>OU015746.1:97114299-97128265 GCA_907169655.1 Acomys percivali | reverse complement strand
GAGAGAGAGAGAGAGAGAGAGAGAGAGAGAGAGAGAGAGAGAGAGAGAGAGAAGCGGGGAGCAGGGATATCTTATCAAGGGCCAAAGCTTCAGTTATGAGATGCATGTGCTTCTGAACATGCAGGGGCATCACGATTACCACACAATAGCATATGGCGTACTTAGGAGCGGTCACCTTTTAAATTATAATTTGTTATGTATGTACTGTGTATTATGTGTGTGAATCCAGAAGTGAGTGTCAGATCTCTTGGATCTGAAATTGCATAGGCAGTTGTGAGATGCCCAACGTGGGAGCTAGAAACTGAACCTGGGTCCTCTGTAAAAGCAGCAAGTGATCTTAACTGCTGAGCTGTCGCCTTTCCATCTGCAGGACTGATGGTTTATTTTCACATACAAGGGTTCCTATGAGAGATGATGGATATGCTAATTAGCTTGATTGCAGTAATCATCTCAAAGTGTACAGAAAGATCAAAACATCATGCAGTAAATTTCAGGCACATGTACTTTTCAATTTGTGAATGATAAGTGGTGGTGCATGCCTTTAATCTCAACACTTGGGAGGCAGAGGCAGGTAGATCTCTGAATTTGAGGCACACCTGGTGTACAGAGTGAAGTCCAGGCCAGTCAGCACTACACAGAGAAACCCTGTCTTGAAAAACCGAAAGAAAGAAAGAAAGAAAGAAAGAAAGAAAGAAAGAAAGAAAGAAAGAAAGAAAAAGAAGCTTGAGAAGAACAAAGCAAAGTAAACTCAAACGGCCACATGATGGAGCCAAAGCCTTGGTAGTTAACAAAACTTTCAGCTAGTGCGGGTTTTCCTCTTTCCCAGAAGTATCACCACTGAAGCTAAACTAGTTTATTTTTATAAACTTTATTTTAAAAGTTTAAGAGTAAATGTTCCTTTGTTGTGCTTTCAACACAATTCTTTGTTTCTGACTACATTCTGAAGTCACAAGGCAGGCCTGCAATTTTTAAACTCCTGTGTAACTTGTAGGCTTAGCCTGGCACAAAAGGCACAATCCTGATTACTTCATGATTACTTAACTAAGGATATAACCAGCAGCATCTACGTAAAATGGCAACTCCAGTCCTCAAAAAATGTTGCCATTCGCCTATGGTGCTTTTGGAAGATGTACAATTCTTCAACAGGAGATTTTCATACATAGAGAAGTAGTTGAACCCTACTTGGACTAGACCCTCAATATTTGTTGACACAGCTGCTAAAAGGATGAAACAATGAAAACCAAACTACCCATTGGCTAAGATCTTTCATTTTATTCCCCCAATGAAGCCATCAGTTCTGGAGAGAAACAGCATGGATTGTTAAGAATTGGTGAGTACCAGAGATGTAATGTTTAGCACCTCTTGTAGACTCAAGTATGGACATTTGTTCAACAAGTGTTCTCTAATGTTTACTAAGCTTAGGACTATGATCACAGGGTTGGGAAATGAACTTTAAGACAAAAACTATCACCTTTGGAACTGCAAATGCCAGCAGCTCTCATGGGTGTCAGGAGCAAGCACAGGGCACAAAACCTTACATGCTACGGTGGTCTAGAATCATGAATATTATCAGTTTTAAGAAGCATCTTGTTTGTTCTAGAATAGTTTGACTTTCCTTAAAAACAATCCTTTTCTACAAGAAGGAATAAAGAGGAAGCAATATGTTTCTGGGCAGGAGTTCTTTATATCAGCCCTCTAGATTAGGAGCCCTGATTTATTATTTTTTAATTTTATTTTTATTTTGTGTGCATTGGTGTTTTGCCTGCATGTATGTCTATGTGAGGGTGCCAGATCTTGGAGTTATAGACAGTTATTAGCTCCCATGTGGGAGCTGGGAATTGAACCTGGGGCCCATGGAAGAGAATACAGTGCTCTTAACCACTGAACCATTGTTTTGGCCCCACCACTGATTTTGTTAATTTTGAGTGTTAGAGTGTTGATAAAAGATGGTGACTAGAAAGGAAGTAAGATGCAGAACCATTCTACCCTGCTTTAGGTGACGTCATAAACCCTGGTAGGAGGAATCACTATTGTAGCAGGTTTGCTGACTCAACTGCTGTGAAAGCTGGGAATCTGTGCTGGCTATCTTATGTCAGCTGACATACAAACTAGAGTTATCTGAAAGAAGGAAACTTCACTGAGAAAATGCTACCATAAGACTTAGCTGTAGGGCATTTTCTTTTTCTTTCTTTCTTTTGTTCTTTCTTTTTTTCCCCCCAAGACAGGGTTTCTCTGTGTATCCCTGGCTGTCCTGCACTCACTTTGTAGACCAGGCTGGCCTCAAACTCACAGTGATCTGCCTGCCTCTGCCTCCCGAGTGCTGGGATTAAAAGTGTGCACCATCACACCTGGCATTTTCTTAATTAGCTACTGATTAATTAGTGGGGGATGGTCCAGCCCATTGTGAGTGGTGCCATCCCTAGCTTGGTGGTTCTGGGTTTTATAAGGAAGCAGACTGAGCAAGCCATGGGAAGCAAACCAGTGAGCAGCAACTTCCATGACTTCTTCATCAGCTCCTGCCTCCAGGTTCCGGTCTTGCTTGAGTTCCAGTCCTGATTGCCTTCAGTGATGAACAGTGATGTGAAAGTACAAGCTGAATATACCCTTACCTCCCCTACTTGCTTTTCGGTCATAGTGTTTCATTGCAGCAGTAATAGAAAACCCTAGCTAAGACGAAATGCATAGCTGTGCTCACAAGTGCCTTGCTTAATTAACAAAAGAGAGAAGAAAAAGTTTGCACTTTGGGTCTCAGAGCAGACTACAGCTGTACAATATGGTCCTTAGGTCTAAAGGACAGAACTGGCTGATGCCCAATGTGATAAGTCAGTATGCAAACAGAGTATTCTTAAGGGTGAAACAGCAAGGGGCCAGGGAGAAGGCTCACTGAGACAGGCATGGCAGAAACAGAAGCCTGACTCCTACAAATTGTCCTCTGCTCTTCACACATGTACTATGGCATGCTAATGTATACACATGCTCAAGCATGCACACATGAATGCATGCACACACACACACACACACACACACACACACTCAACCAACCAATCAAATAATAAAATTATTTTAAAAGGATAAACAAGGAGGGAATATACTACATTAAAAGTCCCAGGATATCCTTGCATACTCTCAAAAGCTGTTCACTAGAGACAGAAACACTCTCTGGTCAATCACATGACATCAGGCAAGATGAGATGAATCCGAGTCTCACACACAATGGAGTCTCCTCATCGTCCCCATCACCACATCATCCATACTGTCTGGAAGCTGCTTCCTGGGAACACTATGGCATAGCACATCTCTCTTATGTCTAATATAAACTCTTGCACCATTTTCCTTCTTGACATTGAAGCTTGAAGGAGAAATCACTTTCTCCAAGGGACTCCGGTGTCAGTGATGGAGCCAGGCTTCTCCTTGCCTTGTGTTCTCATCTTTGTGCTGATGAGAATTCTGTTTTGGCTGGTGGCTTTGGTGTGAATTTGAAGGAAACTTCCAGAGCTTATTGGCAATCAAAGAGCATCACCTCTATAGGCCCCTTCACCTATAATCTTACTTCTGAGAATATCTTTAGATATATAAAAGTAAAGTGATTAAAGACATAGACTGTAGCATGTAGTATTGTCTACCATGGTCAGCGATAAAAAAGTGTCTGAGTGCCCAAAGAATGAGAAAAGAATAATATAGCACTATATAGCATCTCAACTCTTCACCATTAGTCTGGGTGTGGTGGCATACATCTGCCATCTCTACACTCAGGAAGCTGAGGCAGAAGGATGGTGAATTCAATGCCAGCCTAGGGTAGGTATATAGAAAGACCCTGGCTCAGTGGTAGAATGTTTATCCATTATGCATAAGGCCTCAGGTTCAATTCCTAGAACTGTAAAACAACTCCCCATGAGCCTTATTTAGTAATATAGTATAATACTAAGATTTATTTTGTGAAAAAGAATATACAATATGCAATATGTACATTGTAATGTCAGTTCCATAAAAGTTTGCACATATATAAAAAGAAAGAGAGAAATATAAATGTTATTTTCTATTTGTATTCTTTTAAAAATTATTTATTTATTCTCTTTACATCCTGATTGCAGACTCCCTGCTCTCAGTTCTCCTGTCACACATCACTTCTCCCATTCTCCTCTCTCCTTCTCAGAGGTTCTCCCATGGGTACCAGCCCACCCTGGAACTGTAGGACTAGGTGCATCCTCTCCTATTGAGGCCAGACAAAGGAGGTCAGTGAGGGGAACAGGATTCAAAGGTAAGAGAGGGCCCCTGATCCAGTTGTGGGGGATCCACATGAAGACCAAGCTGCACATCTGCTGCAAATATACAGGGGATCTAGGTCCAGCCCATGCATGCTCTTTGGTTGGTGGTTCAGTCTCTGTGAGCCCCCATGGGCCCAGGTTAGTTAATTCTGTAGGTCTTAATGTGTCCTTGACACCTCTAACTCCCTTAATCATTCCCCCAGCTCTTCCATATGACTCCCTGAGCTCTGTCTAATGTCTGACTGAGGGTCTCTGCATCTGTTCCCATCAGCTACTGAGTGAAGCCTCTCAGAAGAGTTATGCTAGGCTCCTGTCTACAAGCATAGCAGAGTAACATTAATAGTGTCAGGGATTGGTGCCCTCCCATGGGATGGGTCTCAAGTAAGGCCAGTCCTTGGTTGGCCACTTCCTCAATCTCTGCTCCATCTTTGTCTCTGCACGTCTTGTAGGATGACAAATTTTGGGGGAAAGGTTTTGTGAGTGCGTTGGTGTCCTTATCCCTTCATTGGAAGTCCTGCCTGGTTATAGGAGGAGGTCTCTTCAGGCTAGTTGTTTCAGCTAGGGTGACTCTATAGACTTCCTGGGACCATCCCTGTCCACGGTCTCTGGCAAGTCCTAGAGATGCCAGTTAACATACAAACACTGCATCTGACTTCGGTATTTTCATATATACCTGCCTTTGTCCTTTGTTTCTGTTCTCTCCCATCACCTACTCCTTCTGTCCTATTCTCCTCCCACACCGCTCTCTTCCTCTACTTTCATATACATAGACAACCTTCTAAATCTAGGTGCAACGTATGAGAGAAAAACATATGATATTTGTCATTTTGAGCCTAGCTCATTTCACTTAACACAATGGTCTCCTGTTCTGCCCATTCTCCTGCAAATGGTAGAACTTTATTCTTCAAGAGCACATAAAACTCCACAGCGCGTACATGGTGCATTTTCTGACTTAATATTGTTTCTTGTTATTTGGGGTAAAATTTCCTCCCATTAATGTCATTATAACTTGTAGAAAGGATGGAGACATTTGGAATGCATACAGGATCACAGGAAAGGTCCCGAGGAATGGCACAACTGTGATAACCTCTGAGACAATTCAGACACGGCATTTAGAAAGTTGGGCTTGAGTAGTCAGGACTTGGGATTGTATGTTGCCCCTGAACAGCTGTGGAAACCAGGTCTGGCTTCTCTCATTCCCTCACAGTGTGGGCCAGAGATCCACAAGCCATAGGCTATGGCCTTATCCTGCCCAGTGCCCTCTTTAATGGGGAGTAAACTAGCAATGCATGCTTTCTGTGTTTTTTAAGTGGTTCAAAGAAAAAAGAAATCAAAGAACAGTATCTTATGACACTAAAACTGCATGGACTGTGCCTTCCAATGCAACTCATAAAGTTTTATTAGGACATGGTAACACCATTTACTTAATTTTGTTGTTGGCTGCCTTTGCTTCTGACAGAGACTACATGGCCAATAGAGCTTGAAATACTTCCTGTCTGGTCTCTCATGGCGAGAATTTGCTGAGCTTCAATCTCCATTCTACAAACATATCCCAGCCTCATAAATTCTAAAGATTATTTTCTTACTTGTTCCTAAATAGTTAGAAATGGCTAATATCTAGGCTTAAAATGTCTTTGAAACAGTAAGTGTGGGAGCTGTTGAGACTACAGAACTGAGCACCACCATGTGATTGTGACTGATCTATTGGTGTGTGAGGCCAGCAGTTCAGGTGGGGACACAGATCGTAACTCGGTGTTGGAAATCTTACCTTTGGCTTGTTCCAAGGACTCTTCTGGGCCTTCCTCCCTTCTTCTGTAATACCGAGGAGGAATAGATAATTTCTGAGCCTCTATCCTACATTTCTGCAATGACCTGCATCATTTTAATAGCTTGTGGTTCTTTACAACTACCTGGAACATTAAATAAATTTTTTTGGGGGATCATTTTTTGGTTTCTGGGAGAAATGACAAACTTTAAGGCCAGGAGTCAAGTTTTAAATGCTGACAGACAAAAAACTCAATGGAAAAAGAAAATAAAATCTCTGTCATGGTTGGAGTATGGTCTGCTCAGGGGCAACCCAGGGGCTGCTCAGTGTGGCTGTGGTAACAAGGGTTGGAACCTAGTGGAAGGTGGTGAAATCAGAGTGGCACCACTCCTCCATCCCTACCTATCATCTGCTAATGTGAACTGTTACAAGACAGCAACCGCTGGCTTCCTCTCTGGCCATGTAAGATCTTCCAGATGTGCTTCCTTGACTTCCTTCTCTCTATAAGGAAACTTCAGCATCTACCTCTTCAGGCCTTTTGTACCAGCCATGTGGAGTCTCCACATCCAGGCTAATGACATGTGTCATACCATTCACTGTTATGCCATCTTCTGAGGCCTATCTCATGAGGCTACCTGATTGTCAGCTATTAATCTCCACAGCTGTGATCCGGGCATCTTGGTGAGGGCACAGCATCACGGCACCATGCTGTGACCCAGAGAAGCCAGACTTTCCCTAGTGTCTTAGGGCCCTCTACTTAGTCTGAATGAGGGATTCATGGCTTTGATGCTAAAGCAAAGCAAACAAACAAACAAAAAAATCCAAAAAACAAAACAAAACAAAAAAACTAAAACAACCAGAAAACCACCACCACCACCACCACCACCACCACCACCACCACCACCACCACCACCACCACCATCAACACCACCAACAACAACACACTCAACAATCCAGGACTAGCCAGTCCTTGAATTGGTGTGAGAGATTTTAACCATGAGGATGAATAGAAAGACAGCCATCAGGAGAAAGCAAGCCAGAGCCAAGGGGATGAGCGAGCGCTTCTCAGAGACAGCGGCATCTCACATATCCCGGTGGTGGCTGAGTGTAGGACTTGGGAAGTGGTTTCTGCTTAGAGGGTTTCTGGGTTCCCCATCTCTGCTCTACCCTCATTTTCTTCTTTGAAACTAGAAGTTGATTTCAGCTTGGCTAAGGAGATGCCTTGGACAGAGTTGAAACCTGGTCAGGTGAGAAGTCAGCACGGTTGTCCAGGAGGATTGGTTCTATGTACTTCCCTAAGCATGGGGTTTCTCCTGGGATTTCTAGAAAATGTCAGCTTTACAGATGAAAAGAGTGAAAGGCCTTATGCAGTTGGTGATAATAACGAGATTCTTGCTTCTCTGCTTTGACTGGATTTCAGGATGAAGAGGCTGCCTTCTTCCTTCTCACATCCCCTATTCCATTTTTCCCTATCTTTCCAGCTGCTCTATGGCAACCACCACCTTTAACATTTGTTGTTGGAGGATGTTTTAGTTACAAACCACAGCATCTCTTATCTTTAGAAATGTCTCAGTCTCATTTTTTTTTTTTCTTTCTGCAACAGAAAGCCAAGGAAAATACAATCTAAGATAATGAAGAGGCCATAGTGAGCACCCTGGCACACTGCAGAATGCTCCTTCAGCTGAGGGCTGCCGTGGGTTCTAGATTCTTCACATGTGCAAGTGATAAGAGAAACTATGATTTCTGATGTGAGATACTTTAGTATTTAAATGCAGGTAACAAATTCAAATAAAAACAAACAAACAAAAACTGTAATCCCTGTACCCTCAAACTCTTGACTATGGAGTAAGATTGTAGGTTGCTATTTTTTAAGGAACTCTTACCTAGCCTCCTTGATGATTAGGACTAGCTCTCGTGGTACCCAAAGGTGCCATGCAAGGTCCCAAAGGAGAGAATCAACCAATAATCCTACCTAGCTATGATACCTATGAAACACAACAAAGACCAGCATGACAAATAACTGTTAAGGTACAGTAGTGGCACTCAAACCTTGATAGTAACCAAGAGCCATGTGACTGGACTTAAGGCCTTCTCAATAAGAGGGAGGTGGTGCCTGGTACTGGAAACCTAGTCAACTACACTGGCTACTGAAGTCATGAATCTTGGAGGAGAACCTACAGCTGCTGTACTGGACCAGCATAATCACTAACTACATTCTAGATATTCATCCTTATACCTACAGATACATTTAGTTTTCATCCTCCATCAGGGAGAGCAAGAGACAGAGACCATTGTAGGAAACCCACAACTGATACAAATGCAGAGTTGTGGAGCCCAGTCCCAATGGATGTATCTATAACACAAGCTCTGCACCCAAAACATAGAGGTCATTATGGAAGAAAGGGTAGAAAAATTATAAGAGCTCGGGGAATGGGAGTTTTTCTGTGAGATTGTATCTTCTAGAAAGGTCAGTAAAACTACACTCATGAAATCCCACCAACATGGCTGCCTAAACAAGACATGAACAAAGATGACATCACTACACATTTTATTGTGTCAGGGAACCTCATGATGCCTCAACCCTAGACAAAGGACTATACAGAACTAGCAAATGCTAGTTCTCCAGGGAAGAGAATACTGACTATCCAATATCAAATGGTCATCCCTGAAAACACAAACATATGATTAATACTACAGGGACTAAGCAGGCTATATTTATGTATTTAGAAATATGTGCATATATACATACACACACACACATATATATATGTGTGTGTGTGTGTGTGTGTGTGTGTGTGTGTGTGTGTGTGTGTGTCTAATTAAAGAAAAAGAGGCCATGAATTTGAAACAGAGTGAAGGGAATGTACATGGGAGGAATTGAAGGGAGGATAAGGAAGGGGAGAAATGATATAATTATATTATAATTTCAAGTAAACTATTATTACAAAAAAGGCTTGTGCTATAGCTCAGTGATATAGTACTTGTTTAGCATGTGCAAAACTCTGGACTTGGTCCCCAAAGCATGTACAAATGAGCACACTCACATGTGCATTCTCTGTCTCTGTCTCTCTCTCTCTGTGTCTTTCCCTCTTTCTCTCTCTCTCTCCCCAGCCCCATCTCTTAACTCTCTGTAGGGAAATTCTTACATTACTTTCTACTGGAGGGGCATAGCTCAGCTCCACAGTACCTTGTTGATCAGAAAAGCCTGTTTTAGAGCTGTCAGTGGGGCAGAAGGTGTGAGCTCAGATAGACCTTGGCCATGAATTTTCTTAGATCTAGTGGAATTTAAAAGCTTTTTCATATAATGGCTCTAATTTTTGACAACAATACTTTCAGAGCCTTTCATACAAGCAGTCCCATGCCCTCTGCATGCACTTTGAAGCTGATCTTTCCCCTTTCTGTGTCCTTAGCTAGGAGAGATTTATCATCTCAATCAGAATGGGAGTGAAAAGCTTCATTCGGAACATGCTCTTTCTTTCCCTTTTTCCTGGGACATATGATGGGTTTGCTTACTGGTTTATTGAGTGTCCATGGAGCAAGGGGCTGCTGAAGGTCCTGGAGTGCAACAGTGAAGAAAATAGCACTTGTTACCATGGGATTTACTTTAAAGAGGAGAGATAGAGGACTGGTAAATAGCACGCCATGGCTACTATGCTAGATCATGACAGGCACTGCAAGGAGAAAAGAAGCCAATTGGTAGCTTACAAGGATGGGAGTATTATTTTAAATGGCTCTGTTGCTCAGAGGAAGAGACTCCTGGGCAGATAGCCAAATGAAATGAGTTAGCCATTAGAATATCCCCAGGCAGGCAGAGCAGCAAGCACAAAGGCCTCAGGCAGATTGCTTGGTGTGTAGGAGGAATGTCAAGGGGCCTGTGTGCATGTATAGGATAAATCTGGGGCAAGGAAGGCATAGAAACAGGTCCTATTATATAGCCAGCTGCCAGATCATAATTTCTGAGTGTGAGTGAGTGTGTATGAATATGTGTATGTATGACTGTGAGAGTGTGAGTGTATGTGTGCGTATGTATATGAGAGTGTGTGAGTGAATATATGTGTAAATATGAATGTGTAAGAGTATGAGTGGGTGTGAGTACATGTGTGTAAGTGTGAGTGTGTGAGTATGTGTATGTATGAGTTTAAGAATGTGAGTGTATGTGTGGATATGTGTATGAGTGTGTGTGTGAGTGAGTATATGTGTGTGAGCGTGAGTGTATGTGTGAGTGTATGAGTATATATGTAAGTGTGTGAATGAGTGAGTGTGAGTGAGAGTGCGTGCGAGTATATTTGAGTGTATGTGAAATAGAGTGTGTGTAATGTTGAGATCAAACCAGGACCTAATGTCTGTCAGGGAAGCACTTTACTACTGAGCTACATTCCAGTCTCTACCTGATCATGTATGTTTTATGAATATGTTGAAGAATATTTCCATTTTAAGCCATTGGAGGGATGACATAGTCAGGCCACTTTCAGAAGCCTATTCTGATTGCTGCAAGGGAAAGGTATGCTGCAGGGGCATTTACTAACAAGCTATTGCAGATATCCTGCTAGTGTGTGATGGACCAGGCTTTAAACCATAGTTACAATGAACAGGAGCCATGTACTGACTGTTGAAGATAGCCCAGAGGCTGACTTCTCACAGAGACATTTCTTGGACTCCTTTTCTATGATTAATTTGACTGTCTCCCCGAGTTCGCCCAGGCAGCCTATGTTAACTTCTGTTGGTTTGTATTTTTAATTTTATTTATTTTCGTGTGTGTGTGTGTGTGTGTGTGTGTGTGTGTGTGTGTGTGTGTGCGTGCCACATGCACGAGCCACAGTGTCCATGTGGTTCTCTCCTTTCTACCATGTTGGTCCTGGGGACACAACTCTGTGGTCTGGTTTAGTAACATGTGCCGGTATAGGCTGAGCCATCTTACTGGTGGCTGTTCTTGTTCTGAGATCCTTTTCTTGCTTTTTTTTTTTTTGAGACAGGGTTTCTCTGTGTAGCCTTGGCTGTTTTGGAACTCACTCTGTAGACCAGGCTGGCCTTAAACTCAGAGATCCGCTTGCCTCCTGAGTGCTGGGATTAAAGGCACGCAGCACCATCACCTGGCATGTCTGCATATCTCTGTATCTGGGTTCTTTTCCTGGGGTATAGGTCCATGCCTCATTTTCTGTAGAGTCTGGCTATGTGCTTCACATAACTGGTATGAGAGGAAAGCTTGTTTAACAGGCAAAAAAAATCAATAAGCTAATAGAAAGCATAATTAAGAAGAAGGTATTGATCAGGAGATAAGTTAAATCAATAACGAACAGCCTGTGGAAAACTTCCTGGAGCCTCAGAGTCTGGCTGTGCTTCGGAAGCTGACCTGCCATGCTGGCCTTCTTTAATCCCAATTAGACTGACTACATAAACATCACCCCAAAATGCCTTCTGTGTCTAGAACTCCATGGCACAGCAAATCAATGAATATGTAAAACCTGAATTTTTCAGAAAAAAAATGCTTCAGCACTTTCTCTGCTTTTGGGAGCAGGTAGCAATTTGAAGCTTATTGATTGCTGAGGGATAATTATAGACATGCCATTTACCTCTTGACTTCTCTAAACTGAAACTTTCACACAAGACACCGTATGCTCACGCAGCCCCTACAGGCCACACAGTAGATTTTTTTTTTCTCCTTTGAATATGAGGTATAAGAAAGTGTCAAATCCATTTTATTGCATTTGTTTTCATTTTAAAGTGATCATACCCTAAAGGAAAGAAGAATGATATGCTTTTGAATTGGAGAAAGAGGACTAGAGTACAAGTGTGGTAGTTTGGATCAGAGATGCCCCCACAGACTCACATATCTGAACACTTGGCCCCAAGCTGGGTTGGGGAGTTTAGGAGGTATGTGGTCTTGCTGGAGGAGTATGTAACTGATGTAGACTTTGAGAGAAACCAGTCTGGCCCTAGCTGCAGTTGCTCTCTTTACTTCCTACTTGCAGTTTGAAGATGTGAGCGCTCAGTTTTCCATTCCTGCCACCATGCCTGCAACTTGCTGCTATGGCTTTCCACCATAATGGTATCTTATCCCTCTGAATCCGTAAGCCCAAACAAATTCTTTCTTCTACAGTTGCTTTTGGCCATTGTGTTTTATCATAGCAACAGGAAAGTGGCTGATATCTGTGAGCCAAGGGCTGGGCAGCAGGAGACCAGGCTGTTCTTATCCCCTTTCACAGGCTGACTATGGATTTGATCAAGGTAAATGGGGGCTAAAACATTATTAAACACTATTGTCCACTTAATCAATAAACCAACAGGAAGGAGTTATTAAGGCACAGTGTTTGTATGGACATAGTGAGTGCTGAGTGGTGGGTCTTATGAACTATAGCTTAAACTTCCATTGCAGGTGACAGAAAACCCAAGTAAGGCCCATGCCAGGTAGCCCAGCAGCAGTTCTAACTTTGTCAAGTGCCACTATACCTCCATCTTCTGGCATCCCCCTCCTTTTTTTTTTCATTTTCATGGCTACAGGATGGCTGCCTTCTGGTTTTGTGTCTGCCTTCCAGATGTCCTCATGTATCCTCCACCAAGCATGGTGTCTATGTTGTTGGAGAACATCCAAGTGTTGTGAGTATATGAAAAGACACCGAGTCTATGAAAAAGCCAAGGCTGTTTAAAAGTGGGAATTCAGTGTTGTGGCTGCTCCACATCAGATGATCTGAGAGATTTAACTCTGCCTTGTTGCAGTTTGTAGTCTCTGAAATCAGACACTGGACGTACATTGGGTTAGCAGGGAATCACTGGGTATCATTGTTGGATCCTCCTGAAGGACGTGGCTGACATGCTCTGCCCTCTACCTAGGCATGGGGATTCCCCTCTCCCAGAGACTCACTGTATAAACCAGACATTTTGGTTCCACTCACTCTTGTCCTTTTCCCCACCTCCTTGCCCTCTCTCTTTTCTTTCCCCCCATCCCCAGCATGCGCTCTCCCTACCCCTCCCTTGTTACTTCCAATAAACCTGCATTTATATATTATAGCTTCCTTGCCGTTAGCTCATTCCAATTATTTAATCAGTCAATCATTGTCCATTAAGGGAGGAGGCAAGCACAGGGATGAGTTTAGTAACCTGGAGCTATATCCTGTTTGGGTTAGCATGTCTGCTTCCTTTAGGAATGCACTTGGCTGTCTAGATTCTTTACTTGCATGTTCTGTGCACACACACACAGCACCTAGAAATCTCAGACTCTAACCTGCATTGAGCTTCATGCACAATCCTGTCAGGATAAGCTCCTCCTCCTCCTGATGACCACCAGACTTGGACAGTTTGCACTCAAACATATTCTTTTTTTGTTTGTTTGGTTTTTTTTTTTTTTTGGTTTTTTGAGACAGGGTTTCTCTGTGTAGCCTTGGCTGTTGTGGACTCAGCTTGTAGACCAGGCTGGCCTTGAACTCACAGAGATCAACCTATCTCTGCCTCCCAAGTGCTGGGATTAAAGGCATGTGCCACCACCACCCGGCTCAAACATATTCTTAATACATCTTGGTCTGGAAGGATCCAGAACCAGCCTGAACTTATTTTGGGAACATGTGTAGTAAAGTCAAAAACTATGTTCTCAAGTAAACTTTTAGGGAGGGGTCCTGCATTTATTATTTTATGCCTATGTATAATTGTACATGCATAAAATCTCAGATAAATTATTGGAATGGACATATACAGACAATTTTTTAAAAGATCACATGACTTTGTCTATCAATCAAAACCCAAACTACACCCCTTGGTAGTAGCTTCTTCTCTTGAACCTCTAAGAGGAAGCACCAAACAATAACCTGGTCCCTGAGCATCCTCACTCACTCATTGACAGGTCCTTGAGCATCCTCACTCACTCATTGACAAATCCTAGGGCATCCTCACTCACTGGAAGGTCCTTGAGCATCCTCACTCACTCACTGACAGGTCCTTGAGCATC
>OU015746.1:97100707-97114289 GCA_907169655.1 Acomys percivali | reverse complement strand
TGTGTGTGTGTGTGTGTGTGTGTGTGTGTACAGATGCCAGACATGCACCTGGCTTTTTTCATGGGCTCTGGAGATTCAAAGTCAGGTCCTCATGTTACTCACTAAGCTAACTCCTCCAACCTCTATCCTTAAAAGGGTCCTAACCTACAATGGACCTTCATCTTCAAGTCCTTACCTACACTTATTTCTCCCTAAAAGTCCCTAACTCTTGATACTATTACTCTGGGGGTTGGAGGTGCAACCTATGGGCTTTCAGTGGCTCGAAGACACAGTCTATAACAGAGATAATAGCTGTTGATGTGGAACAACAGCCAGGGTGGCAGAGGTGGTGGTGTGTGCCTGTGCAACCTAACTGATGAGCATCAGAAGTACTAATACCCTATGGAGACAGAGAATCGAGGGTTATCAGTGGGATTCTAGCACAAGCTGTTACTGCTGAGACTCTGAACCTGGGACTGAAGCATCAGAGATCCCAAACAGAGTCTCACCATATGGCTAATAGAGGGAATAGCTTACTTGAGGCAACCAGTGGTCCACTGTAGACTGCTGTTTAGCAGGGTGAAGTGTTTGGTTCCTTAATTTTGAAGCACAGAGACTACTTTGAACTTGATGACTGTATTCATTGTCTGCGCACACACTCAGAGCTGGACACAGCTCTTTGTGACCCTTCAAATGTCTCTGGTGTGGTTTCTGCTCTGGGGTGTCAATTCTGTCCTTTTGATAATCAAGGATAAACCAGAGTATCTGATCTTTTCTTTTCTTTTCTTTTTTTTTGTTTTGGGTTTTTACAACTTTATTATTATTTTTTAAAACTTTGTTCACTTTACATCCTGATTGTAGCCCCCTCCCTCTTCACCTCTCGGCCACACCCTCCCTCCCCTAGTCCTCAGAAAGGGGAGTCCTCCACCCTATCATCTGATGTCAGCCTATCAGGTCTCATCTGGATTGTCTGTATCTTCTTCTGCCATGGCCTGGCAAGCTGTCCTGCCAGGGAGAAGAGAAAGTGATTAACCAGTGGGCACAAGAGTCCATTATTGTTTTAAAATTACCAGTATTATTAGTATTATCAGTAGGCCCAGCTAGTGATCAATCAAGACACTGACACTTGCTATATTTTAAAATAGCCTTAGTAAACCTGGGGCAGGGCAGACATTAATCCTCTAAACTATTTCCCATAGTCAGACAGGCATGGAATCCCTACCTTAGTCCCATGCCATCTGCTCCTAATAACTTCTATTAAGCTACCTCCCATCCATAATCCCAAATACTTGCTAATGTTCTTCATCTGGGCTGGATTCTCCATCCACACCGGCCATGTGTTTCTCCTCCATCTAACCCATGGTAGCCTTCCTCTCCTCCTCAGGTCTTTCTCCTTCCTCCTTGCAGTGGTCTTTCTTTTCCTCTTCCTCTTGTTCCCAGAATTCCTCTTTCTCCTCGGGACCCTTAGCCATACCTATCTCATCTGCCCTGCCCAGGTGGGATGGCTTTTTATTAATTAGCATCAAAATTCGTCAGACCATTCCCCAGAAATTCCCCCTTTCTGTCTAAATAAAAGGCTTTTTAATATACAGTAAGAACAATTATGAAAAATTTTAAAATGAATAGGTAAGACTTACACACATAATGTTTAATCAAAAGGTGTTTGGCAACCTAGAAGAGATATTATCTATTCTATCTTGGTGCGTATAAAGTTTTGAACTAAACCAATATTTATCAAAGCTTATATCTATTAACCTAAAAGTATCTATCTAGACATAAAAGTATCTTTTTAACTCCTAAACAACTAAGCTTACTTTTAAAAACTATCTGGTCTTTAACCCCATCAGAGACTTGAGAAGGAATAAATTTAACTATCCATGTAAACAGGACGTGCAGGTTGGCAGCTTCCAAAATGAAAAAAATGACAGAGACAGTTTACTGTCTGACTGGTCACCCAAAATTCTCTACAGCATTGGAGCATCATCTTCAGCCTTCTGGACCAGTGTATCTGACATACATATTTGTGAAGCAGTAACTATTGAGGACTTGCCTACCCTGTCTTGGCAGAGTTTGGCCATCAACTCTGCCTGCATCCAAGATTGCCCATTTTAGGCAGAATTTTGTCTGTGGGACATTCTTGTCCAGGTTCTGTTTTGCCACACTCAAAGGCATCTCCACAAGGAGGTTCTTCAATGGTCATCATCTTCTTTGTCCTAGGTTGGGTGCTGCCAAGAACTAACTTGTTTTATTGTCACAGAATCCTTAAAATAATAAAAACATTTTGAAATGCCATATTCTGAGGTCTCTGAGGATTTTGAAGACTGTATCTAACTACTTTGTCTTATCTATCTGTAGAGTCATATCTGTTAAGCCTAGCATGTATATTTCTATATTTGACATGACCATGAATTGATCAATAATCGACTTGTATTACTTTATTATCCTAAACAGCCAATAATAACACTATCAGAGTATTGGAAGTCAAGCATGTATTAATTTAGTTTGTGTATGTGTACAATATCTCATATTAGAGTAGAAATATAATGTGTGAAGAATAATATTAAATTTGAATTCTATTTCAATGTATCAAAATTAAACTTATTTTTTATCAATATATAAAACTCTATATCAATGAATTAAAATTAACCTTATTTGTGAGTAACAAGGCCTTAAGTTGAGAAGTAGATTCAATAATCTACTTTTTGTCCTATCATCCCTACATCTCTCCCCTTTCTTTCTAATGTTCTTTATCTGGGCCAGATTCTCTATCAATCTAACCCATGGTGGCCTTCCTCTCCTCCTCGGGTCTTTTTCCTTCCTCCTTGTGGTGGTCTTTCTTTTCCTCTTCCTCATCTTCTTCCAGAATTCCTCTCTCTCCTTCTCAGGACCCTTAGCCACACCTATCTCATCTGCCTTGTCCAGGTGGGATGGTTTTGCATCAATTAGCATCAAAATACATCAGACCATCCCCAAACAGTTCATGTCAGAAGTAGTCCTTACTCCCTAGATTATGGGACCCACAAGGAGACTGTGCTGCCTATCTACTACATCTGAGCAGAGGGTCTAAGTCCTCACCATGCGTGGTCCCTGGTTGATGCATCAGTCTCTGTATCACCTCCTTTTTAGTATCTGCTTTTCAATAATGACTCTTGGTGAGGTAAACACTTTGAGGATATGGCTCAATGGTAGGGCTTTTGTTGACGATTTTGTCATGAGGCAAGATATATAATTTGGGACAAAAGCATGAATGAGATGAGAGGGGCCAGTTTGCTTAAATCTGCCTACATTATGCTGTGCTTATAGGAAATGTCTATTTAAATTATAAGTGTGCCATCTACTTAGCTTTGTTTGAGTATTTCAGTAATACATTTCCCCTCATCATTTGCATCCTTCCTAACAGGCCACTGTCACCAGCCTCAGAGGTGCCCAGGTGTATTACAAACAGCACTAGTAAGGAGGGAACATCAGGCCACCTTGGTGCTGGCATCCTCAAATTAAAATTATTAAATAAGGTCTTGTGATGGGTGCCCCAGAATCCTTGTCCTTGGTTCTGTGTTGTTAATAAGATGGCTTTGTTGGCCTTGCATTTCATCATCTTTGTATTGTGCATTTCACGCTGCTGTTCCGGTTTGCCAGGCTGCCTTTGAAGAGTCTTAATGCTATCTTAATTGCATTGCGAGAGGCTTGTCATCTAAAGCTAATCACTCCGATTAGAAACATATTTTGTGTTTTGTTGAGTAAGAGTACTTCAGATGGCTCTGCAGAATTGTGAGGATGGCAGGGTTTGCCCCCAGTCATCCAGACTGTTCTGTGGTTCTGAGTCTCTCCTCTGCTAGGACTAAACTTCCTCACAGAGAAGGTGGAGTAGAGGCTCCTTCCTTGATGTGTGCATTTTAATTCTAAAGCAACTGTTTTCTGAGCATAGTGCAATTGAGGTTATAGAAACACGAACACTGAGAGCAACTCATATGGACAAAGAAAGACCCTGTGGTCCAAATAAGGTCACTGCTCTGCTCTGGTGTGGACCTAGTGTGAGTGTGTGATCTTACTTGTGGTTTATGTAGACTTGTAAATATAAACAACTCACAATATGTGGATTTAACTTAATTATTTAACAATATTCAGACTGTTGCAGCAAACATTTTTATGACTGCAAGGAATTTTTATGCAAGAATCACTCAAAATAGGTATTCTATTTTAATGTGTTTGCATTTATAATTAATTTTCATAGTTCTTAGGTCAAATTTTGTCTTAGAATACACGTCCAGAGGTATGAATCTTGTGTCAAAGGATAGACACATGGTTTTTAGCTAATTATGTAATAGAAATGCTGGCCTATAATATATCTCAGTGGTAGGACACTTTCTCAGCATGTGCAAGGCACTGGCTTCCAGAACTACAAAAATAAAAGATAAAGAAACAAAATAACATTTTATATCTTTCCTTGCACACTCTGTAACACACTCTCTAACTGTGGCTACTGCTGGACAGAGAGAGAGGACAGAATCATGTGCTCAGAGGGACAGATAGTGATGCAGTGCATTTGATCTTAGATTCATTTAACAAATGGCCTTTTCTTAGTTGTTTTTTGTTTTTAGATTTAATAATATTTACTTTCTGTGTATGGATGTTTGCATGTATGTCTATATACTACATACATGCAGTAGTCACAGAGTCCATAAGAGGATGTCAGATTCCCTATGACTGGAGTTACAGATGGTTGTGAACCCATGTGGGTGCTGGGAATTGATCTTGGGTCTTCTGTAATGACACCCAACGAGTGCTCTTAGTCCCTCAGCCATCTCTTCAACCACGAGTCTAGCACATTTTTTTCATATTATTTAACCTGTATGTAGATTTTGATTTTTCCATAAGATGGTGTATCAATTTTTATTTCATTCTTCTTTGTTTTTTGGATCAGAATCTTTTATTCTACCTGAGCCTAGTTACCATCTTGAAAATTTTAGGTTCCAGGAGACACAGGGCAGTGTTTTGCTTTTGCTGGTGTTATGGTTGAAATGTAATGTATCTACCATAGATTCCTGGATTGTGTGCTTGCTCTGCAACTCATGGTGTTGTTCCAAGAGTCTGGAAGGCTGCTGGAGGAAGTAGGATAGGGTGTGAGTTTTTTTCAGAGGCTATGCTAGGTCCTCAGTAACCTCCATTCTTGCTGTTCCACTTGGTCTCCACCAAGTGGTGAAGATGCTTTCTCTGCGCGCTTCTCCAATCATTCCGCTCTGCTCAATGCCAACCGTGGACTCTAAAGATGAGCTAAAATAAACTCTTCTAGCTTTCAGTTGCTTCTACGAGTTTTATTTTAGAAATGTGTTTGAGTGTTTGCCTGCATGTATGTCTGCACCATTCATGGGCCTGGTGCTTACAAAGGTCTAGAGAGGGCGTTGTACTTTCTGGAACTGGAGTTACAGATGGTTGGTATGATTCCCAGTTTGAACTGGGAATCAACTCCAGATCCTGGGGAAGAGCAGCCATTGCTTCTAACTGCTGAGGCCTTTCCCCAGCTCTCTGTGCTGGGTATCTCATCACAGGGACTGAAACAGTAACTGAGCCAGCTTTGTTCACACTGGTCAGGTGCTCTGCCATGGGGCTCACTGCAAGCCCTAAGGCAGCAGCGTTGGTCTGGGGATCTGGGTGGGTAGAGAAGCTTTGTGTTCAGCGTTTTGGTCCAATTCTCCTGTTCCAAGCCCGCTGTTTCCTCCTGAGACACTGGTGTCCTATTTGAAATGTTTATTACCCAGTGGTTTCCACATAGTGCTTTCTGATGTTTTTACCAAGTTTCCTAGCAAACCTCAAAGGTGGCGAGAGAGAGAGTTACAGAGACAGAATTGAACCAGAATGTTATATCTTCTACTTAGTAGTGGGTTGGCCTTGGGTGCTTATGCTACTTTCAGCTATACTTTTGCCCTTTTTATTATTTCATTTCCCCCCATCTCCCCTCTGTCTCTGTCTCATAAATACATGACTGATAAGTGAGGCTTAAAAGTTTTAAAAATATTATCTTATTTATAGTTTGTGTCTGTGGATGTGCATGTGAGTGTCTGCAGAGGTCTGGCGAGGGTGTCAGATCTTCTGGAGTCACAGTCTGTTGTGCAGCTCCCAGTGTGGGTACTTGGAACTGAACCCCAGTCCTCTGCAGGAGTAGCAGGCACCCTTAACTCCTGATCCATGTTTCTCATCCCAGAAGATTTCTTACATTCTTCCGGTCCCCTCTTCTGCAGTGTTGAAGCATGCAAGGATAAGTAATAGCTTGGCTACCTGGGACCCCACCTGACTAAGGCTGCGTTCACACCCCCTTTTAGTAATAATGCTCTTGGTAGCCTGAGGTTCTTCTCTGTGTACACAAGGCATGCGCTCTGAATAAGGCCCCCAGAACCTGTTAGCAACACAGGATACCTACCGCACCAAGCTGCACACACTCTCAGCTCCAATCAGTGGAGTAAGTTTCTCCTTTAGTGACCATCGAATTGGGCAGTTTCTATTCAAATGTATATCAGTATATTTGAGGGTATGAGGAGTGATCTGGCCTATACTGGTTCTTGGATGCATGTACCCAAAAAGGCAAAAGCCACATCTCCAAGTGATTGAACTTAATCACATGGTCCATAGTTTACCCAGTCCTGCCTACACACTGAAATCTAACCTCAGCTCTGGATTTTTAGAACTTCCTGCTAGTAGAGGACTTAACTGCTACGCCTTTTTAGGGAGGGAGGCAGGGTTCTGGCCCTGACCTGTGTTGTTTTTTTTGTAACAAAACTGTAATTGCAGGTCTAATGTTTCTGTGAGTTGGACTAGGAAATTAACAACCCAGAAGAATTCATAGAAATCCCCAAATTTATAGCGGGTCGGTCAGAAGTGCAGGTGGCATCTGAGCCCTGCTGTCTGACTGATGTCAGAAGTAGGGAGGTCCTGTTGGGGAGCGGGACCCTAATTTGTGTGATCTGTGTAGCTCCTGGTCATTAGCGAGTGATTCAGTAATGCCTAGACCATAACACATCCCCAGGGGATCACAAAAAAGCAATTGCAGGTCCTGGCACTCCCACTGCAGTGCCCTGTGAACCTGGTGACATGAAGTGCCCTGGGTCACCATGTGGGCTGAAGGAATCTTTCTAACAGATCCAAGTTACACCTGGGCTGGAAGGGGGAGGCCTCTGCTCTTTCAGTCAGGATTTCCCAAAGTCATCCCACTTCAGTGGCAGGGAGCATGATGTATGGAATTGTTACTTGCTAATTCTGATAAAAAAAATATTGCAGTTACTGCTTTTACTCTGTTTGCATTGCTAATAAATTAATGTTTTATAATGAAGTTCTCCAATTTCGCCAACTCGACACAAACCTAGATATTTCCCAGAAGAGGGAAGCTTAACTGAGGAAAAATGCCTCCGTGAGGTTGACCTGTAGGCATGTCTGTGGGGTATTGTCTTGATTAATGATTGATGTGGCAGGGCTTAGCTCATTATGGAGTGTAACACCCCCAGATAGGTGGTCCTGTACAAGAAAGAAGGCTGGACATATTATGAGGAACAAGCCAGTGAGCAACACTCTTTCACGGTCTCTTCAATTCCTACCCTGACTTCCCTCAGTAATGGAGTGTGACCTGAGAGTTTGAATAATAAATAAATCTTTTCTCTCCATGTTGCTTTTGGTCATGGTGCTTTATCAGAACAATGGAAACCCTAAGTAAGACAGAGGTTGTCTTGAACAAAGCAGGATAGCTTTTTTCTATTATGAAATTGTACAACCTCAATTTATAACAGGAGGCTTTTCAGGTGTCTGAGATTCAAGGTAGAATTCTTTTTGAGTCAAGGTCTTGCTATGTAGTCCAGGTTAGAATCAAAGTCACGATTCTCCTGCCTTGGCTTCCTGAATACGGAAATTACAAAGTGGTCCATGCCTGGCCAATTTAGAATTGTGGTCTTGTTGTCTTTCATCTTTCCTTGCCAAATCCATACTTCCCTAGACAGAACATGAATGGCCCTCAGGGATGAGCTGCTTTGTTCTTTCTATTATCACAAAAGAGAAACCTGGAGAATAGAGAGACATCTGCTCCAACACGGAATTACTCACCATTTGCAAAGACCAAAATTTAATTATCTTTATTATTTTCTGATCAAACAAACTTAATCTCACCTTTCCGTAGTAAGTTGGCTCATGGAGGATCTTGCTTGTGTTTCCCAGTGCTGTAGGTGAGTACAGGAACTGCTGTTACACGTTCCTCATAAGTGGGCATGGCTGTAAGTGACTCTGGATCTCACTGGAAAGCTGCTTCCTAAGTGAGGCAGCCTCACTGTTAGTCTGGCAACTGCCAGTTTATGCCAGACCTACCTGATTAAAAAATCAAATCAAATCAATAAATACAATGATTAAAAATACATTAATTAAAATATAAATTCCAAATATGGGTTGAATTTATTTTTCTTTCTTTGAATTGAACTGAGAATATGCAAAATCCATATTGCTGTAATGAATTTAAGGTTTCATTTCTGAACTATGCACCTCAACTCTACTTCAGTCAGCCCCACTTGAATATTGAGAATATTACAGCTGAAAGAATATAGCTGCTGAAATGTTCAACCAATGAAATACCCAGAGATGCATATGTCTCAATGTAGTAATATAGGAACATAAAACATTCAAAGCAAAAATATCATTCCAAAAAATAAATTTCACAGTAATGACTCAAATGAGTACATTATATGAAATCCCAGACAAAGAATTTAGAAGAATGACTGTAAGAATGTTGGATGAAATAAAAAGGATAGAAATAAGCTGAAATAAATTCAAAGAAGATACAGAAAGGATACAAATAAACAGCTACATGAAATAAGAGAGGTAATATAGGGTATAAAACAGGAATCCTATAAAATAGAATCATTGGAAAAAAAAACAAATTGAAACTTTACAAATAAAAATCTTAGTAAGTCAAATGAAAAATGCAACAGAAGCTGTGTGTGCATAGTAGCCTATGCCTTTAATCCTAGCACTCGCAAGGCAGAGGCAGGTGGATCACTGTGAGTTCGAGGTCAGCCTAGTCTACAAAGTGTGTCCAGGACAACACAGCCAAGGCTACACAGAGTAACCCTGTCTTGAAAAAACCAAAAACCACCCCCCAAAAGCAACAGAAACAACTTATCAATTAAAATTGGTCAAATAAAAGATGGATTACTAGGGATAGAAGAAATTAGCATAACTAGACAGTGATAAAGGTATAATAACTATAAGAATGTGAAAAGTACGTATAGTAGTTCCATGAGTAGTACCATGGGTCTTTAATTAGTGTTCCATGTTGGACATTTCTGTAAGAGTACACTTGCTCATGGCTCTTTTTGTACAATGAGTTCGCGTGCTTGTAAAGATTTGGTCTCACAGATACTAGGACACAGATGCAATGGGATACCATTAAAAAAACTTTATGTATAATAGGGATAGAAGGAGAAATAACTTCTGACTAAATACATAAACAGTAATTCAACCAAATCCTAGCAGTAAATTTCCCAAGTCTAGATAAAGAGAGGACCATTATACTCAGGAGGCTTATAAAGGCCCAAAAGGACAAGAGAAGAACCTTCCCATGAATTATAGTTAAAATTTTAAGCATAGAGAGAAAAATGCCTGAAAGCTGTGAGAGGGGCGTGCCAAGCCACAGGTAAAGGGAAATGTTGGCTCTGTTTCTTAACAATTAAACTTTATTATACAACCCAACTAGCTTACACAAGAAGGAAAAAAGGTTAAAGGGACAAAAGAGTGAACCTTCCGGTATCCGTTCCACGGGATGAGTCTTTAGGTGTCTCTCTGGCCCGTGTGATAGTCCAGCCTGTTCGCTTTCTCCACACGCTTTCCCACAAAATGGCTGAATCTGTTGTTTTTCTCTTCCCCACCTGCCTGAGTCACATGGGAAGGGCGGTCTCCTTCTCCCGTTGAGGGTCCATTAGGAAAACAATAGCCCAGGTGGGGTTCCCAGGTCTGCTTCCTGAATTCCAGGCCCAGGGTGGCTCCACTCAGTCAATCACAAGGTATTCATGGGGTGCCCCAAGGGTAAAGCCCACCAAGACTGCTTCCACCTGTGACAAAGCTTAATTTTTCCCACAGGGAAACCCATCAGAATCACAGCAGTTTCTTTTAATGTCTGTCTTTCTTTTTTCTTTCTTTCTTTCTTCTTCTTCTTCTTCTTCTTCTTCTTCTTCTTCTTCTTCTTCTTCTTCTTCTTCTTCTTTTCTCTCTCTCTCTCTCTCTCTCTCTCTCTCTCTCTCTCTCTCTCTCTCTCTCTCTGAGACAGGGTTTCCCTGTGTAGCCTTGGCTGTCCTGCACTCACTTTGTAGAGTAGGCTGGCCTCGAACTCACAGAGATCAAAGCATGTTTCTTAATAGAATCTCCAATATCCAAAAGGGCATGAGCAGTGTAGTCCAAGCATTGAAAGACAATTGCCAACATCGATTAAGACATCCAGCAAAACTATCCACTGTAATTGAAGGGCAAAGAGAATTTCTCATGAAGAAAGAAACTGAAGGAATTCATGACCTCTACTCCAGTACCACAGACGATGCTTCAAAGACCCCTGTAGGTGGATTAAAAGAATACTTCTCCAGCTGGTAGAAATACCTTGGGAGACCACGAACACTTTAACAGGTGTGGCATACCTCTAGGAATACAATAGGGGACATGTCATCAGATGGGAGACATGGAGGTAGTCAATTATGGGAAGAGAGAAGAAAACACAAACCAGTTAGCTAAGAGAGTAAGACTGGAAAAAGATAAGAAAACCAAGCTCTCAGGCAGCTCTGGGGACCCGCTGTTGTTTATAGTGATGAAGTTGACGGGAGACTGATCAGTGTGGCTGTGGGTTTCCCTCTGGTATGAAGATGCAGGTAGAAGGAGAACTAGACATCATGACTTCAAAGTTTTGCCAAGCAAATGATCACAGTAAGAAAAGGAGGGGAAGGGATAGTGGGTGTCTGCAAGGAAGTCCTGTTAGGAGTGAAGGTGGATTTGAACTGTAGGAGAAGGATCAGAAGATGGATCTAAGTGGTATTTAAAAGAGTGAGAAGTCTCATCGTCAATGGGCTGCAAACCTGGACCTTGGACAGGGTGGTAAGAGTAGAATGGCCGACCTGGAAGAACAAGACAAGGTAAAAAAGGGCTGAATGTTTGACTCTGGGGACATGTGATGATGAATGAAGCTCTACACATAGTTCACAATGGATGTGAATGTCTGAAGAGATGAAGGAGAGGAATTGAAGTAACTCAAGGTCACAGTGTAGAAGGATCATTTATGTGAATAAGAAAATCACCAATATATTGGCAGCAGTATTGCTGGAAAGACTTGCAATGATTGATACCAAAACTATTGAAAAGTAAGGAAGTGTGAAATGGAGGGCAACAGATATCCCAGTAACAGGGGTGATGGTCAGAGAAGACAAGAAAGCCTAAGGAAGGAGAAAGGACTCACAGCTATAGCATAATTCTGATGGCACACACTACCAACATGCCCAACATGTTAGGGGAGGGGGACATTAAAGTCGCTTCCAGTACAAATAAGATACTGCTCTATGAACAAAGTAATTTTTAAAAGAACACAGACTATAGAATTATATATATTCCTAAATTTAAAAAGGAAATATTCCTCCAACAAGATGAAGATAAATAACTATGCAGTTTATTTATATAATGGACTAGTATATAACTGGAAATAAGTTAGCTACTGAATATTCATTGTTAATGTGAGCAAAACATACAGAAATTATCTCAATGGAAAGAAACAAGGGATTGCAGGGATCCATATTGTTTTAAAAACTGTGTGTGTGCATGCATGTGGCATGTGGTTGTGTGTGTGATGTTGTATGGAGAAATACTTGTGTTACAAACTCATTTTTTTTTCTTTTTCAAGACAAAGTTTCTCTATGTAGCATTGGCTGCCCTGGACTCACTTTGTAGACCAGATGGGCCTCGAACTCAAAGAGATCTGCCTGCCTCTGTCTCCCAAGTGCTGGGATTAAAGGCATGTGCTCCAACACCTGGCTTACAAACTCATTTTTAAATGCTTTATAATCTCAAATAAATTCAAGATAATTTTCTGGGAAAAAAAAGTGTCTTTTGGTTTAAGGAGAAAATTTATCCAAGAGGCTAAGGGAAAGAATAAGTCATTCTAGATAAGGAATAGACTCAGGAAGTTGAGTTATGTAAAATAGAGATTTTTGCTAACAAATGCAAGTAAGTTTAACCAAAAAAGAAAACCAGAGAAAGGATTTAAAGCACAACAAAATCAATACAATGAGGGGAATTAGTACACACTATTCAATAGTAACTTTGGGTTCCTCAACTGAAAACATAGACTAGTGGGCTGGATTATAAAAACAACAACTAGATTTCGTCCATTTTCTTGCCTCAAAGACACAAACCTCACCATCAAAGACAATTGCAATCCTAGGAGCAGGAGGAAAAGGGTATTCACTCCAAACAAACGGAATAGGAGAACAGGCAGGTGGCACCATGCTAATACATGACTCAGTAGACTTCAAACAAAAATTCTTAAGACGTGATAAAGAAAGCCCCTTCATACTGATCAAAAGGATAATTCAATACATGAATTCTTGCCATTAAATAGGTCATCACAACAAACAATACATTAATGGGGATGTGTCCATACCAGTAATGGGAATTTTCTTCTTTATTGAAAAGCAAATGCTCTCTCTCCCTTTCATATTAGTGTCTGAAGACTTCCCAGAGCCTTCTATCCTTCACTCCCCCACATTTCTCACATTTTCAGATGAACTTCTCTCTCTAGAGCCTTGATAGTCCTGTACTGACTTAAAAGGTCTGTTTGTTAATCTCAGACATTTAGTGTGCATCTACTGGAGTCCATCAAAGCCTTCTGCTGGCCATTCAACTCGCCGGAGGAAATACTTCAAGGGAGCAGGCAGGGAAGCATTGGATGTACAGATTGCTTCTGGTAAGATTTTACTGTGTTAATCCTACTGATCCATGAGCATGAGAGATACTTCCATCTTCTGATATCTTCTTCAATGTCTTTCTTCAGAGACTTGAAGTTTTTTTTTATCCAAGTTTTTCACTTGCTTCGTTAGAGTTACACCAAAATACTTTATACTTTTTGTGGCTATTGTGAAAGGTGTTGTTTTCTTAATTTCTTTCTTAGCCTTGAACAAATTTTTTTTTTTGGTTTTTTTTTTTCTGAAACAGGCTTTCTCTGTGTAGTCTTGGCTGTCCTGGACTCACTTTATAGACCAGGCTGGCCTTGAACTCACAGTGATCAGCCTGCCTCTGCCTCCCGAGTGCTGGGATTAAAGGCTGAACAAATGTTTTAAGCAACTGAAAAACTGACCCAACTCAACTGGAAGTATGCAATCCCAGTTGGGAGATACTGGAAGCATTCTAATCATAAGCAATATTTTAAAACCTTATTTGAATTATAAGTTTCATCTGTAAGTTTTCTCTTGCTCATTTCTAATGTTTTAGGCCATTGTATGTGTGTGAGTATGTGGGTGAGGAGCATTATTAAGATAAATAACAATTGCCCTCAATGCTTTTCAGATCAATAGACGAACACACACACACACACACACACACACACACA
>OU015746.1:97081947-97096850 GCA_907169655.1 Acomys percivali | reverse complement strand
CACACACACACACACACACACACACACACACACACACACACACACACCTCTTCTAGCACATTCATACATACAAGAATTTCAAGGCATATATCTAGGGAACTGCTTGACAAAGGAGCTGGCACCTTCACTTTTACTAGATGTCAAGTTCCTTTCAAGTTGCTGCACCAGTTCTCCCCTCGCTGCCCCCTCTGGCGAGCATGAGAGGTCTGTCTCCCTCTTGCTCTCTAACACCTGCATTTCCTGACTCATTAGTTTCTGGCAGATTGATGTGTGTGAAATGGTCTCTTGTGGATGTTTTGATTTTTGTAGTGTACTTTACTGTGAGCGTGAGCATCCTTCCTGGCATGTGTTTCTCTGCAAGCTGTCTGCTCATGTCCTTTGCTACCTGGTGGTTTGTGTTTCCTGTTAGTTGGGGGCCACCTTTGATACTCTGGGTCTTCGTCACATGCTGGCCATGATTTATGTATCCTAGTCTCTGATCACATCTTAGTCTTTTCTTCATTTTTTGTTTTTTAATAAATATATTTTTAATTTTTTACATATACATTTATATTATTACACATATATACAATAAACTACCTACAACAAGAAGAACTATGAAACAATCAGGAATTATATAAATGTTGCATTCATAGTGTTTTGGCTATTTGTATTTGGCAGCCTTGAAGAAAACATCTTTTTTATCGTGGTGAGTCTAAAATTCTGAATGTAAATCAATATCTATCATATCTTATCATTATCAACTTAAAACATCTATCTAGACATAAAAAAATCTTAACCCTTAAACAACTAAGGTTTGCTTCCAATACTTAAAAGTGCTATTGCATCCTGTTTAAGATAATTATGTAATACAAGTTAATTGTTAGTTGATCAAATCATGGTCATATCAATTACTAGTCTATTTTTATCACAAGAATATACATCCTAGGTCTAACAGATAGATAAGATTCTATAGAAAGATAAGGTAAAACAGATAAGGTCTTCAAAAACCTCCAAGACATACAGAATATGGCATTTAAACATTTTTTTAATTTTAAAGATTCATTGACAATGAGACAGCTTAACTCCTGGCAATACCCAGCCTACCTCAAAGAAGATGGTGAGCATTAAAGAAGCTACTTATGGAAATGGCTTCAAAAGTGGCAAACAAGCCACTGGGCAAAATGTCCTCATTTCTACCACAGACAGAATTCTGCCTAAAAATGGGCAAGCTTGGATTCAGGCAGCTTTGAGGGCCAAACTCTGCTAAGACAGGGTAAGCAAGTCCTCAATAGTTCCTGCATCACAAATATATCTGTCAGATATATTGTGCCAGAAGGCTGAAGAAGATGCTCCAATGTTATAAAGAGTTTTAGGTGACTGTCCAGGCAGCAAACTGTCTCTCTCATTTGCAAAGCTGCTAATTTGCATTCCCTGTATACTCAGGTAATTAATTTTATTCCTTCTTAAGTCTCTGATGTGTTAGTCTTTTCATGTTGATATTTGAGGCTCTATTTTAACTTGGTGGGTTTATTATCTACTTTGTGTGTAGTGATTCATATTCTATCCAAGAACACAAAGAGCGTCCACATTATCTCATGAAACTTTACCATTATGTTTCTGCTTTGATGGTTAAAGCCTCTGAAATACATTTCTGTATATGACTGAGAAGTCTTATATTTTTCTCATATGAGTCACTAGTGATGTCCATGATTATGAAAGAATGAGAAAAGAAAATTGACTAAACCTGGAAGGAAGCACAGAGCCTTTTGAGCTAACACCAGATGATCTTGGCGTTAGCCTATCTGAGGTCCGCAAAATTCTTTGAAGAAATAGACTTAAAAGAGATTCAAGCTCACAGCTACAACTAGAGGTAGCTTATCTGATAGCAACTAACTTACCCCCTGGAAATAGGATTATACACTTCCCTGAGAAAATGGTGAAAAAGAGAACAAAGGCAGTTAAACCGTTTGGACGTTAGACCCTCTTATGTCCAGAGACCTTTGATTTGGGGATTGGGCTGGGTCCAGCCTAGGCCTGAATTAAAGATTCCTCCTGTATTTACAGCAGTTCCCTGTCTTTCTGGTTCTTTTTGGGATCAATCTGGGCATAGCAGTTATTTAGTCAGAAAAATTATTAAATAGACCTAAGTATTCATAGAGCGCTCTGTCACAGGGCAGGTTGCCATGCACAGATGTGTGTGCATTTGCCACCATTTCATTGGTTCATTGCTGTATGCACTTTCAGAGCACCACACCATCTAATTGGTTTGGCTCACTAAATCCTTATGCCAATAATTTTATATAACAGAAGTTCTTTATTCTTTGAACATTGAGTACAATGTGCTATAAAATTGCAGGCAACTAAGGGGTCCCCTTTTGGTAAGAATTAAAAAATTGTAAATTTTAAAGGTGTGTTGTGGCACATGCTTTTAACCCCAGCACTCAGGAGGCAGAGGCAGGCAGATCTCTGAGTTACAGGCCAGCCTGGTCTCCAGAGCCAGCTCCAGGACAGCCAAGGCTACATAGAGAAATTGTTTCCAAACTCAAACAAACAAAAAAAAATGGGTTTTAAATTTATTTGTTGTTTTATGTGGTGCTGGGGATTGAAGTCACATACTACAGAAGCAGCCTACCACTAAGCACCATCTGCAGTCCACTAATAATTTTTTATGGCTATTTAGCTAGGAATTCCATTTTTTTCATGATACAATTGTTAAATTATTTTATGCTTTCCCATTATATCAAAGTTAAAAAATTATTAGTATATCTTTGCTTAAATTCTTATCAGTTACGCAATGATTTAACTGGGGAAGATCGTTTCCTCGGTGTTAGGAGATGGTGCTAAGTAGTGAATCACAACACATATTTGAGTAACTGGCTTTAAGATCATTAGGTCCCCATCATGTCCTTTTTTAATTTGTGTGACACTATTTCTAGGTATTTGCTTGAGTCTTCTTCTTATCTCTCTCTCTCCCTCCTTCCCTCCATAAATAAACAGATGCCTTTGCCTCTGTGTAATACATTCTTAGTGAAATTCTCAGACTATTTTGGCATTTGTAGATTATTTTACTCTTTGGGCCTCAGTAGAACTCACCTTGTTTCTCATTTCAAAATTACAATGGTTTAACATTATAAATATATATATTGAGAGAGAGAGAGAGAGAGAGAGAGAGAGAGAGAGAGAGAGAGAGAGAGAGAGAGAGAGAGAGAGAGAGCACTTCCTGTAGCCCAGGCTAGCCTCCAATTCACCATGTACCCAAAGATGACCTTGAACTTTTGATCTTCCCACCTCCATCTCGCAAGTGCTGGGGTTACATGAATGTCACACTATGCCTGGCTTATGCAATGCTGGGGATCCAACCCAGAGCATCCAGCATGCTATGGAGCACTCTACTGATGAAGCACACCCCTGTCCACTGGTTCTTATTTAGCAATATGTATTCTTATTTTATTTCTGGCTACTTTGGACTTAGATTTCTTGTTTGTTAATTTTTTGTTTACTTCTTTGAGATTACCGGTGTTGTTTGGCATAAATCTATACAATGAGTCATGGACTCGTGTCTTGTTTAGCTGAGGTTTTATGTATGTATTTTTGTCTTAAGGGTTTGCTGGGTCATTTGTCATAGGAATTGCCTCTCTTTCCCCCTTCTCTCTCTCCCTATCCCTCCCTCCCTCCCTCCCTCCCTCCCTCCCTCCCTCCCTCCCTCCTCCCTTCCTCCATCTCTCTCCTTCTCTGGGAAGAGGCAGTAGAGGGAAAGCAGGGTCTTTGTATATAGCCCAGACTATTCTTTCACTTTAAGACTTGCCTTCATCTCCTTAGGAATATATCACCATGCTTGGCAGCTATCTCAATTCTGAGTACATTAATGCTTTAAAATAGTTTATTTTTGCATTTACATGTCAAACCATACAAAATCTTCAAAACATATACACAAAGGGACAAATTAATCTTAAAAATTAAAATAGTTTGAGATTTCCAGAAGTTCTTGTTTTGTCTTTCTGCAGTAATTAAGGGATATTAGTGTTAGAGTGATGTTTTCATCTTTGTCTTTGTGTTTGAACTGCATTTGCCCACAATATGTAATGTTTGTGGGTGGCTCAAATATGTATTCAAGACACAAGAATCATTTAAGCATGATTTTGGTCTCAAGGAATAACTTATGAAGACTCATCTACTCTTAGCTCCACCACTGGGTCTAAGTCTTTGTTTGAGACTGTGTAATGGGAAGTGTGAATATGCAGCTGATAGCCTATACCACAGTACATTAATATGGCTTAAATGGGAATGCTATGCTAAAACACTGAATTTTAAAGCCGCATGCAAGTAGAAGTTAATTATCTGTTTTATGCAAATTATTCTATCTCAATTTATGCATAAAGCTGTTTGAATAGATTTTATTTCATAGAACAAAAGTTCTGTTTCTAAGTAATGGAACAGTATATGAATTATCCTGACTTGCATTTTAATACTGTCATTAAAGCTTCTCTGACGATTGCTAATGTCTTGATAAACAGTGAAGTGGACATAAACTCCATACTTCGTATGCTTACTCTCAGAATGAATAGTCATCAGATGGGGAAAACTGTACATTTTAACATTTTTTGCATTAACAGAGCTGAAATATGCTAGAGCTGCTTAGGGACCGTGGAGGTTGACTACTGATCAACTAGGCTGGTTCTGTGTTGAATGGCCAATCCATCCACTGTTAGTTCCCACTGAAAATTTTAAGCTGGTGAAATAGACCCAAGGAAAATAACCTTATGTGTTATGCAGACATCTTCCACGTTGAAATAGTCTCTCATGCAAAGAAGACAAAAGGTCATAAGAATCAAGCGGTAAAGGAAGGTGACAAAACCTAGGAAGTAAATAAAATTTACAAGACCCAAGAAGCTCAAAAAGTTCCAATATTTATCAAGGTTTCTTCCTCAGGTTAGGAGAGCAGTGAACTCTCAGCCATCATCTGGGCTGCTTACACACGGTTTTGGGAGGGGCTTCAGGGATGACACTTTTCTATTGTCATCAATGTCCCGATGGCTTTTCAGTGATACAGTCCCCTTGAGTCATCCACTCTCCTGTAAGTCCCCTTCCTCTCCCCTAGCTTACTGGACTCACCAACTTACTAAGCTAGATGTTGGTAGAACTTTTTCCCTATCAGAGACCCATCTGGAGTGAGTATGAGTCTGTTCGTGCCTCCCCAGGAAAAGCCACACAATGTCATTCTTATCATTTTGGCCCAGCGTAGCTTTGATACTGAAGCTTGTTAGTTCTTTATTGGAACATTGACATTTTTAAAGACAGTATGTCCGTATACCTGGGTTTTGAAACTTCGTTGTAATAAATTGCTTCTGGTGCTTCCTTGGCTAAGATCCCTTTTTTTCTGAAGGGCTTGTGGTAGACCAATTTAATAAAAACATCTGATCCTTATGCTCTCCCTGCAGGAAAATTGTAGTGCATGGTTAGGCTCACCTTTCTTTTCTAGGAAAAAGGAGACCTTAAAGCAGACTTGGTTTCTGAAGGTCTTTGTCTGAGCCGCACACTGCAGCTTTATTTGTATGAATGTCTAAAACAATCTTCGACTCTCCTCTCTGTGTGAGAGCTATTTCCTGTGCTATTGAGATTCTAGTCAGAACGGCCTTGCCTCATCTATATTCAGAAAATTTTTCCCCTATATTTTCCTCTAGCAGTTTCTGTGTTTGGGATTTTAAACTAAGGTTTTTGTGATTCATTTTCAGTTGGTTTTTATATAGGAAGAGAGATGTGGCTTTAGTTTCTTCTTCTGCCAGTGGATATCCAGTTTTGCCAACATCATTTGTTGAAAATGTTGTCTTTTTTTTCCCAGTCTAAGTTTTTGTCAAAACTGAAGTGTCCAAAGCTGTGTGGGCTGATTTGTATATCCTCCACTGTAGTCTACTGGTCTACATGTCTGTTCTGTGCCAGCACCATGATGTCTTTGTCCCTACAACAACATAACATAGTTTAAAATGACATGATGTGATACCTCGAGCAGTGTTGAATAAGATTTATTTATTTTTTGGCTTACACATATTATTTCATACCATGTACTTTAATTATTTATGCAAAAATACATCTGAGAAAGAATCAGCATACCTTGGAAAATTTAAAGCAGAGCATGTTTTTCTTGGGTTTTTTTTTTTTTTTTTTTATTCTTTGTTGCTGTTTTGTTTTGTTTGAGACAGAGACTTACTGTGCAGCCTTAGCTGGCCTGGGACTTACTATATAGACCAATCTGGTCTATGATTCACAGAGCTCCATCTGCTTCTGCCTCTCCCAAGTGATGGGAATAAAGGCAGATACTGCCATGTATGGACTATTTCCTAAGTTTTAATAAAAAGGACTCAATACATAGTTTTTGCTTGGTAGTATGATTGAGCCATCTAAAATGTACCATCCCAATCACAAGTTTTCTCACTCTTGTTATACCCCCTTTCATTGAAAATAGACTAGTTTCTCATACAATAGAGCCCAAGGACAGTCCCCCCCCCCCGCCCCCACTTCCCAGTTCCTCTCTCATGTCTTCTCCTATCAGATCCACCTCTTTTCTGTCACTCATTAGAAAATAATGGACTTCTAAGGGACAATAGAAAACCTAACTAAATAAAATATAAGAGAAAAAAATCCATCACATCAAAGGTGGACAAGGCAAACCAACAGATGGAAAAGAACCCACAGGAAGTCACAAGAAGCAGAGATCCACTCATTCACAATTCAGGAATCCCATTAAAAATACTAAACTGAAAGCTATAATATATACCCACAGGACCTGGTGCAGACTGTGCAGGTCCTGTGCTTGCTGCTTCAGTCTCTGAGATCATATGAACATTTCTTAGTTGGTCTAGAGGACCTTGTTCTCCTGGTGTGCTCATCCCATCTGGCTCTTACACTCTTTCTATCCCTCTTCCACAGGGCTCCCTGAGCTCTGAAGGGAGGGGTTTCATGGGAACATACCATTTAGAGCTGTATGTTCTAATGTCTGGCTTTGGATCTCTTTATCTGCTCCCGTCTGGTGCAGGAGGAACTTTCTCTGATGATGTCTGAATAAAACACTGATTTATGAGTATAGCAGAATGTCACTAGGAGTAATTTTATCATTACATTTTTTTTCTTTTTTTAGTCCAGAAATATTTGGTTTTACCCTAGATCTCTGAGCTATGTAATCTCTGGTTCTTGGACAACCCAGCAGTATCTGGTATGGGTTCCATCTTGTGGTGTCATCCTTAAGTAAAATCAGATATTAGTAGGTGAATCCCACAAGCTTTGTTCCATCATTGCCCTGGTATATTTTGCAGTCAGGACAATATTACAGATCAAAGGGTTTGTGGCTCGGTTCCACTTCTCTTTTGGTAGCATGCAGAGTATTTTCCCATACAAAAGACACTAGAACATAGAAGTGAAGGTTCTACGTGGGCACCAGCTCTACCTCTCTATGTTCAATTAGAGACATTGTGTTGTATTGTCTTGTGAGGTCTTGTGTTGGTATGGTCTTCAGCAAGGGAGCCTTGCCCTAAGTTTGTGGAGAGCAACCTGTTGTCTTGGCAACAGCCTTGGTTGTTCAGAATTCTTTTGGCACCCCTTTGGCTGACAACTCAATTAATTATAACAAAATACTTATACTAGAAGCTTCATTTGGTGATGAGAGATGGCCATTCAGGACTCCTCCATCTCCCTCATTATTTGAAGACTTTATTAGGATCATCTTCATACATTTGAGGAAGTTTCTACTGCACCAGTTTTCTAAAATGAGGTCTTTATACTACCTCTCAAATGTGTCTCATTTCCTCCCTCAAGCCCATCTTTCCCCATTGCCACCTGATTCTATGGTTCCCATTCCTCCTGCTTCCAGTTCACGTGTAGAATCTATTTTATTTCCTCCTCCCAGAAATATCCATGTGTCTCCCCTAGTTCCTTGCTCTATACCTAACCTAGGTTTTTGGTTTTTTCATATGAAGCTAAGAATTGTCCATTTAAGATTTGTGAAGAATTGTGTTGGAATTTAGGTGGGTATTACACCAAATCTGTTGACTTTGTAGATTGCTTTTGTTAGGATGGACATTTTGACTATATCATATTAAATTAATTCTACTGATCCATGAGCATGGAGGATCTTTTCATTTTCTTGTTGCAGGATATTTGATGCCACTGTAAACCCTGCAATTGTGAATTGTAAAAACCTGTTTCTCATTTGGTGTAGATCAGGCTTAACATTCACCTTTAATCCAAGAACTTTCTGTTTACTGGCAACAAGAACATGTGGTTTTGGTGCAGCCCTAGCACATGCCTTTAATCTAAGCTAAACAAAGTCAACCCTAGGTCAAGAGGCAGACAAAGAAACCAGCTGACAGGGGTTAAGCAGAAAGGATGGACTTTGAGAGAAGGGTATTTAAGACAGTGTGGAAAAAAGAAAGGGCTTTTGGCTTTTGGGACATGAACTGAGTAGGAAGGTCATCTGGGTGCTTTCTCTGCCTCTCTCTGAGCTAGTAGGATTTCACCCCAGCATCTGGCTCTTGAGTCTTTATTGGTAAAATCAAATGATTGGGATTTTCTGTTTTTATAACAACATATTATGCTATCTTCTTCGATTTCTTTCTTTAAGCACCTTCTTGGGCATCTCAGTATCTGAGAATTCCATCATGTTTAACTCTTGCTGTGAAGGCTGCCTATGGAGGCAATCTTACTTTCATACAGAGATGTTTCAAATAACTTCAATATAACAATGGGTTACTTAACATCTAAACAAACAAGGCCCTTACTTATTTACCAGGTGTGAGTCTGTAATTCTTTAGACTCTCTCAGAAACTGCATTTGTAGTAAAGCCCTGTCTTAAGACCTTGTGTAGGGCCTTGAGACCCATGTTTTTTATCTTGTTCAGACTGCAAATCCTAACTACCTCAGAGAAACATTATAATCTATTTTAGTAAATAAAAGGAGGGAAGAGGGATAAACCATAGCCCCTTTGCAACCTCTTGACATGTAGCCACTGAAATCACATACACATAGACACACACATGTGCACTTACACATGCACATACATACATACATACACACACAACACACATCCATACCCCCACATAGACACATTCAACACACACACATACATTCACACATACATACAGACACACACACAATCTCATACATATAGACCTACATGCATACACAGACACAGACATACACACATAATCACACAAACATGTACACAGACATACACATGCTTACATGCACACACACACACACAGATTACATATACCCCCCACACAAGCACATGCACGCAGATACACACACACATGCACATGCACATACACACATATATACAGACACACGCTCATATACACACATGCACACCCCTAAACACATGTACATATGATTGAACACACACCTATATGGATATTACTTAGACACTTGGACATGACTCTTCCTTAGATGCCCTCACATTCTCTTGGGTGTCTTCTCTTTTCCCTGTGCACCTTCTTTCTGCTAACTGTGTGCTTGAATCAACTACAATGTCTTCTTAGTAAAGTCCATCTCAGCTCCATGGTGCCTTGTTCTAAAACTCTTTCATGGCAAAGATCCCAGCTTTCCCTTGTGGGGGCCTCTAAAAAGAACTCAGGCTACAGCAGGCGGCTGCATGAAGCTATCTCCAGCCCCACCCCACTGCCACTGAAACTCCTTCACTTTGAAAATAAAAAAAAGTTGAGCACTCCTAGACCAGAACAATGGAGTCCAGTTCCAAGCCCTCCTTGCTGGTTAAGGCAGGGAATCCATGTGTGACGGTAGATGCACCGAATGAGCCCTGGCCTTTGCAAGCTCAGCCGACCTTCCCCCAAAGCCTCAGTCCCCACCAGTACTGAATGCCCTGCGCTAGGGCCCCCTAGATAACTGAAGCCCACAGAGGATCTGAGGGAAGGAGGAAGCGGGAGGAGAGGAGGAGATGGGCAGAGAATGCCCGTAGAAATTTCTCTTAGAATTGTGAAGCTGCCAGTCCAAATCCCTCAGGGCAAGAAAACAGACTGGAAACTCAGGAAGCTTTGAACTTGAATATGTGACTATGGAATTTCTTCTTTAGGAAATTTGGTTTTGAGGTTGAACTTTTCAACTGACTGGACCAGATCTACCACACGCCAAAAAGTGATCTTGCTCACTCCGAGTTAACTGAGAATAGATACCAACTACATCTATATAATATCATCTTGGCAACCTCTAGGCCAGTGCTTCTCAAACTTCCTAGTGCTGTGACCCTTTAATACAGCTCCTTGTGTTATTTCATTGCTACATCATAACTCTAACTTTGCTACCATTATGAATCATAATGCAAACCTGTGTTTTCTGATGGTCTTAGGTGACCCCTGTGAAAGGGTTCTTTACCCCCAAAGAGGTTGTGTTCCACAGGTTAAGAAACACTACTGAAGACTGATGTTTCATTAGATACCTGGGTAACACACATCTTTTTTTACCTTCTTTTCCCTTCATCCCACCTCCACCTACGTTTCACTTTCAGAACCAACTGCTCTTATTTTTCCAAATATAATTTAAAAGGTTTTTAATCTGAGTGTGGGAGTGCTTACCTGTAATCCCAATATTCCAAGGCAGAGGCAGGAGGATTGCAAATGAGAAGGCAGCCTGGGCTAGACAATGTAGAGAGACCATGTTTCAAAAATAACATAAAAGAAAAAAAAACCAAAAGTATGTGTACATGTGATTATTAACACATATATAAATTTTCTAACACAGTAGCGGGCGTGGTGATATACTTGTCATCTCCGAAAGTAAGGAGACTGAGGCGGAAAGATTGTGTGAGCCAGTGGGCTCAAGGCAGCACGGGTAATATATGGAGCAGAGAGGGAGTGAGAGAGAAAGGGAAGGAGCAGAAAGATAGAGGAGGGAGGGAAAGGGAGATGGGGGTACTTGTGATATAAAGATAAATACAAGATAAATGCTGGCCAGATCACATCCAGATAGTCTGACAGACTTCAGCCTTAACCTTCTTTGAACTTCTGTCTCCTTTGCATGCCCAGTGTCCATCACTGTGTGATCTCTGATGGTTCTGACACCACATGTCAGAATGGTGCTGTGCTGCGTGACCATTGTCTAAGAAGAGACATGACCCCTAAACTAAGAGAGCCCCAGTCACTGGCCTGACTCCATTTCCTCTGTGAGTGAATATGGCTGACTCCACCTTGCCTTTTGGGCTATTTCTGAGATTGTTTTGTATTCCAGGAATTGTAAGCACATTATGAGAAGAGATTAAACCAACCCCAAGGCAACAGAAACCTTGCTGATGACAACAGACTCTGAGGAAGCCTGAGGTAATGGACTGAGAGATGCTTCACAAGACTTTAGCCCAAGCATGATTGCTTGTTTTGCCAACTCCACAAAACTAGATTCTGCCTTTGTTTCCCACTTTTCATGAAACCCCCAAGGCTTTTGTCAGCTCTTCCAAGATAGACCTTGAAGAACTGGACAGAGCTCTTCATTCTTCCTGGTGAGTGAAGCTCCTCACATGCCCTCATCTCCACAGAATCTCTTTCTGGACAGTTGGCAGACTCCCATTCCTAGGAGACTAAATAAGCAGATCCTTCTGGAACACTCTGCTCTCCTACCTCTCATGAATCCTTTATACCCCTAGAAATCCCTATTTCTTTATTTATAAAAAATAATATATTCAAATTTCATCCCAATTGTTATCTACTCACTTGTATCTTCCCATTTTTTCCCTCCCTCCCTCTTTCACCTTATACCACTACCCTAGACCTGTGACAGAAGGGGACCTCGTCCCCCACCATATGATCACAGCCTATTAGGTCTCATCCAGATAGCCTGTTTTCCCTTCCTCTGAGTGCCACCAGTACTCCACACTAAAGGGAAGTGGTCAAATAGGGAGCAGCAGAGTTCATTTCAAAGATGGTTGCTGCTCTCCCCACAACCTGGAGAATGAGCTGTTCATTGGCTAGATCTGAATAGGGGGGGTCTAGGTTTACTACACACATTGTCCTTGGTTGGTACACCAGTTTGAATGGGCTCCCTGGGTCCATATCCACCAGCTTTGATGGTCTTCTTATGGGGATCCTGGACCCTCTAGGTGCTTCTATCTCCCCATTCTTTCATACCCCTCTCACTTGGAGTCCAATAGCGAGTCCCAGCATCTGTCCTGATCCCATGCTGAGTGAAGACTTTCAGAAAACATCCATGTTGGGCTAAACCACTTACAAGTAAGTATATACCATTGTGTATCTTTCTAGGTTTGGGTTAACTTACTCAGGATGATCATTTCTAGTTCCATCCATTTGCCTGCAAATTTCAAGATTTCCCTGTTTTTAATAACTGAATAGTATTCCATAGTGTAAATGTATCACAGTTTCTTTGTCCATTCTTCAACTGAGGGACATCTAGGTTATTTCCAGATTCTGGCTACTACAAATAAGACCATATGAACATAGTTGAACAAATGTCCTTGTTATGTGGTAGAGCATCTTTCCGGTACATGCTATGAATGAAATAGATGGGTCTTGAGGTAGCCCTTTTCCCAATTTTCTGAGAAAGTGCCAGGTTGATTTCCAAAGCAGTTGTACAAGTTTGCACTGCCACCAGCAATGAAGGGGTGTTCACCTTTCTCTACATCTTCCCCAGCATATGCTCTCACTTGAGATTCTGATCTTAGCCATTCTGATGGGTGTAAGATGGAATCTCAGAGTTGTTTTGATTTGCATTTCTTTGATGACTAAGGACATTGAGCATTTCTCTAAGTGTTTCTCATGTTGTTAGGTGGTAGATTCTAGTGTGCTTCACTGGTCATTGAGAACAGTTTGTAGGTGAATGGCTATAGGATGGGAACCCTCACCTGTGGGTTTCAGGTTACCCTTCCCTAGGTCAGGCAGATGACCTGGGTTCAGCTCTGGGGGACTTTGCGCCACATCCTGGGCTCCCCACTGGGTCAGCAGAGGCCAGTGCAGGTGCTCTGCAGCCCAAGGTTCAGAGAGAGAGAGAGAGAGAGAGAGAGAGAGAGAGAGAGAGAGAGAGAGAGAGAAACAGTGAGATATCCTGCATAACGTTGGGCTTTGGGGCATGTGTCTGTGCCCAGCCAGGCCCTAGGGCACTGATTCAGTCCTCTAGAGTGTGGGGGTACATTTTGCTAGCCTGAAGTGCCTGGCTGGGCTTTGGAGAATGTGTCCACATTCATCTGGGCCCTGGGTCCCTCCGTGGACTGGTGGGGTTATCCAAAGTCAGATCTATCCCAGCTCCAAACTCAGGGCTTCTCCTCCCCCCCCCCCCCCCATAAGCAGACACAGACACTGGTGCTCTGTAGCTCACAGTTCAGTCAGAAAGAGTGGGGGTGAGAGCAGGTATAGCCCAATAGCCTGTGTTTGGCTGGGCTTCGGAGACCCTGCCCATGCCCATTGGGGCCTTGGGGCCTTGGGGCCTTGGGGCCTTGGTTCAATCCAAGATAGTGCGGGCACCACTCCCTAGCCCATGGTTTTTGGTTGGATTTCCGAGAATGTGAACACAGTCTCTTGGGTCCTTGGTGCCTCCGTGGACTGGCAGGGTGATCCGAGGTCAGATTTATCCCAGATCTACACTCTGGTCACTGCCCTGGGCCAACAGACACTGATGCTGCTGCTCTTTAACCCACAATTCAGGCAGAGAGAGAGAGAGAGAGAGAGAGAGAGAGAGAGAGAGAGAGAGAGAGAGAGAGAGAGAGAGAGAGAGAGAGCTGCTTGCCGCCTGATAGCCGCCTGTATTTGGCTGGGATGATTGGTGAGCTTGCTTGTTTCCGCTTGGGCCCTGGAGCATTCTGTGGACTGGTTGGGTGGTCTGAGGTCAGATCCACCTGTTCTCTTCTGTTCTGCTGTGGGCCAGCAGATCCAGATGCTGGCATTTCACGGCCATAGTTCAGACCCAGATACAAATCTGAGATATAGAGTGCAGCTGCAGCTCTCAAGTGGGTATGCATCTAGACTCTGGGGACTGGGCACCCGTCCTCCATGGACCAGTTGGATGGCCCGACACCAGACCCACCTGTGCTCTACACCGTGTGGACTCCTCTCAACGAGGGCTCTCCAGGTCTTGTGGTCTGTAGCTCCCATCCCGGATCCCTAGGCTCAGTCCTGCTGATCAGACACAGTGCAGGGTCAGGCACCGCCATCTAGGATCTCCTCATCCGTATTTTTTTCAATATTTATTTAGTATTAATTATGCTTATAATCCATTCAGACAACTAAAAATGACCACAGTCTACTTGCACTTCTTTTTAAAAATTAATTATAATGTTAAATTAACAGACAAGATATCAGATGTGAATCTGATCACAGATTTTTTTAAATTTATTCGTATTACATCTAAATTGTTAGCCCTTCCCCTTTCCTCCCATTCTTCCCTCCCTCCCACTTCCCCCTTTCTCCCCTCCCCTATGTCTGTGATTGAGGGAGACCTCCTCCCCTTATATAAGCTCTTAGGATATCGAGTCTCTTCTTGGTAACTTGCTATCCCTCCTCTGAGTGCCGTCAGGCCTCCCCATCCAGGGGACATTGTCAGAAAAGGGGTACCAGAGTTCGTGTGAGAGTCAGATCTCACTCTCCACCCAAGGGTGGAGACTACTCAGCTATTAAAAACAAGGAATTCCCGAAATTTGTGGACAAATGGATTGATCTAGAAATTATCATAATGAGTGAGTTCACCCAGAAGCAAAAAGAGACAAACGGTATATATTCACTTATATCAAAACACTAGTCCAAGGGATACGTACTATGAAAAATTTTACTTACCAGGAAAGTGGGTCAGAGGAGAGGTCATCCTATTGAGACTTTAGGCGAGAGTAGCAGGGAAGAATGGGGAAATAGTAGGACCCACAGGGTCCTGGAAACCTACAAGAAGAACTTTATGACAGGCAGATCTGGGTCCTGGGGTCCTCCTCA
>OU015746.1:97040954-97075629 GCA_907169655.1 Acomys percivali | reverse complement strand
CACACACACACACACACACACACACACACACACACACACACACACACCACTTGAGAATGTGCTCTTTCCTCTCAGCCTCTTTCCTCTCAGCCAGTGCTCAGGCCCTCACAAGGCCCTTACTTATCTCACTGAGAGAATGACCAAATCAATTGAGCACAAGTTGACCCTCCACCTACCTCCCATTCAGCAGCTCAGCGACTTCCCTTTTCCTCCTGCTTCCTTGAGAGCCAACATCTCCAAAAACATGTCTGATTGTCTTTTTTCCCTTCCCAGTCTTAGTAGAATATACTTCAGTCAGGTTTCTGTCTCTGGAACCGTGTTGTCATAGTTACCAATCACAAGCATGCAATCAAATCCAAGGTCCTCATCATCTCTATACCTACCCCAAATCTGCATCAGCTCCACATAGCCCACCTCCCATAGCAGCCTCTTACTAGCAGCTCTTTCATCTCTTATTAACTATGCGTACCACAGCCTCTGGATTGTCTCTGCCCACCTCCCAGCTTTTATATTTGTGAATTATAAAGGCAGCAGTAAGATAAGGTGAATAAGGCATAAGAGGTGCCAGGTAGCAGATATAATGTTGTAGAGGAGTTTATTAAGTGAGCATGGGGGGAGAGGGAAAGGATACCCCAGAGACACAGAGAGGAAGAGGGAGAGAGACAGAGAAAATAGAGAGGGTGGGTAGAGGAGGTATATATATATAGAGTAGACCACGTGGAGGTTCTGTCCTTTTATATGGCCCTGGGCAGGGTCACGCCCCTATGGCAGGTAAGTGATGACATCACAAGCAGGCAGACTGAAGCAGAATCCTAACACCAGCCATCTCTCTTCTGGTCCTTTTCCTAGATCCCTTTCACCTTCTTGACATCATAATCCTCCACTTGCACATCTGCTAGGCACCTCAAGTTTAACATCATGGATGAAGACTCTAGATCTCCTCACTCTCTAGAGTCCCACAGCCCAGCCGGTGGCAAGTGTGTCATTGCAATTCCCTTGACAAAACTTTGACAATACTATTGTCTTTATCTTTGTTTCCTACCTCACATCTCATCCATGTGGTTCTTCCAAATGTATCTATAGCTGGTCCCTTTTCATGAGAACCCAAATCAAACTGCATCTTCCTCATTGGAACCCCGTGGTCTAAGCCGGTGGTTACACTTTATACTCTTGCTTCCTTATAGAACTTTCTTCTAAACATAACAACTAAAGTAATCCTTCAAAACTATGGCAAATTTTTGGTGCTAATTTCTTGATTTACTTTGGTTAAAGCCCAAATACAGCTTCTGAAGACAGCCTGGAATATTCTTTGTCATCTGGCTCTGTCGAGCCACGCATTCCTACTTACTGTGTTCAACAGGGCAAGCATACTTTCACAGCATCTTTCTGAACCAGTGTCCCTTCAGCTATGCAAACAGCTACTGCTTTATGCAGGAGCATACCCAGAAGCTTCTCAGGGAACTTGTCAGACTACCCTCTATGAGGAAACACCTGCTTTTGTTTTGCTGTCACTGTCATCTGCTTTGTTTTTGCATGGCCCTTATCATCACCCGACAGATTTATTATTTGTTTGTTTACTGTCTGACTTCCTTTTAGAAGGTCAAGGGAGACACATCAACTGTTTCCTTGTTCCATTGCTATATTTCTAATATGTAGATAGTGCCTGATGTATACAGTAGATGTTCAATAAGAATGCATTAACCAGATAGCTTCTTCTGGTGACTGATGTTGCATATCACCTGAGTATCTTGTGTGATGAGCTGCAGACCAGTAGGGATGGTCATAAACTATTTCCTTTAATGCTGCTGCCCAAGCCCTGTGCAAAGACATAGTTGGTTGTTCTGGTCTGAGAACTGCAAGATGCAAGGTGGGGTGAAGAGCAGTGCTGGATCCCTAGACACATATGATATTAAAGCTGAGCACAGTGGCACATAATTGTAATCTACCCCTGGCTAGGCAGAGACAAGTAGATCTCCAAGGCTGTGTGCATCCATGAAGGAAAAAGTCAAGGCATATCATTTTTTTTTCACTGTTCCCTTGCCTGTGTCCTAAAAAGAAGTTCTAAGAGGAAGGAAGCAACAACAAATGTGGTCAGCTTCTCCTCCCCTGTTGTTCCTGGAGTTACCCTTCTAAAACTGTCCTGCTCGTGTGTCCCTGGTCCCAAAGGGAGATGTGGAGATCTGCTACCCATATCCTCCTTAAAGGAGGAACTGGTTCTCTGCAGTAGGCTGAGTGATCTGCAGAGAGACTCAGCTTCTTTGTATGTGTCTCAACTGCAGTTCTCGCCCCTTCCATTTCCTTCAGACATCGCCCTGGGTAGAGGCAAGATTTCTGCTTCTAGCAGTGAATTTCTCAAAGGCTCTATTCCTGCGAGCTCCCCACTAGGTTGGTCAAGGCTTAGTTTGGCCTCCATCCTAGCTGTACTTTTTCCTCTCTTCCTTTTTTCCTTCATGGGTACTGATTTCTTATAAATATGTAGCACCCAGTATTCTGCCTCGGTCAGTAACGGCTTCCAGAGAACCCTGCCCATGCCATCATCTTATCTTTAAATAGCTGCCACTTACCTCCACATAGCTTCTGAAGGAGAAATACTTTGAATGGCCCATCCAGAGGGCTCAAAATTTCCTTAATACCAAGGCCAGAGTTAAGGAGAAGTGACTCATTGTCTCCAAAGTCCCTTTCTCCTATCAGTTTCTGAGGTCTCTCAACAGAACTTAAAAAACATAGCCAGCAGTTGTGGTACACACCCTTTACCCTGGCACTCAGAAAGCAGAGGTAGGTTGATCTCTTGAGTTTGAGGCCAGCCTGGTTTACAAAGCCAGATCCAGGAAAGCCAGGACTATGCAGAGAAACCATGTCTTAAAAAACTAACTAAGTAACTAACTAACTAACTAGCTAGCTAGCTAGCTAGTTAACAATAAATACATTGTGGAATACTAAAATTAAGAAGAATATCTTATACCAGATTAGTATGAACTTTAAAGTAAAAACCTATTAGTTTCTGGTCTGGGCATGCAGTTCAGTTGCTGGACTGGTTGTCCAGTATGCATAAGGTGTAAATTCAGTCTCCACTACCACATAAACTTGGCATTTCTGCAATCTCAGCATTCAGAAGGTGGAAGCAGGAGGATCAAAAGTTCAGGCTCATCTTGGGATATGTTCACGGGCAGCCTGAGATATATGCAACTGTATCTCAAGAAAAATAAAACTATGTAAATGTCAAATAATTTTGCCCAAGCAGAATGTGCTTTAATCTTCAGTTGCAAGCCCTGGCGAAAATATGCTGATATTTTCTTGCTATTAGAAAGACATGCATTGATAATCTGAGAAATTCTGATATTTTGACCAAATAGTATGCTAAGAAATGTCCTTCATTATCTCCTGCAAGTATCTCTGTAGCCTAGTTGTGTCCTTTGGCCCAGCCCTGTGGAAGCCCCACAGAACCCCAACCATTTTTGAAATTGCTACATACCATGAGTATGCCATTTGCTCATTTTTGTTCTGGGAATCTGTCTTAGTTACTTTTCCATTTCTGTGAAGAGACATCAAGACCAAGGCCCTTGTAAAGAAAGCACTTAATTGGGAGTTTTCTTACAGTCTGAGAGGCTGAGCCCATGACATCATGGCAGGGACAATGGCAGCAGGCAGGCAGGCATGACACTGGAACAGTAGCTAAGAGCTTGTATCTGATTGAAAGCATAAGAGTGAGGGGAGAATGAGAGGGAGAGGGTGAGAGGGAGGGAGAGGAGAGAGAGAGAGAAAGAGAAAGAGACTGGGCTTGGAATGGGCTTTTGAAACTTCAAAGCCCTCCCCCAATGACATCTCTCCTACAAGGCCACCCCTTCTAACCCTCCCCCAAATAGTTCTACCTTCTAGGGACTAAACATCCAACTGCATGAGTCTATGGAAGCCATTCTCATTCAAACCAACAGAGAATCCCCTTTGGAGTTTTTGTTTGTGGGTATGGTTTACGCCTTCCCTACTCCATCTCCATGTGGTTTGAGTGAAGAAGACTTTATTTATTTATTTATTTATTTATTTATTTATTTATTTATTTATTTATGTGTGCGTGTGTATGTGTGTAAGCTGTGGGATGAATATGGACATCAGAGAACAAGTTGCAGGAGTTGGTTCTTTCCTTCTATCATGTATGTTCCAGAGATTGAATTCGGTCTCATTGAGCCACTGTAGTTCTTGAAAGTCCCATGGTAAGCCTAGTGTAGTGCTGCTACTTGCCACCTCATGCTCTGTAGGAAGGGCAGCTGAGTTGGAAGGGAACTGGCCAGGCAAGGGTAATCTGCTCAGTGCCTGACTCTTGACATACTTGAAGGCTGTCCCCTTCTGGATACTTTCCATATATGAGACAACCCGTTTCATGATTTTAAAATAAAAATCTAAATGCCTTACATGACACTTGCCTTCTATCCTCTTCCCAGCTTTGGTGAGCATCTTTATATTCTAAGAAGTAAGTCACGTTTGTTGAAAGGCCAAATCATCCTTTTGAACTTGTTTCTGTGACACAGTTCCTGACCAAAACAATCAAGGAAGGTGGGGTTTTCTTTTGTCTCACAATTTGACAGGAATTTCACGGTGGCATGGAAAGCAAGACAAGGAGAGAGTGAGTAATGCTGGTGGTCAGTCAGCTTTCTTCTTTTATCTGGTCCTGGAACCCAGCCCAGGTATAGTGATTTGATGAAAGTGGCCTCCATAGGCTTACAGGGAGTGGCACTCTTTGGAGGTGTGGTCTGGTTGGAGTAGGTGTGGCCTGTTTGGAGGAAGTGTGTCACTGGCAGTGGGCTTTGAGGTTTCAAGTGCTCAAACCAGGCCCAGTCTCTCTATCTTCCTGCTGGCTGATAATCCAGCTGTAGAACTCTCAGCTCTGTCTCCAGCACCATGTCTGCCTGCATACTGACGGGTTTCCCATCATGATGGTAATGGACTAAAATCTCTAAAACTCTAAGCCAGCCCCAGTGGAACATTTTCCTTAGTAAGCGTTGCTATGGTCATGGTGTCTCTTCACAGTTATGAAGCACTGGCTAACACACCAGGGAAGGCTGCCCCCTACTTTTGGGTGGGTCTTCTTCCCACCACAGTTCAGCTAACCAGATTAATCCCTCAAAGGTATGCCTAGAGGCCTGTCTGATTCTAGAGGTTTGGTGACTCTAAAGGTGTTGAATGATAGCAGTGGCTACCACACCTCTCCCTATTGTGTAACAGTGCTCAGTGGCTAGCTCACTGGAATGTTATCCTCTTTCGATGGTCTTTGGCTCTTAAATCTTGTGGTAGGTTCTGGTGTCCTCAACTCAGAGTCTCCCCAGTCTTCATTCCCTTATCCTCAGGGGATCATGGAGTCCTTGGTATCCAATAGGTTCTTACTTACCATGTATGTAGAGACAGACATACATAGAGGGATGATCGTACAAATACCACTTTCCAAGTACACTGAGAGGTGATCTCTACTGACTGGGTTAGGCCTGCTTTTCTTTAGTTCTTCACTGCTCATGTTATGGTGCATGACTCTGATCCCAGAGGGTAGAAAGGTGAGGTGGGGAGTTCACTGCCATGCTGGTCACCAAGAGGCTCTATCTCAAAAAGCAGAAAGCTTTGTTTCCAGTAGAGTGAGAGGAATGTGTCTGTGTACAGTGTATGCTCCAGCTGGGGTGTATGTGTCCCTGCAGAGTACAGAATGTCACCACCACTGCTCTGAATTCCCTAGGAACTGCCAAATTCCTATTTCTGCATGATTGGGAGAAACATTTGCTTTACTTTTGTGGTGAGAAACAAAGAGTTTTAGTAACAGTGGAGACTTCATTATCCTAGGAAGATTTACAGTGGACCAGCATCATTTGAGGAAGATGGTAAAGTCGTTATGCATATTGTGAAACACCACCACCTGCTTCTCATTAGCTTACATCAAAGTTAAAACAGTTAGTCTTTGACTATTTTAATGAGTTGTTTTCCTGGTTGTTTGCAACCTTTTTTTTCCCCTACAGTTAAGCAAATGTAGCAGAACATGAAAGAGTCTCTCAAACTTGGCTGTTGGCTTCACCCAGAGGTTTGTTAGTAATAATTTCTTAGTAAGAAGTTTCATAGTCCTCCTGGTTTGAGGGACAGGACCTTTCTGATATCAAAGGAGCAAGAGACACATACACAGTAAACCTCTGTAAACACTGGGAGGCGGTTGTGGGATAATCTCTGGCCTTGATGTAGTTTTCAAAATACATCAAAGGGGAGCAGCAAGTGATCGTTGCAAGCCGGGAGCTGTAGACTGTGGTGTGGGCGTCTGCATGGTTGGGCTCTTAAGCCATCTTTCTAGTGGACAGACATGTTTGGGAATAGAACTGCACGTAGCTTACTCATAAGGAAAGCATAACTGTGTCTTCAAATTTATGGCATACTGGCAGATCTGTTGACTTTATGCCTCCCTTTTTGGTATAGAAATAATATGATTTGATCTGACTCTGCAATAAATTCATATTTCTAGGTTAACTTATCTGATGTGCCTGCCTCCATGTGTACCTGTGTACAATTGCCTTAGACAGAGCAAATGAAGTTAAGCTTGTCTGTACTGTGTTACTAAAGCACAGATTTGCTGAATAAGACCTGGCCACAGACTGGAAAAATGATAAAAATAAATATCAATTGAAATCCTTATAAATGCAGTGACATTCAGAAATAGCTCCCTCTGTCTTATTCATTTGTTTTTTTTTAAAGAGAAGAGAAATGAATTTTACTAATGTTTTCTGTTGGCTTTCCTGAGGTCTTAAAAATCTCAGGCTTCTTGCAGAATTGTAGGAGGAGAACAGATATGATGCCTGCATTAGGTAGCCAGGTACAAAATAGAGGGAAACCAAGCTCATCTTTAGAGGGGAGCATGGGCCCATGGCACTTACCGAAGCTGATTTCTATGGGGATTTTGGCTTGATGGAGAAGCAAGCATTCTGTTGCTGGAATTGCCATCTGAGTTATACTGGGGGCTATTTTAGGATAAACTGCAACCTGATAATTATCTCTAGTCCTGATTGATGGGTTGGAGGATAGAAAATACATTAGCTGTTGATGGCTTTTTTTCCTCTGGATCATTATGAGGGGGCAGAAATGGATCAGAAGTAATTTGACAATAAAAATTAAAAAAAAAATCCTGCTTGGCATTCCCAAGTCAGAAGAGTAGGTTGTCTTGACAATACAAATGCGATGCCCTGATTAAGTAGATTCTGGCTGGCAGATGTAGATTAGAAGTCTCGGTGAGGTGGGCTGTCTGTGAGATCCTCTATAGGAAGGCATTGCATGCTAGATAGCATCTGTGATCCTGTTTGGAAGACACTAATGGGACTTCCATCAGATGCTTTTGATGCACAAGGCTGCATCCTGCTGCCTGTGTCTTCTTAGTACACACCAGGTGGACAGTTGCCAGCATCCCTCATCCAGTGTAGAGTATCTGGGATATTGGATCTCTGCTCTGTAGTAGAAGGCTCTTTATAAATCCAAGAAAGATGATCACCACATACGGACACAACCTGGAGCTGGTAGGAAGTTAATGTCCAGTGGGTTACTGACTATCAAAGAGCCTTATGGGAGTCTGTCTGTGTAGAAATATCTCCTGCTACTTGCTTTGGGTAAGACAAGTCTGACAAGTCACATAGTCTCCACCAGATCCTCAGGAATCCTATAAGAAGCATGAGCCTAAGTTGCCCACAGAGGTGACCAGCTCACTAACACACTTTCCTGTCCCTTCTGTACCTGATTACTATTCTCTGGGGCTATTTCCAGTAAATCCATCTGCAAGAAGCCATTGTAGTCTGGAGAGATTACCCACCCTCACTGACTCATGCTCACTGACAGTATGGAATCTAAGGAAGACAGACATCTCAGAAAAAAGATGGATTTCAGTTGGAGCCATGCCAAGCCTTCCTGGAGGCAGTTTCATTATCTTAGTGAGGGGGTCAGAGACCAGCCTTTATGCTAGTCAGTATTTCTTGATTCTGGAGAGCACATGTTTCTGGTTTCCGGTCCTTTAGTTATAGAAGAAGGCATCAAATATGAGGAATGAGGGTTCGCATGGGTTTTGTTTGTATCACTGACACAGTGAAGAGGTGTAATTGTAAAGCCCTTGGCATGGTGACTGTGATGAAGAGGAAGGCAAGTCAGTGAGGAAAGAGAGAGAAGGTGGCCATTGGAAACTCACACTTTCCTCCTTCACCACTCAGGCTCCTCTTAGCCTGATACCTGTCTGTGATACATGGGTCATGAACTCCCACAGGGACTGAGCCTACTTACTGCTGTGCGCTGGACTCATGTGGCATCTTTTATGTGGTAGCTGCTTAGTTAAGCACCCTGGGCATGAATGAACAGATAGTCTGATTAGATTCCCTCTTAGATTGTTGTTAATTTGGGACATTGGCTTGGCAGCTCAGCCCATCCTGTTGGTGACGGTCACCCAGAACCCAAGCATGGAGCCAACTCAATGGCTTTCCCTTGGTTGAAAAGTTCTCAGGAGCCCTGATAAGCAGCTGGCATTCAAGGTCAGGCAGAAAAGCAGAGATCACAGACCATTAAGATTACTGCCACTGTGCAGGTTACTAAAAAGGATCTAGTGACACTCCCCACCCCCATGTGCAGTGAGACGGTCGTGTTTGATGTGTGTGGAGATCTTGATGTAGTCCTCTCCCATTAGTGCATTTCTGTGACTCTATTTACCTGACAAAGTCTCCTAGGCTGAAGAAAGTAAAGAGGAAAGAAGAGGCCTGGCCAGTGCACAGCCAGGGACTAACTATCTCTTCAAGGAGTGCTGCATATCCAGACACTGTTGACATGCTATTGGGAAATCAGAATGCATGTCAGTAATTCACCCCTTAGAAAGACTAGTCTTCTGAACTTTGCTAAGGTTCAGGCATCTTGGCTTGGCCTTCCAGGTTTCTGCCACTGTATCTGCTTTCCTAGGCAGTGTGCTTCCTCCCGCCCCAGGCTCTGCTGTTTCTTCTTGTCCTTTTGCACTGTGGCCTCTGAGCCTGACTGGGAGCTGGAGGCACTTGGCGTGGACTCTCTGTGGGGCACATGTTCTCCCACTGACCTTTCCTGACAGCTCTTCTGCTTTCCAGTCCCCTGGATTAGAAGGAGCCAAGCATTCATTTGTCCGTCAAACGTTTTATTTTTGTAGCTACTGAATCTTCCACTTCAGTAGATGCATTCCGGGCCAGAGGCTGCCTAAATTACTTTTTCAACAAAGGTTGCCCTCCAAACTCTCCTTCCTGGTGTGAACTCAGATGTATGGCGAGGGCAGGAGTGACTGGCAACTGAACGCTGAGGCACAGTGCGAGCCTGCCTGGCTTTCATGACCAGGGTTCTTTGCTTTGTGAATACCCTTTGGCACCGGAAAGGGTCCTTCTCCTCATTCCAAACTGAACTGTGAAGAAATAACATTCTCACTTGAGAAGGGTGCTTATTTCCATGCCAGACCAGAGAATAGCTGCTGTTCTCCAATGCATATGGACCTTCTCTTTACAATAACTTGCCGCTTCTCTTATAAAAGGGTAAAGTCTACTCCCCCAAGTCTTGAATTTGGGCTGGGTTTGGAACTTCTTTCCACAAACAGAGTGTGATACAGTGACCGAGTATGAGCTCCCGTGTCCTTGTACACTTCATTTTGTCTAGTGACACTGCCCAAAGTACTGTGCAGGAGCCTAATGGGCTGCTCGATTGATGCTCAGGGACTGTGTGGAACTAGCATGGCACAATTCTTGATGCGGGCCCTCTGTGTGAGCTGTGGTCTCGTGAGTCTTGATAAAGGGCCATTTTATACCACCAGGTTGTGATATGACAGTTACACGGCAAAATCCAACTGAACTTGGGCTTGACAAACTCACTAATTCTCATTCTGTTCAATGGTGTTTTGATTCTAGGGAGACAAGGGCCAGTGTGAATGACACGACGCAGCAGAGCCCAGTGAGCAGAGATGACACTGCAGGAGAGAAGGAACCATCCTCAGTATGGCTCTTTGCTGACTTGCTGACAGATGACACTGAGAACTCATGTCCTTCAGCATCTCTGTGTTGGAAAGCTTTTATCATTGTCACTGTAGGCTACTTTCTCCTGCAGATCGGCGCTCACCTCTAAGGTCTACCCTAGGACTCCCTGTGTCCTGTGGTGCTGTGATGGCTCAAGGCACAAAGGGCACTATCTGACAAAGACGGAGTTAGTCTTGGAACTCTGATTTTGGATGACTATGGCACATGAGGAATAACAGGAAACGTCCCATACTGTGCCTTCTTCATTACACTTAACTCTATGGATTCAAGAAATTGTTTTTCAAATATCATTTTTTACTTTCAAATGACTGAAATGTATAAGAAGGATGTGAAGATGCATAATTTGGCTTCTGTGAACAGTATTACATCATTAACACTACAAAGTCTTCAACACTTAGGCTAAAATAATTCAAATACATTTAATATCACAACTTATTTCCTGCAATTTATTTTTCACCGAGTAAAGGTTTTTTTTTTTTTAATTTCTTTTTTAAATCTCTACAGGGAGTGAATTCTGGGTCTAATGTTGCTTTAAAAGTCTGAGGTGACAATATTCAGATTTTCTTGACTTCATCTAACAGAGGATGCTCTCCTTCATGAGTCAAACTCAAAGTATACCAAGCAGAATTTAGTAAACTCCAGAAGAAGCAATCTTTAGATATCTGAAGGTATTTCTGAATTTATATGTTTTCCCTCATGGGAAGTTTAGAGTCAAATTACATTAATATCTTTTTGATGCAATTTGCCGGTTACCCAGTTTTCAAATAAGAATGTGAAATGATTCTTACTTTTAAAAAGACATTCAAGATTCAAAGGAGATAAAAGCCAGATGGAGAAAAGTGATGCTGTGAACCCTGTGCCTCTGGGAAGGGAGCTGTACCTGCATCCCTTGATGCCTGTGGTGGGCAGCTTGCCGCTCATCTGACTCCACGCTTTATCTAGCAGAACCTTGCCAGTACAGACACTGCAGTAAATCCCTGCTGTTTCTTTAAGGTGTAAATCAATATAGAAATACACATCTTAGGCCTAGAGAGCCAGAGAAAAACCGACATCAATTAGTCGCACTAGAGTGTATGTACTTAGAAGCCCTGGTTAAAGGTGTTTTCCAGGAGGAAGCCTGTGACGGTATTATTATTCAGGGATCATTGCTTTTCAGGAGCCTGGTGTGTGTGCACTGCATAAGCCCAGAGCCTCCTCTCCTGTTTGCCTCATTGCTGAAGGTTGTTTGGGGGCTGTGTTTGCTATCCTGGTGTGCTATGTATAATAAAAGGGATCGAGAGGGAGAGAGACGTTGGTCTTTCGGAGGAGGTGTGTATGTGGGAGGGACTGGCAAATGTCTGTGGAAGACTGTTTGTTCCAGACACTGAGCAAGCACCCTTTAGTAGGCAGCTCACCTCAACTGATACAGAAGCATTGTACAGGGGAGAACCTCTATGGTTTGGATCTTGGTAAGGCCCACTGGACATCTTGAATTTCCTAAGGGAATTCTGGGACCCTAGTCCCTTCCTTCAGCTAACTTTTGCTTCCAGGGCGCAATATCAGTGAGCTGGTTTTGTTCGTATCACAGTGTGTTGCTTCATTATTGGTCCGATGCAAAGTGGACAATTGTGTCACTTTTACTTGGGAGACATGAATGAACATTCATTCACCCCAGGTAGAGCACTGATGAGACTAAAGAAATGATTTTATCCAGCTCTGGCTTAATCAGCCAGTGAGCTTACTGGGGTTTCTTATAGAAGTGTGGGTGAAGGACTACATACAGGAGAATGGATAACTCAAAGGGAGCCGAATGACTGAAAAACTCTCCTATGCACCCCACAGCCATTTTTCCTTTTCATTAAGTTTTTATTATTTAAAGAAAAATTTAAATTTAAATATATTCTGACCATATTCTTCGCATTCACCATGCCCACTAGATCCTCTCCCACTCCCTATCTACCCAACTTAAAGTTCTTTCTCAAAAAACAAAAACCTAATACAACAAAATCCCTCAAACCAAGAAAACAACGTGCGTGTGTGTGTGTGCGTGTGTGTGTGATACACCCGGTGTCACTCAACTGAAGAAAACCGATTTTTCCTTTTTTCAGCAGGTATAAATGACAGTTGTTAACCATTACCCTACTGGATAAATTTTCATCCATTCGTCCATCCATCCATCCATCCATCCAAAAACATAACAAAATAAAATATAATAATGTAAAACAAAAACTATCACATCAAAGTTGAACAAAACAAACCAACAGAAGGAAAAGAGTCCATGAGAAGGCACAGGAATCAGAGACCCGCATATTCACACACTCAGGAATCGCATAAAAACACTAACCTGAAAGCGATACACATGCAGAAGACCTGCAGGCCCTGTGCATACTGCCTCAGTCTTTGCATAGCCCTGATAGCTAAGGAGGCTGAACATTTCTTTAGGCGTTTTCTGGAAATTTGAGTTTCTGCTATTGAGAATTCTCTATTTAGAACTGTGCCCCATTTTTAAATTGGGTTGCTTTCTTGATATATGGTTTCTTGAGTTCTGTATATACTTTGAATGAGCCCTCTACTGGGTGTGGAGTTAGTAAAAATCTTTTCCTATTCTGGAGGCTGCCACATTGTCTGACTGATGGTATGTGGTCCCATTTATTAGTTTTTGATATTAGTGCCTGTGCTAATAGTGTTCTTCTGTTCAGAAAGTCTTTTCTTGTGCCAATGAGTTCAAAACTATTTTTCCCACTTTCTCTTCTGCTAGGTTCAATATATCTTATTTTTAAAAACATTTATTCCGAGTCAGAATTTCTCTATGTAGCCCTGGCTGTCCTGGACTTGCTTTGTAGACTATGCTGGGCCTCAAACTCACAGAGATCTGCCTGCCTCTGCCTCCCAAGTGCTGGGATTAAAGGTGTGCACCACTACCACCTGGCTGTATCTGGGTTTATATTGAAGGCCTTGATCCATCTGGACTTGAGTTTTGTGCAGGGTGGTCAGTATGAATCTATTTACATTCTTTTACATGGAGACATCCAGTTTGTCCAGCACTACTTAGTGAAGATGATGCCATTTTTTGTCTTAGTGTGTATTTATGATCTCTTTATCCAAAGTCAGGTGTCTATTGATGTGTAGATTTAAGTCTGAATCTTCAATTTGATTCCATTAATCAACATCTCTGTTTTTGTACCAATATGATTTTTATTTTTATATTTTATAGTGCAACTTGAAATCTGGAAAGACCTCCAGCCATTTATGTATATGTATATGTATATACATATATATATATATATTTTTTTTTTTTCAGGATTGTTTTAGCTATCTCCTCACTTTTATTCTCCACATGAAGTTGAAAATTGTCCTTTCAAGATCTGTGAAGAATTGTGTTGGAATTTTGATGGGGATTTCATTGAATATGTAGATTGCTTTTGGTAGGTTGGCCATTTTTACTATGTTAATAATACTGATCCATGAGCATGGGAGATCATTCTGTCTCCTGATGTATTCTTCAATTTCTTTCTTCAGTGACTTGAAGTCTTTATTGTATAACTCTTTCAGCTGCTTGGTTAGAGTTACCCCAAGATATTTTTATATTATTTGAAGCTATCGTGAAAGGTGTCTTTTCTGTGATTTCCTTCTCAAACTGTTTGTCATTCATATATATGAAGGCTATTGGTTTTTTTTTTTAAGTTAAATTTATACCCAGCTACTATGCTTAAAGTCTTTATCAGGTTTATAGCCTCTTACAGGATTTCCCAAAGCCTTTTCTCAGGCCAATATTTCACTTTTTCCTATAGTCTCTTCCACAACTCTTCCTCCAGCATCTCTTCCAGTCATTTCTGCAGCTCTTTCAAAGTCTTTTTCACAGCCTTTCCACAGCCCCTCACTACCATAGCCCTTCCATACAGCAGGCCTAGAGCATTTCCGACATCCTTTCTAAGCCCTCCTACAGCCCTCATATAAGCCTTTTGTAAACCCTCTCCTGCAATGTCTTCTATTGTTGTCTAACTTTCCCCAGCTATATCATAGGTATATTCATCACTGTTTTATCTCTATATACTTCTTTTGCCTGTAACCTAGGAGTCTGGACATTAGACAACACTAATTCTAGTCAAAACAAGAATTCAAGGCCCAACCTGAGACTTGACGTTCATCTGGAGACTTACCTCATCTTTAATATTAATACATCTCTTTGTATTGGGTTACAGCACTCTCTACCGCAGGTGAAGAATATCATTGCTCTGTGTATGGCAATATTAAGCTCCTCCAGGACAAGGACAGAATATATCTGTGATGCCTGCCCATCATCGCACAGTACAGACTGGGAACTTCACAAAGGCTGGCAGTGTGTGCTTTCCTGACACCTTCCCATGAAGCTGACAGCTGCTTCTTGCCTCCCCCTCACCCCCAGTCCAGTAGAGCTCTGTTCAGCACTTCATGAGAGGAAGAGGTTGGATGTCTGCTTTGGATGTCACCCATTCTGGATTATGCATATCTGCAACTGCATTCTCTTCATTCCCAAATTGCTAGCATCTTTCACATTGCTGATACTTAATAGACACTTACTATGTGTTTACCAAGCATGTAGGTAGTGGCTTTTTAGGCTGGGGCAACTAGAAACACAGAATAATTCTCCTAGTAAAGGACATGTGTGGCGCTGGTTTCTGGGGATTCAGAGAAGTACATGAAACTGTCAGTAAAACGTGGTGGTGGGAGGAGTTTGCAATCTGCTAAAAGAGATAAGGCACTAGGAAAATAGTTTTCAAAGAATTGTCTGCTAAGGATTTCTAGGCATTGTACTACACTATTGGACTTCCTTGAAGATTATATTTTGTTTGTAGAGGTAATGAATAAATTAGACATCCATGACTTAGTTGGCAAACTGCTAAGAAATATGACCAATATCATGATGGAAGAGCTATTGAATTTTTAACCTTCTTGTAAACACAAGAGAGAAGGTAGAATTAGGGATGCTTGTGAGGCGGTTATGAAGAAAAAATATTTTGCCTTGAAGGAGAAAAGGCTGACTGATGGAATAAAGGGGATATGGACCACACAGGCACCTGTTTATCATTTACCTGATGGGATGTTCTTACCTGAAGCTGATAAGCTCAGAACAGACCCTTCAGCTATCAATCAACATCCAAGCTTTCCTAATATGAGGATTGGATTTGGATGAATGTGGGTCTCCTTTTCCCTGGGGGACTGTTAGCCATAGTCTACAAAGGCAGGAGAAGCAGAAGGCAAAGTGCTTGGAAGGCCATGGGCACAATGGAGAATGACCACTCTTGGGAACCACTTCAGAGACATAGTTCAACTTTATTCAGGGAGAACAGAGACTTTATAGTCTTTGGGGAGTGGGTGAAGGACTCCCTGGATGAGTGTACATAATTGGTTGGAATTAGGTAGTTGAATGCTGCTTGATTTGCATTTGCCAGCACGCTCTTATCATATGAATGGGAACATAGTACCTAATTATGCTATAGGTGCAGGGAGAGCAGAGCTAGCAGGGAGCTGTGTTAAATGTGGTTAGGGACGTCTATGTCTAAAGACACTCTCCAGAAGAAGTCAGGCAGAGAGTAGGAGGCCCTGCTCCGGAGAGGAAGTCCTCCATCTAACGCCGAGCTCAGAGTGGCTATCCAGACTGAGAGGATTGCAATCCCTAATAGCAGGGTCCTTCCAACAGAGCAGGAATATGGCTGGATCCTATTTCTCCCTATGCCTGTGGGTGATATATTTGTGGTACTAAACATGTGATGGGAGCCATTTTGCTTTGGGATGGACTATTTCAAGAATATGGGGCCCCTCTATAATGGTTTTCTTTTATGAGGTAGACTTAAGGGGGGTGGAGAGTTAGAAGGTGGTAACAGCTAAGCGATTGCATAGCCACTGGTGGAGGAACTCTATAACCCAAGTCTCTAAAGGGGACTGCATCATAGTTAGCCTGAAACACCTACGTTGGAAAGTTTGGTGAAGACAAAATGAGGTTCAATTTATCTGTACCACATGACATTTTTGACCCCTTTGTCCCAGAAGTTTAGCTTAAATTGACTAGTACATAAAATGTCTATGAACTTGGTAAGTATTTGCTAAATTAAAATGTGGGAAAATCTTCTCAGCCCCGGAAACTGTCCAGGACTTTGCAAGAATAACTTAGGGTCTGTGTTTCAGTGTCACTTAATTTTGTCAAGTCAGCTGGTTAATCCTTGGGAAAAGTCTCTGTCTACGAGCTGCTCTGCTAAGCTGTTGTCTGTCCACACAGATTTATAGCCTTCTGTGAGGCAGCCTTCCTCACAGAAATGCTGACGGCCTAGGTTTTGCTGACAGGAAGGGCACAGTTGTGATAAAGCTTGAAGATGAATGGAAGGCACACTTCAGCCTTGTGGGTGTGCCATGCATGCAGGTCACAGAAAACCACATCTTTAATTGGCTCAGGGCTGTGAGAAAGATCTTCTAACGCCTAGACCTCAAATTGGTTTCGATTTATATATCTGAGCATTTGTCACGAGGCAATGAAAAACTTAAGCCTGGGGGAGTTAGAGGTAGATTCTTATTTTTATGTTTGGCTTTCCCATCTAGGTCAAGTGTAGACAAAGGTCCATGGGAGAAATGCAGCCTACTTCGTATGGGTCATGGTAGAAAAGGGCTTGTAAAAACCAGAGAAGAATATTTATATTTACACCATATGGATGACTTAATTGCAACGGAAATAAAGCATGAAGCCCAAGGAGTTTAGTGTCTGCCCTTTACTGGTGTAGTCTGTGCTTTCAATACATGAATTTCCCATAATCCCTTGGCTTATGCCCTCATGCGTATGTACATGCGTATGTACATGCTTATGCACATGTACCTGCGTATGTACGTGTACTTTTCTGTCTAGGCTTGGAATATGTATTGATTTTTTTAAAAAGTAAAGTAGATTTGCTTATGAAACTCAGTTATAGTCCTCGAGATGCTTGCAAACATCTGGGTCCCTGCCACGAGATGGTTGGCGGCTTAGCGTTTCTAGTGAGAGCGTTCGGTGGATCTCAGCAAATGTAAGACAAGCAAAAGAATCACTTTTTAGTTATTACCTTTCAAGACACATGGGGCCAGGCACAATACTGAATGAGTTTCCAAGCAGATGAATTAGGATCATTCAACACTGCTGCACTGCCAAAAGAAATAGCTCATGGCCCTTCCTCACAGCATTGTCTGTCTTTGTTCACGTCACACTAGAGTGCACTGGCACACAGGCACCCATGGCGGTTATTTAGTTTTTGTTGCTGTAGGACGGGCACCCGTGGGCATTTTCACTTCCGGGTGCGGCCCTTACTTGTGTCCACAGCTAAAGGGGCTGGGTGCTGGTCTCCTCATTATTCAGCTGAAGGGCAAAGCTCAGAGAGATGAAATACTTTTCCCAAGGCTACCACGAAAGCAAATCATAGCGACAGAACTCAAGTCTTGATTCCTGAATATGTCCTGACCTCCTAAAATCTGGGCTCAATTGTCTGCTGGGATACCCAAATTGTGGGTATGAGAGCCCATCACTGCCTCACTATCTGACAGACAGGATCATGTACACAGTGATGCTTAGGGGTAGAACTCCTGGACCATGTGAGGGCAAAATGACTTTCATAGTAATACCAGGGTGTTGACTGTCCCCTGTCACTGTCTTCATGGGTGAAAGGGAGTTTCCTGGAGGCGACAGGAAGTGTGATGGCCACTCTTCTGAGGATGAATGGTGGTGGACTATTTGATTTCTTTTTTAATGTGGATATTATAAGCACTGATAATTATAATCCAAGTAAATAAGAGCTCTTCAACATCTTAAGAACACACAAGAGTATTACCAAGTTTGGGAACTTTGGCATATTGAGTAAGGCAGTGGCCTTCGCTCACCTTCTTCAGTCTAGACACCTGCGGTATAATCCTGGCACCGTCCACACATGGCCTTGGCAGGTTGTTTTACCCATCCAACTCTTGCCTTCTCATCTCAGATGTCAACAACAGTCCTAGAGCCTACTTTAGAGAGTTGTCTAAATTCATTGATAGTTAATATTAACCAGACTCTGTTAAATCAAATACAACTTCAGTACCAACAGCATTGAGGCATGGTTAACTAATTAAGTAAGCCCCTCTGCTCCTCAAACCCTGAACAAAGATAAATTAGCTCTGACTGTTGTTCCCAATAATGGAATAAAGCTATCTTAATATTATTAGGATAAAGTACATTATAAAGTAATATGTGGAGAATATTAATCATGGACACATAGCTTACTTAGCACAAAACAAGTCCATTTGTGAAATCACTTCATGCCTGAAAATGGAATGGTGGCGAGCCTCAGTGACCCATTTGTCTTTTTCTCCAAATATTCTCCAAGGAGAAGCACTATTCTGAATTATAATGCCGTGGGCTAGTTTTGGGTGATTTAAATTTTATAATAGATATTCTAAAATTGTAGGCATGTAGTCTTTTGTAGGATGTCTTCTTCTACTCATTCAGACTTATCTACATTGCTATGTGGGTTTATAGGTTGCCCTTCACCATGGTTGCTAACAGCAATTATATGAGTAGTATATACTCATCTGTCTTCCTTGGGTTGCTTTTCAGATTGGCATGTCATCAATAGTGCACATGTGAGATCCCTGGCTGGCCTGGAACTTGCTATGTAAACCAGGGTGCCCTCCAACTCATAGAGCACCACCTACTTCTAAGCCCAGGGTGGGGGTGGGGTCGGGGTGGAGTGGGTTAGTGTGCACCACTGCACTCAGCTGGTCTATAAATGTTCTTAGTCACGTGCAGAGAAAGCTTTCTTCTGGGGACATCCTGGAGTGGGCTTCTTTGGTAAGAGGGAATAGGTGATGTTGTCCCGGTGCAGATTGCTCAGTCATCCTGGGTGTTATCAGCTTTCCAGCAGTTTGCAAAGTGGTTTAACCATTTGCATTTCTACTTGTGCTGCACGATTCATCTTTAGCATTCTTGTTGACACCTTCTTGCAGTAGAGTCTCCATTCTCTGGATGAGCAACACATTTGAGTCTCCGTTAGTGCGTTACTTGAGTATGGTTTTTAAAGCTGTATTTACTATTATTTTAAATGCATGAGTATTCTGCCTGCATGTATATATGTATACTGTGTGCATGCCGGATGCCCGTAGAGACCAGGAGCGGAGTCGGATCCTCTAGAATTGGTTGTGAGTGGCCATCTGGGTGCTGCAAACTGAATTCAGGTCACCTTCAAGAGCAGCACGTGCTCTTCATCGCTAAGCCATCCCTCAGCCCCTATTGAGGAATTTTATTTTCCTATGAAGCTCATATTTAGAAGTTTTGCCTTTTTTTTTTTTTTTGCTTGTGTTATTTTTCTTATCAAGTTGAGGGCGTTATTTATACATCCCATATATAAGTCCTTTGATGGATTTAATGCATATTTAAGGTCCTTTAGAGAGTCATTCTGGCATTCTGCAGCCTCAGTTATTTAAAAGTTAAGTTGCTGTTCATGAGCACAGCAGCTACTGTCTGTCAACTCCGTCTCATAAGCTTTGATGTTACAGACAGTCAAGTGCAAGAACCGAGGGGAACAGACAACAGGGATTTCTTCTGAGTGTGGGCTACACTTTCAGCTGCTCCGTTTACATACCATTAACCGAACACCTGCGAACATGGAGGAAAAAGAGACAATGCTGTCTCAGAGCTCATCCATAAGCTGTGTGCACTGTACAGACGAAACGAGCAGACACTGCACTCAGGTGTGGACACAAGCTTACCATCCACCTGCCTAAAGGCTGGCTTTGGAAGGAGTGCTCAGACAGACTTGCTTCTCACCCTTACTTTTCTATGGAAGGCATGGTTTAGTTTGTCTGATTGCCTGTCCTGATTGCTAGGCAGCCATTCACACAGAATGAACCCATCACCGCTGGCTCATTTCCAACCGATCATCACTGCTGATAAACTATGGCTTCCCCTTAAAACCTCCAGGAAATATTAGCACTAGAATGGTGGCCATGGGCATATGTTTATTTTGTATGTCTCCCTAGCTGACTCATGCTGCCGCTGAAGCCGAGACCCAGTGCCCTGCAGCATCCTGTTGGTGTGTCTTGGTAAAAAGAACTCAGAAACCAAGGTCAAGGCCTATTCATCATCTCTTTGGCAATTTTGGGGTGTGGCTGTGTGATGTGAAACTCTTCTTAGGAGGGCAGTTTTCCTTGTGCCCATCTTTTCTTTTCTTTCTTTCTTTCTTTCTTTTTTTTCCAAAGATGTATTTATTTATTATTATGTATACAGTGATCTGCGTGCATGTACACCTGCGGGCCAGAAGAGGGCATCAGATCACATTACAGATGGTTGTGAACCACCATGTGGTTGCTGGGAATTGAACTCATGACCTCTGGGAGAGCAGTCAGTGCTCTTAACCTCTGAGCCATCTCTCCAGCCCTGTGCCCATCTTTTCAAAGACTACTGAAGGTCTCATCGCTCCTGGCCTTCTGTGATTTCTTCTTCTCTCCAAGCTCTGTCCCTTAAGAATCTTTTTTCCTTCTCATTTCCCCATTGATATTTCCTGTTCCAGGACTAAGCTTCATTTTTTATCCACCTCTGCTAAGTTTTTGTACGTAATATGATCTCTGGTTCTGTTGCTAGGAGGGACACAGGATTTTGGATACTGGGGTAGACAGAGGAAAAAGGAGATAGGCAAACCTGGATGACCAGTCCTGTAACATGACTCATGGTGGTACCTTTTAAAAATCTTTTGAGAATTCCATAAAATATATTTCAGTTATATTATTTCCCCTTTCCCAGGTCCCCCTACCCCCAACTCTCTGCCCACCTAATTTTATTTTCTCTCTGGGACTTTGTCTCAGTTGAACCTTTAAAGGTCTTGTGTGTGCTGTCATGGTCTCTGTGAGTGGCTTGAACCAGTGCAGGTCCTGTGTATGCCGTCACAGTCTCTGTGAGCTCATATGTGTATCATCCCTGTCATATCTGGAAGACCCTGTTGTCCTTGATGTCCTCCATCATCACAGGTGCTTGCAATCTTTCTGCCTCCTCTTCTTCAAAGATTCCCCAAGCTTTGAGGAGAAGATATGCTAAAGATGCCCATCCCATTTAGGGCTGAGTACACAAAAGTCTATCATTCTCTTCACACTGGTGCAAGCCCACTTTAAGATGACACAGAAAGGCCTTTCCTGATGTCAAGGTCAGCACACTGCCAATCTGCCTTCTTCTGTAACTTTTGTTGAAAGGCATCCTGGGATTCTCCCTTTGGATGAAATCTCCTGCAATTCTAGTTTTGGTGAGCATTAGGTCCCAGGTTTGGTTATGCTATGTGATAGGAGGGAAAATTCTAAAATAAAGGAAACCAACAATAATGCCATACATCGCTTATTTATATTACCCAGCAATAAAGGGTTTTGTCTCTGAGAATACCCTGTGTTGATTTCCATGATATACTTTTGATGAAAAGTTTAGCAATTTGTATCTGTAGCCATGAAAAGAGCATGCAATAACTCTTTTTTCAGCCTACATAGGGAATTAACTGAAAATGTACAAAGAGATTTATTTCTGTAAGTTTTCAGAATGGCTCTACTTACAAATATAGAAAATTGGAAACAGCCCCAGAGCGCAACTTTGTGAACATTATAAAGTAACCATGAGCATCTACCTGAATAAATACTATTGTTTTAAATATAGTTTTTACAAATTCTAGCTTAATAATTTTGTTCTCTTATTTATTTATTTTATGTGTGTGAATGTTACTAGGATATGTCTCTGGAGGCCAAAGTAGAACTCTGTGGAGTCAGATCTGTTCATAAATTTAAGAATGAAATTCAGGTTGTCAGGCATGACCACTGAGCTATTGCTGGCCCAAACACTCTGGCTAAATGTGCAGCTCTCAGCTCTGGAAACATCCTTTCTCACTCACATACCCATAGTGACCATCCACTCTTGAATGTCAAAATCAACAGATAATTTGATGCCAGATTTTCTTCTTTAATGAAAAGATTTTTTATCTTTGTGTGTGTGTGTGTGTGTGTGTGTGTGTGTGTGTGTGTGCGTGTGCTATGCATGGGGATATATGAGGTTGTGAGATGACAGCACTGGATCTCCTGGAACTGGAAGTAAAGGCATTTGTGAGTACCCTGAGGATGCTGGGAATATAACTTGGGTCCTCTGGAAGAGCAGAAAGTCTTATCTTACTCTAAAAAATATTTTGTTCAATTTTTTGAGAATTGCATACAGTGCATTTTGATTATGTTTCCCCCACTCCTTCCCTTAATGCTTCTCAGATCCACCTCCATCTCCCTAACCCCCTAAATCTATGTCCTATTTTAAACATTTTAAATAGCCCATCTACTTTAATTTGTTCTGTCTATTTGTACTTTCTGGGTCTTGGAGTGTAGTCCACTGGAGCATGGTTGACCTACCAGGGGCTTAAAGAAAACCGACTGACTGTCCTTAGCTGTCCATCAACTGTCCATAGCTCCTGCAGAAGGTTATTTGCTTTTTTTTTTTTTTTAAGAACCAGCACAGCGGAAGCCATGACAGAGAGAATTTCTTCAGCAGAGCCGAGCCAGCTAGTCCAGGGGCTTGGTCACAAGAACATATAAGTAGGCTGCGATCTGACTGTGATTTCAGTTGACACAGCCTGGTGGAGGATGAGGAAAACAAGTGTGTCAAGCTCACAGCCAGTGCTAAGCTTAGGGGAAAATACCATGGAACAAAGATTCATATGATCTTAGATTCATAAAGTCCTTGGAAAGGCCACATCTCTCCAAAGATGATCTACTGTGGGCTTAGAATAAAAATCGGAGGAAGTGAGTAGTCTTAGTGGCATGACAGGGAGTCACAGATCTGTGGCATAGTGAAAAATATTATGAAGGGGGAATAGGGGAAAGCAGGGGATGAAATAAAAAAAAGATGAATAATGCAAAAAGGGTTCCTAGTAAATTGCATTAAATATTGAACTAAGTTTGACATTGGTGAAAAAATGATGAATAAGCACTATAGAAAATCAAATCAATGAAAGCACACACTCCCAGAATGTAGAAAAAAATTTATTAAAAATGATGAGAAGGAAGATACTATAAACAGAAAACAGAATAAATATTCAGCAAATGGATAATAGTTTGTGTTCACAAGAGGAACCCTGGGACAAAGGAATAAATATAAATGTAATAAATGAGCTAATAGGCCAGTAGGCATACTGAGAGATTCCATGAGGAAGGCAGAAAAAAATAAGTGAAAGAGAGCTGGAGTCAAACTTACCCAGATAAACATTATTTTGCTAAATGAAGAAGGAAACCAATCTTTTCCCAGCATTAGGCATGTGGACAAAGATGACACTTTGGTATAAGAACAAGGTGATCAGGACTGGACCTACAATATGACTGCCCATCATGGGCTCTTGTCTCATGGGAAAGTTAGCTGTTTGGGATTTGGAGGTCCACAGAAGGACTGTCACTTGCTCTGCTCTCACTGCTGTCCTGCTGTGTAGTCATGGTGCTTAATCTACACCGCCATCTTGGATCTCTGTACTTTCTTCATTTGTTTTCTGCCCCAGTGGCCATTGAATAGAGAGTTGTCCAGTTTCCATGAGTTTGTAGGTTATCACTTGTTTCTGTTGCTGTTGAAATGTAGCTTCAATCCATGGTGGTCTGATAAGATGCAAGGGGTTATTTCAATTTTCTTGCATCTCTTGAAGCTTGCTTTGTGACCAAGTATATGGTCAGTTTTGGAGACAGTTCTGTGGGGCTCTGAGAAGAATGCATAATCTTTTGTGTTTGGGTGAAATGTGAAATCTATTTGATTCATGATGTCTGTTAGTTTAATTATTTCTTTGTTTAGTTTCTGTCTCTATAATCTGTCCATTGGTGAGAGCAAGGTGTTGACGTCTTCCACTATTAATGTGTGTGATTTCATGTGTGATTTAAGCTTTAGTAATGTTTATTTAATGAGTGTTTTGGCTATTTGTATTTGGCATCCTTGAAGAAAACATCTTTCCTATCGTGGTGAGTCTAAAATTCTGAATATAAATCAATATCTATCATATCTCATCGCTGTCAACTTAAAACATCTATCTAGATCTAAAAATATCTTAACTCCTAAACAACTAAGCTTAATTGTAAAACTATACTATCTGGTATTCAACCCTATCAGAGACTTGAGGAAGAATAAAGTTAATTATCTGAGTAAACAAGAAGTGCAGGTTAGTAGCTTCCAAAGTGAAAAAAATGACAGAGACAGTTTGCTGCCTGAACAGTCACTCAAAACTCTCTTTAATGTTGGAACATCATCTTCAGCCTTCTTGCACAATATATCTTACACACATATTTACGAGGCAGGAACTATTGAGGACTTGCTTACTCTGTCTTGGCAGAGTATGAGCGTCGACTGCCTGCATCTAAGTTTGCCCATTTTTTAGGCAGAATTCTGTCAGTGGCCAAAACAAGGACATTTTGCCCAGTGGCTTATTTGCCACAATTGAAGCCATCTCCATAAGGAGGTTCTTTGATGCTCATCATCTTCTTTGAGGTAGGCTGGGTGTTTGCAGGAGTTAACCTGTCTTACTATCAATGAATCTTTAAAATAGTAAAACCATCTTTAAATGCCATATTCTAAAGGTCTCTGAGGTTTTTGAAGACCTTATCTAATTATTTTACATTATCTGTCTGTAGAATCTTATCTATCTGTTCAATTTAGGATGTATATTATTGTAGTATAAATAGACTAGTAATTGACATGACCACGATTTGATCAATGAACAATTAACTCGTATAACTTATTTATCCTAAACAGCCTGCAATAGCACTTTCAAAGTATTGGAGGTAAACCTTGTATTCTACTTAAGTTGTGTGGGTACCATACCTCATATTAGAGTAGAAATATATATAATGTCTGTGAAGAATAATCTTAAATTTGAATTCTATACCAATGTATCAAAATTAAACTTATTTTACATCAATATACACATTTTTCCTCCCAAAATTTTATACTAGTGAATTAAATATAATCTTGTGAGTAACAATTAAGGCATTAAGTTAAGGAATAGATTCAACAATCTATTTTTTATCCTATCATCCCTCTATTTCTATATTCTCCCTTCTTTCTTTTTAACCCCTATCTCCAAACTTAAGAAAGAAAAATAAGGGAAAAGAGAGACATCCCTGAGTTCAACCTTATTTTTTCTCTGAATAAGACCAAAAGTAACTTATAAGCAACTCTCAATGAATATAACCATATATAGCCCTTGAAAGCAACCAAAAATCTACTCAAACCCCCTTAAGGGAAATGGGGAGCTGTTCTCTTAAGTTTTTTTCTGGTTAATTTGGCATGAATAACACCTTTTCAGGGGCCCAAATAAAATTGGGGAAATGGTTAAACAAGCTAGGAGTAGCATTTGTGGTCCAGTTTCTAAATGTTAAGAAATTCCAGGCTTAATAGAAGTCCTTTGTGGGACAGTCTGAAATGCCAAACCAATTGGAATTGGAAACTTTCTTCAAAGTTGTCCTGTTCTGAAGAGGAACAGCATCTGAAGCAGTTGGTGCTGGAACATGAAGGATGCAGGATGTCAGAGTCCAGCATGCTGAGAGGAATGAATCTTGTCAGGTTTGATCCAGAGTCAGTGTCTGGTTCTTTTGTTCTGAAAACATATAATTTCTCACAAACATTGTACAGTCCTAAAATTATAAATGTATGAGGTGTGTGTGGGATGCACAGAACAATTAAGGCTGGTTCTCTGCTCTTTATATGAGCAGAAGAAATACATCTGTAAATCTTCATTCATGCCATACAAAGAATGGCATCTAATAATAAGTCACAGGGATTCTGCAACCAACAAGAAACATTGACTATGCGTAGACATTCATGTCTCAGCCAGTCTTAGACCTATTCCCATGTAGTGGGATTAAGCAATATAAGTTACCTGCTTGTTCTTCAATTTGAATTCTTTACATTCCAATTGCAGTTCCTTCCTCATTGCCTCCAAATCCCACTGTCCCTCCCTTACCCTTTTCCCTGCCTCCTCTAGTTCTCAGAAAGTAGAGCCCTCCTCCCCTAACATCTGACCTCAGCCTATCAAGTCTCATCTGTACTACTCATATCCTCTTCCTCTGCGGCCTGGCAAGGCTGCCCTGCCAGGAGAAAGTGATCAACGTTGGGTGGCCAGAGTCCATGCTAGAAGAAATCCCTAAGCCCCATATTGTGGGACCCACAAAAAGACTGTGGCCTATCTACCACATCAGAGCAGAGTGTCTAGGTCCTCACCATGCATGGTTCTTGATTGGTTCATCAGTCTCTGCAGCACCCCATCCTCTGGCCAGATATCTTAAATGCATATCTTATTATAATTTATTCACATTACATTCTGATTGTTATCCCCTCCCTCTTATCTTCTTATTCCTTCCCACCCTCCCTCTTCTGCCTATTGCCCTCCCTAGACCTTTGGAAATAGCCCAATAGGTTTCATCAGGATAGCCTGTATCCCCTTCCTCTGTGTTCTCTCCAAGTGGTGGGGTCTTGCCAAGGGATAGTGACAAAATCATGGGTACCCAAGTGCATGTCAGAGGTTCAGCAGCAATATCCCTCTCTCCCACACATGGAGAATTGGCAGTCCATCAAATACATCAGAACAGGGGGTCTTGGATATCTTCATGCATTGTCCTTGACTAGTACATCAGTTTGTGAAGGTCCCCCGGTGGCCAGATCCTCAGGACTTGATGGTCTCCCTGATGAACTCCTGCTCCCTCAGACCTTCCATCCCACTCCTGGCCTCCCTGCCCCCTGTTCTTCCCTACAACTGCTAGCGCTCTGCCCAGAGTCCAACTTCGAGTCACAGTATCTGTCTCAATCCCACACTGGGTGGAGTCTCTCAGAGGACATCTATGCTGAGATAATATCCCCTTATAAGTATATACCATGTGTGTCTTTCTGGGTCTGCGTTACCTCACTTAGGATGATCATTTCTAGATCCATTCATTTGTCTGTAAATGTCAAGATTTCCTTGTTTTTAATAGTTGAACAGTATTCCATTGTGTAGATGTACCACACTTTCTTTATCCATTCTTCAGTTGAGGGATATCTAGGTTGTTTTCAGATTCTGGCTGTTAAGAATAAAGCTTCTATGAACATAGTTGAGGAAAGGCCCTTGTATGGTGGAACATCTTTTAGTTATTTGTCCAGGAGTGGTATAGTTGTGTCTTGATGTAGCATTATTCCCAATTTTCTGAGAAAGCACCAAATTGATTTCCAAAGTGGTTGTACAAGTTTGCACTCCCACCAGCAATGGAGGAGTGTTGCCCTTTCTCCACACCCTTGCCAGCATGTGCTATCCCTTTAGTTTTTGTCATTCTGATTGGTGTAAGATACAATCTCAGAGTCATGTTGATTTTATTTCCCTGATGACTAGAAATGTTGAGCATTTCTTTAAGTGTTTCTCAGACATTCAGTATTCCCCTGTTGAGCATTCTCTGTTTAGCTCTGTACTCCATTTTTAATTGGATTATTTGGTTTGGTGGTGTTCAATTTCTTGCGTTCTTTTTTATATTTTAGTTATTATCCCTTTGTTGAATGTAGGGTATGTGAAGACCTTTTCCCAATCTGTAGGCTGTCACTTTTTTCTGTTGACAGTGTCTTTTGCTTTACAGTTTCAGTTTCAGTAGGTACCATTTATTAATTATTGATCTTAGAGCCTGAGCTGTTGTTGTTCTGTTCAGGAAATTGTCTCCTGTACCAATAAGTTCTAGGTTCTTTCCCAACTTTTCTTCTAACAGATTTAGTGTGTCTAGTTTTATGTTGAGGTCTTTAATTCAATTGGACTTTAGTTTTGTACAGAGTGATAAATATGGATTTATTTGCATTTTTTTCTACATGTAGTCATCCAGTTAAACCAGCACCATTTTTCAAAGATGCTGTCTTTTTTCCATTGTATGGTTTTGGCTTCTTTGTCAAAATCAAATGACCCTAGGTGTGTGGATTTATTTCTGGGTCTTCAATTTTATTTCATTGATCACCTGATGTATTTCTATGCCAGTATCATGCCATTTTTAATACTGTGCTCTATAGTACAACTTGAGATCAGGGATGGTGATTCCTCCAGAAGATCTTTTATTTTACAGGATTTTTAGATAATGTGGGTTTTTGTTTTTCTATATGAAGTTGAGAATTTATCTTTCAAGTTTTGTTTAAAAATGTATAAGTATTTTAATAGGGATTGCGTAGGATCTGTAGATTGCTTTTGCTAAGATGGTCATTTTTACTATATTGAGTCTCCCAATCCATGAGCATGGGAGATCTTTCCATTTTCTGATGTCTTCTTCAATTTTATTTTTCAGAAACTTGAAGTTTTTTTTCTTATAAGTCTTTCACTTAGTTCGTTAGAATTACACCAAGATATTTTATATTATTTGTGGCTATTGTGAAGGGTTTGGTTTTCCTAATTTCTTTCTCAGCCCATTTTTCATTAGTATACAGGAGGGCTACTGACTTTTTCAAGTTGATTTTGTATCCAGCCACTTTGATGAAGGGGTTTATCAGCTGTAGGAGTTCCTTGATAGAATTTTTGGGGTCACTTATGTATAGTATCATATCATCCATGAATAGTGATTCTTTGACTTCTTTATTTCCTATATGTATCCCCTTGATCTCCTTTAGTTGTCTTATTCCTCTGTCTAGGACTTCAAGTACTATATTGAAGAGATACAGAGAGAGTGGAGAGACTTGTCATGTCCCTGACTTCAGTGGAATTGATTTATTTTTTCTCTCCATTTAGTTTGATGTTGGCTATCTATCGGCTTGCTGTATATTGCCTGAACTATGTTTAGCTATCTGTCTTGTACCCCCAATCTCTCTAAGACTTTTAACATGAAAGGATCTTAGATTTTGTGATATGTTTTTCAACATCTGAGGAGATGATCATGTGGTTTTTGTTCTCTTCAGAATGTAATGTCTTTGTTTCCTGTCTTGGCAGATAGTGTCCTGCTGGAGCTAGATTCCTCTTAGCTTTGACACCTAGGATCCGCTTTTCAGCAAGGTTCCTCTGACTACTTAGTATTCTCAGAGGAATCAGGAGCAAAGTAGAACAGTGACTTGGAGGCCAGAATGCTGTACCAGTTTTTTGTGCTGGTCCTCTGTTCCCCAGGGGGCCTGCACTCACTCCAGTACTCAGAGAGAGCAGGGTGCTCAAAGTTTGTGACTTCCAAACCGTGGGTTGTCTGGTTGCAGGGGAGAAGAGGGGCTGGTACTCGTGGGTTGTTCCTTTCTGTCCATTTCCCAATCTTTGTTCCTCTGTTCTCTAGACACAGTACATACTGGGCACCACCATCTTAGAACTATTCCTATTATTTTTATGTTAGGTCTTTTCATATTGTCTCACATTTCTTGAATGTTTTATGTATGGAACTTTTTAGATTTAACATTTTGTTTGATTTATCAATTTCTTCAATTGTATCTTCTACAACTGTTATTCTTTCTTCCATCTCTTGTATTCTGTTGGTGATGTTTGTGTCTGAATTTTCTGTTCTTTTCCCTAGGTTTTCCATTTCTAGGATTGCTTCAGATTTTGTTTTCTTTATTGCCTCTATTTTCATTTTCAGGTCTTTAACAGTTTGTCAATTCTTTCACCTGTTTGTATTTTCCTGTTATTCTTTGAGGGATTTGTTTTTTTCTTTTAAGGCTTCTATCACTTTCGTATTATCCTACTTAAAAGCATTTTCTTGTGTTTCAGGTATCTACGGCTCCCTGAAGCAGGACATCTCAGTTCTGGTGGTGCCCAATGGCCCTTGGTTTTGTTGCTTGTGTTCTTATGCTGACCTCTAGCCATCTGATTGTCCCTGATGTTAGCAGTCCTGGCAGTGCCTGATGATAATAGGCCTCTGTGATTGTAGGTAGAGATGATTATCCTGGATGGCAACAGTCTTCTGGTTTTCCTGGGTGGTATTAGGCCTCAGGGGACACAGGGAGACTTGATAGTCTCTGGTGGCTGCTGGAATCTAGGATTGCAGGTAGAGATGAGGCCCAAGGAGCTGGTAGTCCCTGATTATTGGTGGTCTCTGCTGATCCCTGATGGCTGCCAGTCTCCATGATTGCAGGTGGCAATGGGGCCTAGAAAACAGAGCATGCCTGAGAGAAGGGGCATGGCTAGGGAGATGGAGCATGGAGTGTCCAGGGCAGACAGCACTTCTGCTGGTGGAATCTAGCAGGCCAGGAGTTGCGGGAGGGTTCTCACCTGCTGCTCCCTGTTGGTTTCAGGTCTCTGGTATTACAGTGGAGACAGAGCTCAGGAAATAGAGTACTCCTAGGAGATGGAGTGTGTAGCATGCTGGGGAGATGGAGCCAAAACAAAATCTTATGTGTAACATTTTAAGGATGTTACAAATGAACTTGGGAAATTACTAACAACACCGTTAACATCGTTGACAAGTAGTAGTGTTATTATTTCTTTTCTTTATATTTACATTCATTTCTTCAAACATTTTCCAATTTATATCTATTTTTTATAGTATCTAGAAAAATCTGGAATTGGAAAAAGAAAGCTAAAAGTTTATGAGAGGCAAAACAAGGCCAAGAGTCATCCAGCACTGCTCTGGAAGCTGTGCAGTGAGCAAGTGAATAAAGAGTTTAGGTGGAGAACCCAGACCTCCTGTGTACATGCCTTCTCTGTTGAGCTGTGTGCCTCCTCAATTAGCTCAAAATTTGTGCAACATCTAATGTGAATATATAATTTCTTGTGGGGCCCAGGTGTTTTCTGATTTGAATTTAGTAGCAGAGACTTTTAAATTATAACCCAACAATATCCTACAGAAACAATGCTGATGGAGCAGCCACACACATCTGTTTTTCAAAGCACCTCAGACTCTCTACACCTTCTAGCTTGAGGTTTGCTATATCTGTCCTAAATTGTCCTCAACACTTAACCCACATAGATATCTTAACATCAGCATAGCAGCCTGTGTATGTATGATCCAGTCCCAGGCATAGGGAATTGGTTTTCATCCCACAGTGACAAGCCTATATAGTTTTGTTCAATGGCTACAGTGCCAAGTAGAAATTTTTATGATCTTGTTCAAAATTTACCATTTGATGCCATGTTAAAATATAGCTGCCGAAGTTATTTATAAAGCAATGTTTATTCAATATTTTGGTGTTAAAATATCTTGTCTTTGGAATATACCCAGAAGATGCACCAGCACACAACAAGAAAATTTGCTCAACCATGTTCATAGCAGCCTTATTCATAATAGCCAGATCATGGAAACAGCCTAAATGTCCCTCAGTAGAAGAATGGATAAAGAAACTGTGGTACATATACACTATGGAATACTACTCAGCTATTAAAAACAAGGAATTCCCAAAATTTGTGGATAAATGGATTGAGCTAGAAATGATCATAATGAGTGAGTTAACCCAGAAGCAGAAAGACTCAAATGGTATATACTCACTTATATCTGCATACTAGCCCAATGGGCATGTCCCACAAAAGCCTTCCCTTACCAGGAAACTGGGACAGAGGGGAGGGCATCCTATTGGGACTCTAGATGAGAGAACCATGGGAGAATAGCAATGTAGAAGGATCCAGAGGGTCCTAGAAACCTACAAGAAGAACATTATGATAGGCAGATTTGGGCCAAGGGATCCCACTCAAACTAAGGCACTAGCCAAGGACAATACAGGCGGTAAAATTTAAACCCCTACCCAGATCTAGCCCATGGACAGGACCGTCTCCACACTTGAGTGGAGAGAGGGATTTGACTTTCTCATGTACTCTGGTGCCTCACATTTGACTATGTCCCCTGGTGGGGGAGACCTAGTGGCACTCAGAGGAAGGACAGCAGGTCACCGAGAAGAGACTTGATACCCTACGAGCATATACAGGGGGAGGTAATCCCTCTGAGGAACAGTCATAGGGGAGGGGAATAAGGGGAAAATGGGAGGGAGGGGAGAATGGGAGGATACAAGGGATGAGATAACCATAGAGATGTAACAAGAATAAATTAATAAAATAAATAAATAAAAAATCTTGTCTTTATAAAATGATGATGATAGGTGTGTGTGTGTGTGTGTGTGTGTGTGTGTGTGTGTGTGTGTGTGTGTGCTTTGCTGTCACTTGGAAATTTTAAAAAGTTTGTATTCATATTATGAGTTTCAAAGATGCTTTTGCCATTGTGAAGTCTGAGATTCAGAGCTTGAGTTAGAATAGTTTGGAGGGAAAGAGCCAGAATAAGAACTCCTTTTCAGCCACTGGTGTATGCATGCACACACACATGCACTTTTTAATCTTTCATAATGTAAGGTAGATTTTATTTCAAGTATATTAAATGTTCTCACTCTCATAAACATCTAGAAAAATGGCCAGCATGTGATTTCCTTCTAACAAAACTTCCACAGAGTCAGGGCACAATAAAAAGTTATGATGTGGACGTTGATTAGGTGGGATGATATACAGCAAGTTAGCACTACATAGCCACAGAGAGAATTCTGTTAGATAGGAATGGCTTGAGGGAAATGTTTTAATTATTGAAATAAAGCTCTCATCATTACAGTATTTTAAAAATTAGATCTTAAGGTTTATACTATGCTCTTGGAGGGTACATTTCAATTAAATTCTCACATTTTGAGATCTTTCAGTTTAATTCAAATGAATTTCTGAGTTATAGCCACAGACTTTATGGCTCCACCTTCAAAAGCCACAGCAAAGAGCAAGGGTGAGTTTTTCCTACTGATGATGCAAGACACATAATTTGTAATCTGCCCACCTCATCTAAGCTGGAGCTAATTGATACAGAGCAAGGGGTAGCCAGGGAGGGAAGAGGCAGCTCCGGATGGGAACTGGCTACCAGAAGTCAGGTCAGGTCATGAGTCACAAGTGCTGACCAGTAAAAAGCAGGCATTTGGGAAGGTGTGTGAGGGCACCTGAAAGAAAAAAATAATTATTGAGCACCCAAATTCTGCTGCACCTTAAAGTATGTAAGAATAAGAATAAGCTTTGTCTTTTGCACAGGCTGATGCTCAGTGGTAGAGGTTCTCAGAGAACTTCTACAACTGTCTCTTTATACTGCATTTGTACTTGAAGTCTGGGCACCATGCTCTGAAGGACTGGTTGAACTGACTATTTCTTGGTGTTTTTCCCCTTCTTCTTCTTCTTCTTCTTCTTCTTCTTCTTCTTCTTCTTCTTCTTCTTCTTCTTCTTCTTCTTCTTCTTCTTCTTCTTCTTCTCCCCTTCCTCTTCTTCTTCTTTCTTCTTCCCTTTCATCCTCTTCTCCTCTTCCTCCTCCTCATCATTCTCATCTTCCTCCTCCTCTTTCTGATTCCTAGAATCAGAAGTAACTGGTACTTTTGACTTGATTTTGGTTCTATTGTTTAGGTTTTTGAAGCCTTATGCATTATGTCTTTTCCACTAACAAAGGCTGAGGAAATGTTCACTTGGCACAATGTTATACTCAGTAGTGCCTAGAGTCCACAGCATGCTCAGGTGGAGCTGGTGGATGAACCTCAAAGTGTCAGCATGCATAGCTAGAATTTCACACTCTGCCAGGTGGTCCAGGGCAGAACACTGTGGGAATCACCCAAACAAAGGATAAGGACCATATTGCTGCACTCAAGGTGAGTGGAAGCATGTCCAACCTCAGGGGCCCTAGGACTTCGAGGTGTGGGCTGAGACAGCCAGTTATTTGACACTCAGATGGTTGGCACAGATAGGCTGAATGCTCAGCAGGTAGAGAAGAGGCGAAGCAGAATTTCTTCCAAGAAGAAGCTGAAAATTGACCTACTTACTCTGATGATGAGATCTGCTGCTGGTCCCTACAGACTAAGCCCAGGATCTTGGACATGAAACTGAAACATTCTCTGCTAAGGCTGGAGAGACTAGGCATTGTTCAAATGCCTTACTTATTTTTTATTTTTCCCCCAGTAAGGGATGCTTTGCTCCACTGAGTAATATCTGTTCCCAGGCTGGGAATAGTCATGGCAATGAGGATTATTTGTGTAGAGTCAACAAGTCCAGAAAGGCGTGGACAGGCAGCATGGCCATCTGGCTTCTGTGCTCTGCTCCCCTGACAGGACCCGCAGAACCTATGGGGACATATGGGAGGAGCGTGGGAGGATGAGGGGGCTGGAGGAACAGAGGCAGGTGCCATTCTGCCCTTTCATTTTCCTAAGCTCCCTGCCAAAAGCACATACTCCTCTCTCTTAGTGGCAAGAATGGCCTTTTCCAAACCTTTTTGCTCCATATTTTGGAACGTCTGTTTCTTGGAGTTGGAGGGCGAAGTACAGTACAGGCCTTATTGTCAATGACACTGATGACTTTGGGCAACTGGCCCTTTACTGTAGTGTCTAACAGTACTATATGGTGATAGTGGCTTCTCTGAGCTGTACCTACCACAGGGTTAAATTCTTCTCTTCACCAAACTGCTTCTATACATTAACAGATGTCCTGGAGGAGCATCTATAGGCCATAGGGCTGCAGCAGTTTACCCTGGGCAGAGGCTAGACACACCAGTGGAATGTGCAGCAGTGAAATGGACAGGAGTTTTCTGCTGCCCTTGCATGCTATCTTTGTGTGGACATGCTCATCCTACAGCAGCAGTCAAAAGTCAACAACTTAAAAAAGACAAAGCCTACAATGTAGTGTTATTGCTAAGGCAGCAATAACAAATGGACATTCTTGTGTGTGTGTGTGTGTGTGTGTGTGTGTGTGTGTGTGTGTGTGTGT
>OU015746.1:97010576-97038824 GCA_907169655.1 Acomys percivali | reverse complement strand
GTGTGTGTGTGTGTGTGTGTGTGTACATCTATGTATTTATAATATAAATCCATATAGTTTTGATTATCATTTTTTGCCATGCAACAATGCAAATGATGTGACTTTAAGGTAAGTTAATTTTCAATTTCTCTTTCTATGTCATCAGCTAAATTCATTGGGATAGGAAAGAAAGGCAAGGGCACATTTCCTGTTATAAATTATTGACAACATTAGCCGGCAGTTAGTAAAGGAGTTTTGTGTGTCAAGGTTGCCTTGTTACTACCCTGCCCTTGTCATTCTTACTCCTGGGGAATTAACAAATGCTGTTCTTGCTCCCTTCTTTGTCAGATGAATCCTCTTATTTCCACTTAAAGAGCTGTCTCCATGTTAGGAGGAACAGAAAATTTGACAGCCTAGAGTGTAGTATGACCAGGAGAGCATGGTGGTGGTGACCAATTTCAAGGCTCATGCCTTGAGAGATTGTTAGAAACAAATCTCAGTCCCTCAGACACTTACCTTCACACACACCTGTGCTGACCATCTGTGAGACCCCACAGGTCATGGCCTGGAGTCCTGGCTGAGCTTCCAGGCAGTGCAAACACTGACTTCTTACTTGAGCTAATCTGGAAGTGATCTTGTGTTTCAGATGAAAGGACAGAACAAAGACACACCCCCTTTCCTGGGCTCAGATTACACATGAAATAAGTGATAGTGGTAGTTTTAAGCCTTTAAAGTTTGTGATATGCACCGCACCTCCCTTCCTTCCTCCCCCTAAGCCCCCTGCTCCCCACCCCCCAGGAAAAGCCTGCCAGAAGCAGGAGCCCTGTAGTTCCCAAGGCCTGGGATGAAATGTCCAACCTAGTTTTAAGAAGAATGTGTTATGTTGGGTTGTGGAATCATTTGCGTAAGGGTCTTTTTACTAGGAGTAAAGGCTGTGACAACTAAAGTTTAATATAGAATTCCTAAAAAATTTCACTGACCGAAACATTTACTAAAATGTGCTGCTAGATACTAAACACCAATGTTGATTTCTGGAATCACTCAGGAAATTCAATGAAATGTGGAGCCCCCCTCCCATCTCCCATAGGTTTTTATGAGTCCAGCTGTGGCCTAACATTTTGATTCATGCCTATGGGAGTTGTATTTGCAGACAAGTTTGAGAACAAGCCGCTGCTGCCCATGTGTGTGAGGAGCCAAGGCTTCATGCAAAAGAGCAAGCTCCAGGGAGCATCTATTAACTGAGATTGACACTGCTAGTGGCAGACTTGACATTGAAAGGAAAACTAGGATCTTCCTCATTCAGTTTGCTATTTTTCTTAAAATAATTTAGCCTGACCAAGAAGAAACTTGATACCCTATGAGCATATACAGGGGGAGGATGTCCCCCTCAGTCACAGTCATAGGAGAGGCGAGTAAGGCGAAAATGGGAGGGAGGGAGGAATGGGAGGATACAAGGGATGGGATAGCCATTGAGATGTAATAAGAATAAATTAATAAAATAAATTAAAAAAATAATTTAGCCTGTATTTTACAGTGTATTTTAAAAATTAATTTGTTCCCTTATATATCACATAGAAACATCAATTTCCCCTCAGTCCTCGCCTCTGTCCTTTTCCTTCAGGTCCCTTCTCCCCATCCACTCCTCTCCTGTTTCCCTTCAGAAAAGGGAAGGCCTCCCAGGGACATCAACCAAACATGGCATATCAAGTTGCAAGGACGCCAGGCACCTCCCTCTATATTAAGGCTGGACCAGGCAACCCAGTAGGAGGAAAAGGCCCCTAAAGCAGGCAAAAGCATTAGAAACAGCCCCTGAACCCTCTGCTTGGAGTCTCACAAAAACACCAAGCTGTACAACTATAACACGTGTGCAGAGGGCATAGGTCAGAGCCATCCGGGCTTCCTGATTGTTGGTTCAGTCTCTGTGAGCCCCTATGAGTCCAGGTTAGCTGATTCTGTGGGTTTTCACATGGTGTCCTGGACCCTCTGGCTCCTACAATCCTTTCTCTGCCTCTTCCACAGGATTCATCAAGTTCTGACCAATGTAATGTTTGACTGTGGGTCTCTGCATCTGTTTCCATAAGTTGATGGGTGAAACCTCTCTGTCTGTCTGTCTGTCTGTCTATCTATCTATCTATCTATCTATCTATCTATCTATCTATCTATCTATCTATCTATCCATCCATCCATCCATCCATCCATCTATCTATCTATCTATCTATCTATCTATCTATCTATCTATCTATCTATCTATCTATCTTCTGTCTTGTCTGTCTGTCTGTCTATCTAAGCCAGAGTTACTTTCTATAGTCCAGGCTGGCTTGGGATTTGTGAAGCTCATGCCTCAGCCTCCTGAACCCTAGAGTGAGAAATCTCCATCACTGTGCCTGCCTCTAGATTACATTTTATGCATCAATTACATGTACTTCCCTGGAGTACACAGATGTCCCTGAACATCTTGCTGCCTGCCTAAAGGATTAGAATTCCTATAAATCCTCTTTATTTAGTATGCTGGATAGCACTAAACCAAGTGCCCCTCTTTCCTCAAATACATTGTTATTGAGCACTATGGGCACAGAATTAGGTTAATAAATGTATTCAGTAGAGCTCTCAGCGTTCAGCACTTGACCTGGCACTGGTAGCAGTACTGATAAATACTTCACTTCAATTGGCAAGTTAGTAATTCCTCAATCTATTTGTTTTATTTAGAGTGGATGAAGAACTCAGAACCTCATTTGGGTGTGGTGGTCCACTTCTGTTGTCTCAGCACTCTTGAGGCAGAGGCAGGAGGATCATCACAAGTTAGAGGTCCACATAGGGAATTTCAGGCCATCCTAGTCTACATACAGTCTCACAAAGACAAAAGCCAATCACTCAAGCAACAATGAAATGATGACCAAACAAATGAAAGGAAAAGAAAGGAAAGGAAAGAGGAAAGGAAGAAAAGGAAGAAAGGGAGGAAGGAGAAGGCCCGTCTACTTAGTGTTTCTTAACTCTATGGCCTGCTTTGTTTCATTTTAGGCTTATCTGTGGAACTTAAGTATATCCTTGCCTGAGATTCACTCTACGAGCTTCAAGAGCAGTAGTTTTCAACCTTCCTAATGCTGTGATCCTTTATACAGTTCCTCATGTTGCGGTGACCCCAACCTTAAAGTTATTGTATTACTATTCCATAACTGTAATTTGGCTACTATTATGAGTTGTAAATATCTGATATACAACCAATAAAGGTGTAAAGACCCACAGGTTGATAACCACTGCTCTAGATAAAAATATCTAGATATTCAATGCAGGTGTGTGTTGGACTCAGCAGGAAGTCTACTTGGGAGGCAGAGGCAGGCGGATTGCTGTGAGTTCCAGGCCAGCCTGGTCTACAAAGTGAGTCTAGAACAGTCAAGGCTACACAGAGAAACCCTGTCTCAGAACCCGACCCCCCCCCCCCAAAAAAAAAAAACAAACCAAAACCAAACAAACAAAAACAAAAAATGTGGAAGTCTGGCATTACCTGAAAGCTTCTGAGCTTGGTGGTAATCCTTATCTGGGTTCCCTCCCCTCTGTCTGATCTGGGGAAACTGCAGATCCTCTAAGGAGAGTCACATAGCCCTCAGGGAGATGACAGGCACAACCTTTTCCTGATAAGGAACCCTTTCAGTGTATACCTGGGCATTCCTGGAAATACCCTTCCAATGCTAATGAGATGTCTTAGCACTTTAGCTTTTGGCCAATGACCTTTTTTTCCATACCCCTAAGCATACTTGGAGTTCTTTTCTCACCTACCCCCTACCTATAGGATAGTTAAATACTGCCTTGTTCTTATGACAGAACTGTGCTCCTGCATGTCATGAAGTATCTCTGGCATTGTTTTATGCAAGTTCCCAAGCAGGAGTGAAGAAGTCAGTTGTCCATGGTGGTGAGATTTGATGGAACATTCTTGTCAGCCTCCAATCCCAACTCTGCCTCCTAAAAAACATTGTCTCCACTTAGACTTTTCAAGAAACTCCTGAGACACCAGCCATTTCCCTTATATGACATTCACATGAGTGACTTGAGTCCCCATGGTTTCCTGTATCTGAGCTTTTTCTATCAAATCATAATGACTTTTGGAGATACTAAGATTTCTGATGTTTTAATATCAATCTACCAAGAAGAATCTACATGCAAGTGCCGAGAATGGGCATATGTGCTAGAATTCCTGTTGATTCTCTGGAGGTTATGTTATGAGTGGTTTGGCAGGTATACTTTTGTTCTGTAACTTGATCTGTGGTTACAGGTGTTGATGAGGCAGAGGTGCCAGGAAGAAAATCGTCTTTTGTCATGTAGTCTAAGTAAGCTGTAAGAAATTTTGCACCAGGAAAGATGTGTTGATATTTCTGCAGTTGGAAACTTCTGGCTACTGTTGTGGTTTGAAGGTGAAATGTCTCCCATGGGGTCATGTCTCTGTACCCTAGGCAGTTGCAAGAGCTGTTTTGGAAGGTTCTGGAAACTTAAGGATATGCAGCCTGTCTCTAGAAAATTGGTCACTAGGATGGATCTGGCCTTGTGGTTTCATAGCTCAGTTCTCCTTCCTGCTTTCTCCACGCTTCCTGCTATAGTCATGATGTGATCAGCCACCTCACACCCCTGGCACCATGGTTCCCTGGCATGATGGACTGTTATCTCCATGTATTCTAAGCCAGCATAAGCCTTTTCTCCCTTAAATAACCTCTATTCAAGTATAGTGGGTCACAACAAGAGAAAAAAATAATTAATATATATTTAAGACTCAGTGTAGCCATCGTTGTTACTTAGGAAACAGTAGCTTATTTTTTTTTAATTAATTTATTATTATATCTCAATGGTTATCCCATCCCTTGTATCCTCCCATTCTTCCCTCCCTCCCATTTTCCCCTTATTCCCCTCCCCTATGACTGTTCCTGAGGGGGATTACCTCCCCCTGTATATGCTCATAGAGTATCAAGTCTCTTCTCAGTAACCTGCTGTCCTTCCTCTGAGTGCCACCAGGTCTCCCCCACCAGGGGACATGGTCAAATATGAGGCACCAGAGTACGTGAGAAAGTCATAACCCACTCTTCACTCAAGTGTGGAGACTGTTCTGACCATTGGCTAGATCTGGGCAGGGGTTTAAAGTTTACCGTCTGTATTGTCCTTGGCTGGTACCTTAGTTTGCGAGGGACCCCCTTGGTCCAAATCTGCCTATCCTAATGTTCTACTTGTAGGTTTCTAGGACCCATTGGATCCTTCTACTTTGCTATTCTCCCATGCTTCTCTCATCTAGAGAGGGGAGGAAACAGTAGCTTATTAACAAATTGCTGAACAATACCTATTAAGGAGATGTCAACCGACGTGACATTTTTCAGCAGAGTGACTCCAGGACAGAATGAAGTTATTCTAAACCAGTTTCCTGGCCTTGCTTGATAAGAGCAACTCAATGTTTAGTTAAGTTGACAGCCACAAAGTCTGCATCCTCTATGGGCATTGTACTGAGAAATACCCACCACCTCTCTGCTCTGACACCTTCAGCCTCCAACTCCTCCTACGCAGACCTGTTGCTGGCATTAGTTAGTTCTTCCATATCCTTCATCGCCTTCATCGTCTGTGTCTCTCTTTTCTCTCCCTTTCGCTTCTTTCTTCTTGCAGCAACAGAAACTTAACTGAAGGCCCCGAGCATGCTAGAAAAGTACTCAAACACTGAACTATGTCCACGGATACATTTTTACTTTTTATTCTGAGACAAGCTCTCACTCAGTTGCCCAAGCTGGGATTGAACTCATCTACAGCCAGGCTGGCCTTGACGTTAAAGATCCCCTTCTCGAGATCTGACCTTCACACAAACTCTGGTGCCCCATATTTGACCCTTGGATGGGGATGCCTGGTGGCACTCAGAGGAAGGATAATAGGTCACCAAGAAGAGACTTGATATCCTATGAGCATATACAGGGGGGAGGAGGTCCCCCTCAGTCACAGACATAGGGGAGGGGAGTAAGGGGGTAAGCGGAGGGAGGGAAGAATGGGAGGATACAACTGATGGGCTAACAACTGAGATGTAATATGAATAAATTAATAAAAAAAGAAAAAAAAAGGAAAAAAAAAAAAAAGATCCCCTTCTCAGCCTCAGTCACTGGGATCGCAGGTCTATGATACCAGACCTGCCTGCCTTTCTTCTCATTTTTAAAGTGGAATATCAGGTTATACAGTTGAAATTTTAAAATAAATTTCCCTCAAAGCTATGCATTACTAGTCTCTCACAGGTTATGACATATTTTTTCTATTTAGTTAAAAGTATTTATAATATTATAAATAGCGTATATTACTTGCTCCAAATGGTGGGGTTCATTATGATATCTTCATGCTTGTGTGATGTACTTTGATCATAGTCACCTCTCTAGTTCCTTTTCTCTCTCCTAATGGTCTTGCTTCTCTATTCAAGTTTTAAAAATTCTATGTTTACAAGGGAAAGCACACAATATCCAGCTTTCTTTTTACTGTTTGAAATTTTCATGCACAAAAATGTGTTTTGACTAAGCCAACCTTCCACACCTTCCCCTTCAACTCCTTCCCTCCCAGTCTCATGAGTTTTCATTTTCGTTTTCTTTTTTTAATCATTAAGTCCTTTTGGTCCTGCCGGTATGTGTCAGCATGCGCATGGGTGTAGGACCATCTAGGGGAGCATGGATGATCTCTCAGGGGCTGCATCCCAGTAGAGAACTAACTCTTCCTCTCCCGGAAGCTATCCTTACACACCATAGGACATAAAATAAAAGGCCCACCATTTTTAGACTCGTGGCTCAGTGGGTTCCCATAGATTCCTTTCCTCAGCATCACTAAATTCACTGCTACTTGTTGTTGTTGTTGTTGTTACCTTCCAGAAATTGCTGGTGAGACCCAGTTATAGAAAACACCATCCATTTGAGTTGTAGGACACGGAGAAATCAAGCTGGTGCTTATCTGAAGCTTCATCTGGTTTATTTCACATAACATGATGCTCTCCAGTTCTAGCTATTTTTCTGAAAATGAGCCAATTTCATAAGATCTTACTGATGGCTAAATAATTATGTATTGCGTGACACCATGTATTCATTTCTGTTGACAGTTACCCAGGCAGACTGTAGATCCGGGCTATAGTGAGAAAGTGCTATGATAAAAATGAGTAAACATATTTCTGTAATATGTGTTTATTGTAGCCTTTGACATTTTAAAAATTTTTTATTAATTTATTCTTGTTACATCTCAATGGTTATCCCATCCCTTGTATCCTCCCATTCTTCCCTCCCTCCCATTTTCCCCTTAGTCCCCTCCCCTATGACTGTTCCTGAGGGGGATTTCCTCCCTCTGTATAAGCTCATAAGGTATCAAGTCTTTTGTTGGTACCCTGTTATCCTTCCTCTGAGTGCCACCAGGTCTTCCCTTCCAGGGGACATGGTGAAATATGAGGCACCAGAGTAAGTGTGAAAGTCATACCCCACACTCTATTCAACTGTGGAGAATGTTCTGTCCATTGGCTAGATCTGGGTAGGGGTTTAAAGTTTACCACCTGTATTGTCCTTGGCTGGTGCCTTAGTTTGAGTGGGACCCCTTGGCCCAAATCTGCCTTTCATAATGTTCTACTTGTAGGTTTCTAGGACCCTCTGGATCCTTCTACTTTGCTATTCTCCCATGCTTCTCTCATCTAGAGTTCCAATAGGATGTCCTCCCCTCTGTCCCATTTTCCTGGTAAGTGAAGGCTTTTGTGGGACATGCCCCTTGGGTTAGTATGCAGATATAAGTGAGTATATACCATTTGAGTCTTTCTGCTTCTGGGTTAACTCACTCATTATGATCATTTCTAGCTCAATCCATTTATCCACAAATTTTGGGAATTCCTTGTTTTTAATAGCTGAGTAGTATTCCATAGTGTTTATGTACCACAGTTTCTTTATCCATTCTTCTACTGAGGGACATTTAGGCTGTTTCCATGATCTGGCTATTATGAATAAGGCTGCTATGAATATGGTTGAGCAAATTTTCTTGTTGTGTGCTGGAGCATCTTCTGGGTATATTCCAAGGAGTGGAATAGTTGGGTCTGAGGAAGCCCTATTCTCAGGCTTCTGAGATAGCACCAGATAGATTTCCAAAGTGGTTGTACTAGTTTGCATTCCCACCAGCAATGAAGGAGTGTTCCTCTCTCCCCACATCCTCTCCAGCATTTGGTGTCGCTTGAGTTTTTGATCTTAGCCATTCTGATGGGTGTAAGATGGAATCTCAGAGTTGTTTTGATTTGCATTTCCCTGATGACTAAGGAGGTTGAGCATTTCTTTAAGTGTTTCTCATCCATTTGATATTCTTCTGTTGAGAATTCCCTGTTTAGCTCCAAGCCCCTTTTCTCAATTGGGTTATTTGGTTTGGTGGTGTTTAATTTCTTGAGTTCTTTATATATTTTGGATATTAGACCTATGTCAGATGTAGGGTTGGTGAAGATCTTTTCCCAGTCTGTAGGCTGTCGCTTTGTTCTCTTGACAGTGTCTCCAGCCTTACAGAAGCTTCTCAGCGTCATGAGGTCCCATTTATTAATTGTTGACATTAAGGCCTGAGCTGTTGGTGTTCTGTTCAGGAAGTTGTCTCCTGTGCCTATATGTTCCAGGCTCTTCCCCACTTTTTCTTCTAAGTGACTTAGTGTCTCTGGTTTTATGTTGAGGTCTTTAATCCACTTGGATTTGAGTTTTGTGCAAGGTGACAAATATGGGTCCAGTTGCATTTTTTTTACACATAGACATCCAGTTAGACCAGCACCATTTGTTGAAGATGCTATCCTTTTTCCATCGAATGGATTTGGCTTCTTTGTCAAAAATCAAGTGACCATATGTGTGTGGATTCATATCTGGGTCTTCGATTCAATTCCACTGATCAATGAGCCTGTTGCTGTGCCAGTACCATGCTGTTTTAATTACTACTGCTTTATAGTACAGTTTGAGATCAGGTATGGAGATTTCTCCAGAGGATCTTTTATTGTACAAGATCGTTTTTGCTATTCTGGTTTTTTTGTTTTTCCATATGAAGTTCAGAATTGAACTTTCAATGTCTTTAAAAAATTGTGTAGGTATTTTGATAGGGATTGCATTGATTCTGTAGATTGCTTTTGGTAGGATGGCCATTTTTACTATGTTAATTCTCCCTATCCATGAGCAAGAAAGATCCTTCCATCTTCTCATGTCATCTTCAATCTCTTTCTTCAGAGTTTTGAAATTTTATTCAAACAAGTACTTCACTTGCTTAGTTAGAGTAACTCCTAAATATTTTGTATTGCTTGTGGCTAATGTGAAGGGTGTGGCTGTCTTAATTTCTTCCTCTGCAAGCTTGTCATTTGTGTATAGGAAGACTACAGACTTTTTTGAGTTAGTTTTGTATCCAGCCAATTTGCTGTAGGTGTTTATCATTTGGAGGAGTTCTCTGGTGGAATTTTGAGGGTCACTTATGTATACTATCATATAATCTGCAAATAGGTATAATTTGACTTCCTCCTTTCCCATTTGGATACCCTTGATCTCCTTTTGTTGTCTTATTGCTCTGGCTAGAACTTTGAGTACTAGATTGAAGAGATATGGAGAGAGGGGGCAGCCTTGCCTTGTTCCCGATTTTAGAAGAATTTCTTTGAGTATCTCACCATTTATTTTGGCTATTGGCTTGCTGTAGATAGCCTTTATTATGTTGAGAAAAGTGCCTTGTATCCCCGATCTCTCTAAAACTTTAAACATGAATGGGTGTTGGATTTTATCAAATGCTTTCTCTGCATCTAAAGAGATGATCATGTGGTTTTTTTATTTTCAGTTTGTTTATATGGTGGATTACATTGATGGATTTCCATATATTAAACCATCCCTGCATGCCTGTAATGAAGCCTACTTGGTCATGATGAATGATATCCTTTATGTGTTCTTGTATTCGTTTTGCAAGTATTTCATTTAGTATTTTTGCATCGATGTTCATAAGAGAAATTGGTCTGAAATTCTCTTTCTTTGTTGAGTCTTTGTGAGGTTAAGGTATCAATATGACTATGGCCTCATAGAATGAATTTGGTAATGTTCCATCCATTTCTATCTTTTGGAGTAGCTTGAAGAGTATCAGTATTAGCTTGACTGTGAAGGTCTGGTAGAATTCTGCACTGAAACCATCTGGCCGTGGCCTTTTTTTTTTTTGTTTGGGAGACTATCAATGATTGCTTCTATTTCTGTAGGGGAAATGGGACTATTTAGCTTTTTATCTGTTCTTTACTCAACTTTGGCAAGTGAAATTGATCAAGAAAATCATCCATTTCCCTTAGATTTTCAAATTTTGTGGCATTTATGCCTTCAAAGTAGGATCTTATGACTCTTTGTATTTCTTCAGTGTCTGTTGTTATGTCTCCCTTTTCATTTCTGATTTTGTTGATTTTGATACTGTCTCTCTGCCTTTTAGTTAGTTTGGCTAATGGTCTGTCTATCTTGTTGATTTTCTCAAAAAAACAGCTCTTGGTTTTGTTGATTCTTTGGACTGTTTTCTTAGTTTCTAATTTATTAATTTCAGCCCTGAGTTTGATTATTTCCAGACCTCTACTCCTTTTGGGTGTTTCTGCTTTTTTTTTCTAGGGCTTCCAGCTGTTTTGTTAAGTTGCTTATGTGCGATGTTTCCAATTTCTTTTTAAAGGCACTTAGTGCTATGAATTTTCCTCTTAACACTGCTTTCAATGTATCCCACAAATTAGGGCATGTTGTTCCCCCATTTTCATTGAATATCAGAAACTCCTTGATTTCTTTCTTTATTTCTTCCCTGACCCATGTGTCATTTAGCAGAGAGTTGTTTAGTTTCCACGTACGTGTAGGCTTTTTGTTGTTTCTGTTGTTGTTGAATTGCAGCCTAGGAGCATGGTGATCTGATAGGATACAAGGTATTATTTCAACCCTCTTGTATCTGTTGAGGCCTGCTTTGTGACCTACGATGTGATCAATTTTGGAGAAGGTTCCATGGGGTGCAGAGAAGAGGTATATTCTTTCTTGTTTGGGTGAAAGGTTCTATAGATATCTGTTAGATCCATTTGACCCATGGCATTGGTTAATGATATCATTTCTCGGCTTAGTTTCTGTTTCAATGACTTATCCTTCGGTGAGAGTGGGGTGTTGAAGTCCCCCACTATTATTGTGTGGGGATCAATGTGTGGTTTAAGTTTGTTTAGCAGATCTTTTACAAATGTGGGTGCCCTTGTATTGGGAGCATAGATGTTCAGAATTGTGATGTCATCTTGGTTGACTTTACCTTTGATGAGTATGAAGTGTCCTTCTGCATCCCTTTTGATTAATTTTGGTTGAAAGTGTATTTTGTTCAATATTAAAATGGCTATGCCTGCTTTCTTTTTGTGACCATTTGCTTGGAATATTTTTCCATCCTTTTACCCTGAGGTAATGCCTATCGTTATGGGTGAGATGTGTTTCTTGAATGCAGAAGAATGTTGGATCTTGTTTATGCACTCATTCAGTTAGTCTGTGTCTTTTTATTGGAGAATTGAGACCATTCACGTTGAGAGATATTAATGACCAGTGACTGTTAAGAGTCTTAATTTTGATGTTAGTTCCAGTCGAGTGTTTGTGTAGTTGTGTTTTTGCCATGGTATAGTTACCTACTTCCTGAGTAGTTTTGGTTGTAGCTTGACCCTTTGGGATGGAGTTTTCCTTCTAGTACCTTCTGTAAGGCTGGATTTGTGGATAGGTACTGTTTGAATTTGTTTTTGTCATGGAATATTTTGTTTTCTCCATCAGTGATTATTGATAGTTTTGCTGGGAAAAGTAGTCTGGCCTGACATCTGTGGTCTCTTAGGGTTTGTCGGATCTCTGTCCACACCCTTCTGGCTTTGATGGTCTCTGCTGAGAAGTCTGGTGTAATTCTGATAGGTTTGCCATTAAACATTATTTGGCCCTTTTCCCTTGCAGCTTTTAATATTTTTTCTTTATTGTGTATGATTTGTGTTTTGACTATTATGTGACGGGCAGTTTTTCTTTTCTAGTCAATTCTATTTGGTGTTCTGTAGGCCTGTTGTATGTTTATAGGCATCTCTTTCTTTAGATTGGGGAAATTTTCTTCTATGATTTTGTTGAGTATAGTTTCTGGGCCTTGGACTCTAATATCTTCTTGTTCTTCAATGCCTATTATCCTCAGATTTTTTCTTTTCATGGTGTCCTTCATTTCTTGGAAGTTTTGTGTCAGGAGTTTTCCAGATTTGGCATTTTCTTTAATGGTTGCTTCAAGATCTGTGATTGTATCTTCTAGTCCTGAGATTCGTTCTTTCATCTCTTGGATTCTGTTAGAAAAGCTCACCTCTGTGTTGCTCGCTTTCTTCTCTGAGGTCTCACGTTCTCATTTTTCTTCTGTCTGTGTGTTTGTCATTGAATCTATTTTCATCTTCAGATCTTGAACTGATTGTTTGATTTCTTTCATCTGATTGTTTATATATACCTGAGTTTCTTCCATTGCCTCTTTATAGGTCTTCAGAGCCTGAACCATTTTCTTGATTTCTTTCATCTGGTTATTTGCATTTTCCTGAAAATTTTCCAGTTCCACTCTATGTGCTTCCTTTATGTCTCTCACCTGTTTGGCTGCGTCGTCCTGCCTTTGATTACAAATTTTATTTGTTTCCTCCACTATCATCCTCATTACTAAGGAATCAAAGTCATTTTCTTGTATTTCCGTTGTGTTTGAATTCTCTGGTTCGTTTTCTTTGGGATAGCTGGAAAGTGTAGATGCCATGTTGTTTTGGTTTTTTTTTTTCATATGCTTTTATGCCGTCCTTTTGACATCTTGCCATCTCTGTTTTTGTTGGGTAGCTTCCAGAGTTGGGAGGGGGAGTCTGATGATAGATTCACTTGTTTTCTCATGATTTCCCTAGGCTGGATGCTCTGGTGTGGATGGCAGGAGGCTAGCTCTGTCGTTTTGGACTCTCACAGCCAGTGATCCTCTGCTCCCCTGTACTGTTGGTCTTGCAATCGTTCTGGGTCTCTGAATGAGTGTTGGGTCAGGCCAAGGTATCCACAGCCATCTGGGTCCCCTGCCAAGTCCAGCCAAGGACACTGGGCCCGAAACATGTGCTGAGCTCAGCTAAAATCTCAGGGCCCGAACCGTCTGCCGAGCTCAGCTAGGGACTCTGGGCTCAATCCATGCACTGAGCTCCCCTAGGGACTCTGGCCCCAAAATGCACGCAGAGTCCAGCCAGAACTTTTGGGCTGGGACTGCACACCAAGCTCAGCTAGGGGCTTTTGGTCCAAAGTGTGTGGTGTGGTCAGTTATAGACTCAGGGCCCGAACTGTCTGCCAAGCTCAGCCAGGAATTCTGGATTCAAACTGCGCACTGTGTCCAACCAGAGTCTTAGAGCTGGGACTGTGCCAAAAGCTCAGCTAGAGTCTCTGAGACCAATCTGTATGCCAAGGACAGTTAGGGACTCTGGTGCCAAAGTGCACGCCGAGCTCCACCCAAGTCTCCAGGGTGGAATTGTGCATTGAGCTCAGCCAGGGACTCTGGACCCACACTGTAAGCTGAATTCAGCCTGGGACTCCAGGACTAAACTGCGTGGAGAGTCCAGCCAGAGTCTTAGGGCCGCCGAGCCTGTGCACAAAGCTCAGCTAGAGTCTCTGGGCCCAAATTGCCCGGCACATCCAGCTAGGGACTCTGGGCTGAATCTCCGTGCTGACCTCAGCCTGTGTCAGCTCCCCAGAACTGCACGGTGAGCTGAGTTAGCACCTTGGGTAGAACTGAGTGCTCCGCCCAACCTGTGTCACAGCAGGGGAGCTGTGGTTGAGCTGTCTTGGGCAGAACTGAGCACAGAGCCCAGCTTGTGTCACAGCAGGGGATCTCTGGCTGAACTGAGCTAGCGCCTTAGGCAGAATTGCTTGCTGAGCTGAGCCAGCGTCTCCACAGCACTGCACACTGAGCTGAACCCGGGACTCTGGAGCTGTACTGTCCGCTGAGTCCAGTTTGGGTCTCAAGGCACCACGCAACCCAAATCCTGCCCAGTGTCCCCTCTCCCACAGCAACTCCCACCGGCCACCACACCAATCGCCTCCACTGGAAGGCTCTGAGCTGTAAACCTCAGCCACCGCCGCTGCTGCTGCTGGTGCCGCTGGTGCCAGTGCTGCTGCTGCTGCTGCTCCAATCTGAGAAAATCCGTGCTCCTCCCATGTGTAGGGGCACGCAGGTCCTCTGCACCCTGATCCCTCCGTACCGTGGAGCACTCCTGCTGCCGTGGTGTGGGGACCTTGGTGTTCCTGGCTCAGAAATCTGTGTAATTCCCTGAATTGTTCACTGGAGCTTCCAAACATGGTCCACACTGCTCGCTGCCATCTTGGATCCATTGACTTTTTTTTTTAACACTTTGGATTAAAACAAAAACATGTGTACATAACATAACTGAATTTTTAAAGAAACCAAAACGTCCACTGCATTTCCCCTTTTTGTTTAAAAAATAGCTTTTCCTCTAATATGAGTGACACTTGCTGATGCTTTCTTAAAAGGAGATTATCAACAACCAAACACTTTTTGGATCAATAATTTCTTTTACAGCCTTGGCTGTTCTTGTCTAGAATGAGTTGTACCTTTTGGTGCTGAGCTTTGAGTTAGGACTCCAAAGCTGCTTTCTAATGGCCGCAGATTACCTCATATATTAATTTTGGACCTGCATTCATTAGTTAAATGACCCTTTTTATCACAGTGTCTATAAACTCCTGGAAACTTAGGCATTCTTGCCAAGAACCCAGCACTGCCAGAAATGGCTAGTTTGCTTCTCTGGCATAACATACTGTCTTTCTCAGAGTTAACACCCTGGTCATTTTAAACTCTGAGGCTTATTTATTTATATTATTTATTTATTTATTTATTTAGTTATACTACATCCTTATTGTTATGCCCTAGCTCTTATCTTCCTGTTCCCACCCTCCCTCCCTCTTCTGCCCTATTCTCCTCCCCTAGAGCTCTGACATGGAGCAGGCCCTCCTCTCCCATCATCTGACCTCTGTCAATCAGGTCTTATCAGCATAGCCTGCATCCTCCTTCCTCTGTGTGATCACAAGGCTGCCCCACCAAGGGACAGTGGTCAAATTGAGGCCATCAGAGTTCATATCAGAGGCAGTCCGCTGCCCCCCCACCCCCGGCACCCACCTGCGCATGCGTGCACGCTCACACACACATACACACACACACAGAGAATGAGTTATCCATCAGCTATATCTGAAGAGCAGGTTTAGGTTCTCTGCTTGCAATACTCTGAGAGGCTTTTAGCAATTTGGTCACAATTTCTTTTCAAATGATTAAATTTGCTGCAATTGAAGCACTGAGCATTTTGATATCTAAGACTTTTGGTGGCTACTGAGAAAGTTAATTGTGGTGATCTTGTAATCTGAGGCTCCTCCTGTGGCAGTTCAGTTTGCTCAAGATCAACTTTTTTTCCCCTTGAGACAGGTTGTTTCTTTTTAACCCTTTTGCCCTATATGGGCTCCTCTCCTCCAGGCTCCCCAGCCCACCCAGGGACTGTGAGAACTTGACACTGGAAAGTGCAAGGATATGGGAAAACCCAGCTCTCAGTTACCAGGCATTCTCTCTTCACCAGCATTGCTTTTTGCTTCCCAAGCACTTCATTCTCTACCCGCAAACTCTCTAGTTGCACAGCTAACACTGCAGTCCTTTCTAAAAGGAGAGAATTGAGTGAACTTTCTGATTTTCCTATTTTAGCCATTTTTTTTGTTTGTTTCTCAAACCCCTGAATATCCATTTGCAGTTTTTCCAGTTGTTCAATCATTCTCCCAACACTTTTTTAAATGGAATGTAGACAGAGAATGAAGCAAAGCCAGAGAATCGCCTCTGGGAGTAAAGCAGGAGAGAACACAATGGTAGCATCCCCGGTAAACTTTTGATGATATCCTGAAACAGTGTATTCACTTCTCCTTCTCCATACCCTTCTGTCTTCTCTGTGGCATTAGAACCCAGATTTTTCCATTATTCCAAGTCCCAGATTGGATGACACTTGTAGGCTTTGATATATATATTTTAAAAACCTACTTTATTTTGGTTTCTTATGTCTCTTTTTCCTTCTCCACCCCAATCCCTTTCAACACCCCAACACCAGGTAGGAGAGAAGGAAGGTTAGTTGGCACAAGGGGCACAGTTCTCTTTGGTGATGTCCTTCTATTTTGGGTGGTTGGGTTCTTTTGGCCAATCCAATCTCTATCCTTAGGATATTTAGCAAGCAACAGCAAATGCTGCAACAGCCTTCTTTTCCTCTTCCCACAGTCTTTCTTTCTGCAGCTTTCTTTTTGCAACTATCCTCTCCTTCTCTCTCTTTCTCTCTCTCTCTTTCTCTCTTTCTCTCTCCCTGCTCTCATATTTTTCCAAACTCAAAAACCACACCTCCACATGAGGCAGTTTCCTGTTGACAAAGATCATGTACCCTTTCATGAGGCTGTTATCAGCTATGAACAAACTGGAGCAACTCCCATGTCCCACACCTGGGATTAAAACAAAAACATGTTTACATAACATAAATGACTTTTTAAAGAAACCAAAACTTCCACAACAGTTTATTTTGTTCCTTTGGGTATATACTCAAAAATGGTATAGGTGGATAATATGGTATTTATAATTTTAGTTATTTACAGAATCTTCCCATTAATGTCTTCACACATTTACATATCTACCAAAAATACAAAATAATCCATTTTCACCTGAATCCTCTCCATTATTTGTTGGTTTTTATTTTGGCTGGTAAAAGATGGAATTTTCAATGTAGTTTTCCCAGTGGCTAAAAAGGTGGAACATCAAGAATGCATGTGTGTGTGTGCATGCCTATGTATTTGTCTGTGTGTATGGTTCATTTCTATTTTTCAGCAGAAAGATGATTATTTACTTCTTCTATCTATCTGTTGATGGGACTATTTCCTCTTTTAGCATTTAAGTTTTTGAGTTCTTTACATATTATGGTTCTTAGTCCCTTGTCAAATGAGTAGCTGGAGGTTTGTCTCCTAGTCTGTAGCTGTCCCTTTATTCTACTATTTCTTTCATTGCGCCTGAGTCTTTTAATTTCATGTCATTCAATTTTGATTCTTGCTATAATTTCTGGAGCTTTTTGAGCTGTGACTCCCATGGAGAAAGAGTGTCTACAGATCTGTTTTTCAAAGCAGTGAGCTTTGATGTGACCTTTTCAAGATGGCTCCCTGCCATAATTCATAACACCATGCATTTATGTCAAGCATAAGTGCCAGCATGCTATGAAACCATCAGACCCACTAGGTCAGGCTGCCTTTCTGAGTGTGTATGTGTGTGTGTGGTTTTTTTCTGTGCCTGATATATCTCCATCTTTCTCTGTTCCCCTCCTGCCTTGTCAGTGGACTGCCCTGGGCTTGGTTACCCTCTCTTCTAAAAGCTTCTGTTTGCTCCCTAACTTGTATCCATTAAATATAGAGCTTCAGTGTTATCACAGCTTCCCACTAGCTAAGAAGTTGTTTTCTGGATGTGTTGATTTCAAATTTGAACCAAAAGCTGCTTGCTTTTAGTCTGTCATCTTTGAGACCTGTTAAACTATTTTTTTAGACATTTCTTTTTTTAATAAATTAATTTATTCCTATTACATCTCGATTGTTAGCCCTTCCCCTGTTTCCTCCCATTCTTCCCTCCCTTCCACTTCCCCCCTTCTCCCCTCCCCTATGTCTGTGATTGAGGGAGACCTCTTCCCCCTATATATGCTCTTAGAATATCGAGTCTCTTCTTGGTAACTTGCTATCCCTCCTCTGAGTGCCGTCAGGCCTCCCCATCCAGGGGACATTGTCAGAAAAGGGGCACCAGAGTTCGTGTGAGAGTCAGATCTCACTCTCCACTCAACGGTGGAAAATATCATGTTTGCCTATATTCTCCTTGGCTGGTGCCTTAGTTTGAGGAGGACCCCAGGACCCAGATCTGCCTGTCATAAAGTTCTTCTTGTAGGTTTCCAGGACCCTGTGGATCCTACTATTTCCCCATTCTTCCATGCTACTCTCGCCTAAAGTCTCAATAGGATGACCTCTCCTCTGACCCACTTTCCTGGTAAGTAAAAATTTTCATGGTATGTATCCCTTGGACTAGTGTTTTGATATAAGTGAGTATATACTGTTTGTCTCTTTTTGCTTTTTTAGACATTTCATTGACTTTTTGATACTTTGGGAGTCAGTTTATTTAATTTCTAAACATTTTAGATTTCCCCAAGTTTCCTTATGTTGTGGATCTCAGAGAGAACACACCACCTGATCAGAGCCCTGTGAAACACACTGAGACCCTCTTCACAGCATGGCATATGCCACTTTCAGGAGCATAGCCTCTTGTTATCTGCTTACTCTCCTCTTGGCATTCATTGTAAGGCAGTTGTGATCTTTTCAAGAAAAGTGTATTTTACCAATAAGACAACTGAGTAGTTAGAGAGGATATTTACAAAGATATGGACAAAGTAAAGAGAAACCTATGAGCATGGCTGTGTCCATGGTCATTAATGGATGAAAGCAATCATTAAAGCACCAGGCACCTTCTATTGAGTAGGTAGGGAGTAGAGGCAAATGCTTTTCCTGGAATGAGAACTATAATTTAGGAGAAAACTGCTCCTGGTTGTAATGGAGAAATGTAACCATAGCCACCTAGCAGGAGTTGTTCATTTGCCAATGTCTATTGGTCAATATTAGTGGCAAACGGGAAGCCAAGGAAACCCACTGATGCTACAATGACAACCACTGCTACCTGGACTCAGGAGGCAGGAGGAAAGCAGCAGATCTGAGAGAGAAAGTTAAAAGTATTTGAACTTTCATAGCCAATCCTGTTCATAAAACCAAAAAATCTTTGTTTTCAACACAAACTTCTTTTGAATTCCATCAGGATGACTTATTACAGGCTCATTCAGCTGTATTTCTACCTACAATCTAAATTGGCCATCACCAGTGTTTCATAAAAAGTAACAGCAGAAAAGTTTAGCATAAACATTCTGTCTGTACCTTGTTCTCCTAATCTTCTCTCCAGTATCCTGGCTGGACCCTGGCTTAGAACTGACTGGCCACTCAAGCTTTAACCATAGGGGCTGAAACCTTGGTAGTTCTGTTTTGGTTTGGATGTTTCAGTTGAGAAATAGCATTGATGCTGGCTGAAAGGCACCCAGCCCATCCTTCCACTTCCAAACAGGCCATTTTAGTTCATCTTGTAACAGCATCCAGGTTCGCTTTGGAAATTTGGACAAACTACCTTAACTGGTAGAGAGATTGCTCTTGCTATTTGTTTCAGGGAAAAATAGATTCTTAGTCCTAGGATCTTATAGAATTCTCTCTCAAAACACAGACAGATATGGTAAAGTGTCATTGTTGTGCAGCTTTCCAAACTTCTACTAGTCAAAATCTTCAAGAGGGAGAGTGGGACATTATAAGATGGGTGGGAAGCTTCTGTGAGCTGTTGCCTGGGATTTCTATAGTGACATGTGACACCACCTGAAGAAATGAGAGGTAGGCTAGGAAATTCATTTAATGAGTTTTCCTATTACATTTGCACACACTGGGTGTCGAGATAAACTTTAGAATTCAGGAAACAGTTCTCTTTCATCTTCTGGTTTATAATTTAAGGGAGAATAATGTGGGTGTGGCAATGAGTTTATAAATAATTGCCTCAAGGAAATCAATTATTCAGTGAGTGCTTTTCAAAGCTGGACATTTATTTTGGAGACTGTTGCTAGCTGGTGATCTGGCAGACCTACTTAGGACTGACTCCTTTGACCTCAGACTTGATTTTCTTTGACTCCACTCTTCCTATGCAGCTGTAGGTGTTAAGTCAGGGCACCCCAGCACAGTGACAGGTAGAGTATGGCTTTTTATAAAGCACTTACCCAAGCCACTGCTGGAGAGAATTGATGAGTCAGTTGGAGGCATCATAGCTCTTGCCACTTTACTATGAATGGAACCATAATGGCTGCTTAGCCAGAGAATACCAGTGCACATTAAAGCAGTCAATGTTTATTTTTTTAAATATATGTTTAATTGAAATAGAATTTCACTCTCTAGCTCCTCCCATGTCCTCTCACTTTCAAGTTAATAGCCTCTTTTTCTTAAGCTATTATTGTTTCATAACACATACCAATACATATGTATTTGTATACTCAAATATATAAATACCACCTGCTGAGTCTGTTTTTGTTGTTTATATATATATATATATATATATATATATATATATATATATATATATGGTTTCAGGATGCCCACTTTACATTGGAGAACCAGTCATCTGTAGGAGACACTAATTCTTTTCTTCAGCAGTCATTTGTTGCTTGTGTTTTTTGTTTAGGGGAGAAACCCTTTGAAATTCTCCCCTTCCATGTTAATATGTCCATTGATGTGACTGGTTTTCTGGACTTGTTTATGCAGCTATTTCTAGGAGAGGCTGTTTCACCACTGACTTCCTCATTTTCTGGCTCTTACAATCTTTCTGCCTCTTCTTCCTTGATGTCCCCTGAGCCATAGATGTAGGAGTTGTGATGTAGATGTATCCAGTGTGACTGGGTTCCTCATAACCCATTGATCTCTGTGCTGTGTCCTGCTGTGGTTTTCTGTGAGGACCTCCATTTGCTGTGAGGAGAGGCATCTTGGATGAGGGGCAGTAGATACACTTCTATGGGTACAACGACAAGACTTAGAATGTAATAAGAAGCCTTGACAGTCTAGCACCTCACACTTGGGACATAAGACTTGACTGATTGGAGCTGAATCTGACCCGAAAGCCTCTTTTCTGCATTCTAGCCTCCATGAGACTGGAAAATACTATGCAAGCCTCCAAGGGAGAGGAGCAATGGAACAGTCTTACCCAACTGCAACACCCATGTACCAGCAGGGCAAGACATCTACAAAGGTGAAATACTGCCACTCACATGTTGGTGGTAACCAACAACTGCCTAAATTGACTTAAAGCCCCCTCAACAGGGAGGTAATCATGCCTGTATTAGAAACCTGGCCAGCTACCTGGGGCTAGTGAGGTCATGAAGATTGGCAAATAATCTTTTTTTTTTTTTTAACAAAAGAGAGAAGTTTTTTTTTAAAGATTTATTTATTTTCTTTATTGTATATAAGTGCTTTATCTGCAGAAGAGGGCATCGTATCATATTAAAGATGGTTGTGAGCCACCATGTGGTTGCTGGGAATTGAACTCAGGACCTCTGGAAGAGCAGGCAGCGCTCTTAACCACTGAGCCATCTCTCCAGCCCTAAGTTGTTTTTTTTTTTAAACAACAAGAGAAATGAAAGTTTTCATCTTATTATTACATGTCCTGACACAGAATCTCTTATTACTAACTCAGAGTCCTTCTCATTAGCAAGCACGGCACTAATAGCATTTGTTTTTCTGGCTTCGTTTTTGATGTGACACTTGGATTTTTCAGAATGAACATTCCTGTCTATGACTTGTGGGTATGTTAGGTGATTATTCCAGCAGTACCCATCCATGTAGATGAATTTAAGAGAAAAGAAATTTGAATAATTTGAACAAATGTCCTCTGCCTTCCTGAAGTGCTAGGGTTTGAGGACAAACCACAGATTCTTTAGTTTCTCCTTCATTATTTGGTCTCTGCGTTATTAGTTATGATGCCTCTGCCACACCATGATGCTGCGGTTATGTTGCATTTCAGTACTAGAATAAACTCGGACATAGTTGTAGGTAAATGTTTGTGAAGTAATGCGTCACTTTGGTTTCTTGAATCATTCATGTCAATGCATATTCCTGCAGTACTGGTGTTGTATAAAATATTATATGAGTATGTAAATGTCTTTATCATGTTTTATTTCTATGAGCTATTTGGCAAAAAATATCCTAGTCTAAAACAGACAAAAATCTTTTTATTTATTCTTATATTAAAAATGTCCACAATCAAAAATATTGAGCAGCCGCACATATTTTTATGTTTCTTTTGTAATTTTATCACTTTGACTTATTGATATTAAAAGAAGTTTTAAAACCAGATTTATTTTCTTCTTACTTATTTTTCCCCTCAATGAATTATTGAAAGATTTGCTGTTTCCAACAGAAACTGCATCTGTTATTAAATTCTTTGTGAGGATTTAGGTCCTCCAGGTAAAGTGTTCCTGGGACTAATTTCATCTAGTTTTGAAAAGGTCACAAGGGTTGTATATTGTTGTCTCTTTATTTGTTTTTTTATTTAGTATTTTCCTGAGTGTAATAAATATACTTTTGTCTATCTCTTTTTTATTGATGAATATTCATTGTACACCGTGTTGAGTTCATAACAACACTTTCTTTCAAACATATCATAACCTTCTATAGTGTTCATTCCCTCCCTCTGTATCTTTTTTACTGTTGGAGTGTTGTGGAAGCCATAACGCTTGAGTTAGGAAGTCTCAATGTCACACCAATGCCAGCACTTACTGCCTCTTTAGGACCAGAAGCCACAATGGCTGAGAACAAAATAATTAAGAGGTAGCTGGCAGGAAAGAGTATATTTACTTATAATGCTTACTCTTGAATTCTGTAGGTCCCTAGCACTTCTCAGTCCCCAATCTGGCACCACCAACTTTAATGAACCTCTCATTTTCTGACTGCTTCAAATGCATAGGTGGATGTCTATAAAGAAGGAAGAAGAAAGAAAACAGGTATTTGAGCTGAGCCTCCTTTGTAGGAATTTTTTTTAGCCTTGATTGGGACCTTTGAGACAGGGTGGAGTGGGGAGGGATGGTACTTCTGCTCCCAGACTGTGCCGTATCTTCATGAGTGATGGGCATTGCCATCCCTGGGTAGCTGGGTCTGAGCTCTATAAGAACACTAACTGAATATGAGCAAATGAGCAATCCCGTAAACAGTATTCCTCCCTGGTTTCTGCTTCAGTTTCTAGTTAAGTTCACTTGGAAGGGTAAGTCATGTAAATCCTTTACTCTCCAAGTTGCTTTTAGTCATGGTATTTGTCACAGCAACAGAAGGAGACTCGAGCATGGGCTGTCTGGTTATGAAACAGGACTGTGCTTCCAATTTTGTCATGGAAAGTATCTGCTCAAGTAAGAAATCTTTCCCATGTATCTGACACTGTCTCATCTAACCAGTCTATTGTAGGTTCAAGGAACAAGGAAGAAGACAGAGACAGGACTGCGCAAAGGGCCATTACAAGTCCAAAGGCAGGCAGAAAACAGCATATGTAGTTTGGGTGTCATTATGATCAGGGATAAAGGAGCCACTGAGGATGGAAGAAGCATCCAGTGCAGGTAGTAGTAAGATGAGAGACTTAGGTCAACTACAAAGGCACACTTTTAGGAACTAGAAGCTAAGCACAAGTTGAGGGCTCTTTATCTATCATTTATCTATCTATCTATCTATCTATCTATCTATCTATCTATCTATCTATCATCTCTCTCTCTCTCACTCTCTGTTTATCTATCATTTATTTATTTTTGCAGTGCTGCAGATGAAATCCAGGCTCTCTCATGTTCACCAAGTGTTTTACCAGTGAGATAGACCCAAGCTGGTAACTCTCATTTAAAAATAAAAATTCAACCCCAATTTAAATATTGGGAGAGTCTCAAGGCTAACACTGCACAAACTCAGCAGCCTTGCTTCTATCTGGAAGGGGAAGACTGTAGAGACAGCTGTGCCTGTAGCAGAAGGCCACCAGACAAAACTATATTTTTTATAAGGAGGCCACAGACTACTCAGTTCATTAACAAATTATTTTATTTTATCAATCCATTTTCATCCATATTAATTACATATTTAAAACCAGAGCATAATAATGTTAACTGCATGAGCTGTTCATGTTTAATGAGCATAGAGTTAACTAGTGAGATTTGTCTTCCTGAGCCCCACATCTCTTCTGCAGCATTCAGTTTGGTATTTATTTTAAAGCAGAAAGTCTCTTTTTCAAAAACATTTGAAGAAGGTGATAAATAATTACTCTTCTATACTATATCACTAAGCTTCAAAATGCAAAATGATTATAATGATAATAATGATGATACTAGTACTAATAAAATTAATAATAAAGTGTTGGACATCACTGTACTTGCAAAACAGCTCCATTTTTATGCATGAGAATTACCTGTCTTGCCTATTGAATTGATGCAGTTCATTATTTTTCTCCTAAAAAAACATTTTAGTCTGTTTTCAGAATGCCAATTAGTGCATTCCTTTTGACCCTCAACATCATTATATTTCCTTCTCTTGTGAATTTGAGCATAATCTAGATTTTCTTCTACTCTTGAGGCTTCAGTCCTCAGGGCACTTACTACTGAGCTCATTATTTGCTTAAAGAATGTCAGCTTCACACACAAAGACTCCTCTTCTCAGTTATGTGCTTTATCTGTCAATAGCTGTGGTTCCAAATAGTGAGACAGGGGCTGACTGTCTCAGAACACCCTTAGAAGCCCATAGACACTCATACATTCATTGTATAAATGTCTACCTATCATCTATCTATCTATCTATCTATCTATCTATCTATCTATCTATCTATCTATCTATCGATCTATCATCTATCTACAGTATATCTATATATCTATCTAGCTTTATTATATCATTCATTTACCTATCCATGGAACTTCTTTTCTTTTCTTTTTAATGAAAAAGCATTGTATGCTTCACTCTCAACACTATCCAACAGGATTTTGTGGTAGATGGAGTAAGGGTATATGTGGCAAAAGAGAAAAAAGAGAGATGGCTCTAATGCCCATGCAGGTAGAAGGACTGAGTTTCTAATTATTGTGGGGAAGATGGAGAAGGAGAGTCTGACAGTGGATGAAGAAGACTACTGAATGGTGTCATTCTGGACATGTTAAGTTTTAGAAGTCAAGTACATCTCCAGTTTGTTGTAGGCCAGAGAAAAAAATGGGATTTGAAGCATGAAGTTGGGGGCAAAGTCACTTTTATAGATAAGTGGGAAGCTCTGAGATGTGGATCTTTAGAGCACTTCAACAGTAGGTAGAAAGCAACTGGTAAAACATGTTGAGAAGCATATTTCAGTGGGGTAGGCAACAATCAGGAGAAAAGAGTGTCTTGGGAGGAAGGAAGACACAAAGGCCTGTGTTTCTGATGGGTCAAGGAAGTTGAGGCAGAGCTTGCCATTGAACAGTAGTTCAATGCAGAAGCCATGATACCCTAAGGGAGGTGAAGCTGGGGAAGTCCAGATGGAACTAGAGACAGTAGGACAGATGACTGAGGCAGCTGCTGGGGGAGTTTTGTTGGAACAGTTTGAATTTGTTTATACTTGTAGATAAGATATGTTAGAATACAGTGGAGTAGGAGTGAGAATAATGAGTTACTGGAGGAAACCCGTTAGTAAGTGAGAGAGCTATAGAAGAACACTGAGATTATCTTCAGAACACACCTGGGTTCTTTATTGGCTAATGAGGGCCCAGTGGAAGGGGTCAGGAGAACTCTCTAAGGAAATTGAGCACATACTCAACCAAGGACTAAGGGGCTATTAATAATCACTTGCAAGGAATGGGACAAGTTGGGGACACTAATGAGGGTTGGAGAAGTGCCTCATAGGAGCAATAGGAAGCCATTGCACTGTAGGCCTGATGAGAGAAGTGGAAGGGCTGTATTTGGAAACAGCATGAGCTCTGGCTGCAGCTGTCACTGTGGGAAAGAGCCTTTGTGGAGAAAATGCAGCAAGTGCTGCCCCACAGCCCAGAACCTAGAGAAGCAACACCTTGGATCTGAGTCTCATTCAGTCATTCTTCCACTGGTCGAACCAAATCAACCATCATCTGGAGCACATCCAAAGCAAGCGTCCCGGAGCACAGAGTAGGCAGGCAGGGATGGAGGGTGGCTCTGAAGGGTAAAGGGAGAATGTGCTGTTTGGTGGTGTGAAACATTGAGAAAATGCTTTCTGATCACTTGTGCTTTTGCAGTGAAGTACTGAAAATAAGGCTGACAGAAGACATGTTGGTAGTTTGATGAACAAGAAGTGATCAAATAGTATTTGAATAGGACAAGAAAAGCCAAAGGATTGGAAAAAGAATATCAACTTTGTAGTTCAACCAAAAAGCTTTATTAGGTGAGTGGTCATGAATGTTAAGTAAGAAAAGCAGCTTGAAGTCTCTAGCCATAGCTGCATAGACACACTTTCTCCAACAAGGCCATGCCTACACCAACAAGGACACACATCCTAAATCCCTCTCAAGTAGGACCACTCCTAATGATCTAGCATTCAACTGTATGAGCCTATAGGGCACATTCTTATTCTGAGTCTTATAGTAATCTCTTAACTGTAATCCCCTATATTATCAAAATAAAAATCAGGTCATATGCTTCCAACATTCCATGGCACAAGATATACATTACCACTCCAAAAGGGAGGAAAAGGAATGAAGAAACATTGGATCAAAGCAAGACCAAACACCATCTGGGCAAACTCCAAACTCTACACCTTCATGTCTGATGTCAAAATGCTCTTCTCATCTTCAACTCCTTTCAGCTTTGCTGACTGTAACATGCTTCTATCTTTTGGGTTGCTTCCATTCCCTTTTAGCAGCTTTCCTCAGCAGGTATCCCATGGCTGTGGCATCTCTACCATCTTAGGATCTCTAAGGCAATCCAGGTTTCACTTTCATAGCTTTAGGCAATGCCTTCTCTGGACCTCCATGCAGGGACACCTTCAACATGCCTGGTCTCAACAGCTTTCCTTAGTCAGGGAAGAAGATTCCATACCCCTGTTCTTGTATCCTTGACTCTAAAGCCAGAATCACATGACAGAAGCTGCTCCATTCTTTTGCTTTCTGGGGCTTGAACTTGGCCCCTTATTCAAATACATCTGCACCAGCTTTTTGCTTTTTTAATGGTTTCCCCCACTGCTCAAGCTTTTCTTTAATTCCTTTTCACAAATTGGAAGCTTAGCTGGGTAGGGTCTTGCCCTGAGGACACCACTCCTTTTATTCTGTTTAGCTTCAGGCTTTTCCTTAAACTTTTTATCTCCTTGAGCACTGGACTTAGCTTTATTATACTTCTTGATGTTCCCTTTCTCCTAAAACTATAGATTTTGTATTTTTTCTTGATCAGCTTACTCCTTCAGTTGCTACTCATAACAATGTGACCCAATCAACCCTAGGCTGCCTTAAAGTCTCCTTTGCCAGACCATAATCCCAAACTCTTCAATTAGTCTCAGGCAGCTTTTTTTTTTTTTTTTTTTTTTTGATAGTGGTAGAAAATAGCCATATTCTTTGCCAAAATATCACAGGAACTGTCTCTAGGTCACTCACTAATATTCTTCCCCTTTGAAATGTCTTGGGCTGGGCTATCATAATTTATGTTGGTCTCAGCACCACTGTCTTCCACACTTATTCTAGTATGGCCTATTAAGCCACACATAAAGCATCCAAACGTTTTCCTAATCCAAAGCCCCAAAGTTCATATTCTGCCAACAAACAGCATCGTTAGGCCTGTCACAGTAATACTCCACTCCTGGTACCAGCTTCTGTCTTAGGCAGTGTTCTAGTGTTGTGAAGAGACACCATGACCATAGCAACTCATAACATTCTTTAAAATTAGGGCTGGCATAAAGTTTAATCCATAGCCATCGTGGGGGGACATGTTGGCATACAGGCAGGCATAGTGTTGGAGAAGTAGCTGAGAGTTCTACATCTGGATCCATAGGCATCAGGAACGGAGAGAACCACTGGTTCTGTCTGGGCTTCTCAAACCTCAAGGCCTGCCCCTAGTGACATACTTTCTCTAACAAGGCCACACCTCCTAATTCTTCTTTACTAGTGCCATTCCTTGATGACCAAACATTCAAATATATGGGCCTGTGGGGGCCACTCTTATTCTAACCACCACAGAGCCTTTGCAGAGAACATACTTAGCGATTTCTCACCTGGGTTGGTAAAATATGAAACTTGGAAATAGCAATAAGCTGTGAAGCCTAGAGAGATATACAGTTTCCTCTCCACAGCCACTGCTGTTAACTTGTTCTATACTTTTTAAAAATCAGGCACTTAGGGTATCAAGAAGTTTCTGAAAATGAACAATATTAAAACCATCCTACTTTCTGTGAAGAGACTATAACCTTGCTTTAGTCTGGGCCCACAGTGAAAACAGTCTTGGGATGCTTGACCCCACTGAGACTTTGTCTCTACAAACTGATAAAGATCTTTGATAGATTCAGAGAAAGAGGAAGGATCAGCCCAAGACAAAAGACAGGGGCCAGAGATTCAGGGTGGCGTATTGTGTTGCCAAAAGGATCATTGATTAGGAGAAGGAAGAGAGAGAGAGAGAGAGAGAGAGAGAGAGAGAGAGAGAGAGA
>OU015746.1:96990670-97004049 GCA_907169655.1 Acomys percivali | reverse complement strand
AGGCTGTCCTGGAGCTCCATATGTAGAGCAGCCTGTCTTGGAGCTCACAATGATCTATCTGCCCTTACTTCTCATATACTCAGATAAAAGGCACACATGACTATGCTTGACTGTAGCTAATATTTTTGCAATTCTTTCCTCCATTACCTTTATATTATGTACAAAAACATTACTTCAAAACCTCACCAACCTTATTTCTTCTTTTCTCTCCAGGGGAAATAAACTTGTCTATACATTTCATCCTTCTTTCAATTACAGATATTTAAACAATTAAAGGAGGGATTTGCAAAACCCAGAGCAAAATTAATTTTGGCTTTAGGGAAAAATGTTGAAATGAGATTCTTCTTTTTGTAACATCCACTTTTAATCGAAGGAAGCCTGGATTCATAGCTGTACAAAATCTCAGCTTTCCTGGGTGGCAGTATTCTTTGACAGAACAGCGAGTATTTGTGGAGCAAAGAGCTACATGCTGGTGCACTGACTTATTGCATTACCCAGCCCTCTCGACTCAGCTGTGAGATATGGATTCATTACTCCATTTCCTGTGAGAGTGTGAGGCTATTTCATTTGTCTAGGTTCACCTAAGTAGTAACTGGTGGCTTAGGACTTCACACTGAAGTATGCCTGATTTTGACTTCTTAGAAACATTTTTAAAGAGCTTTATTTTTTTTACTCTATGTATACAATGTTTTATATACATGTATATAAGTGAACTGTGTCCATCTGGTGCTGATAAAGGCCAGAAGAGGGCACCGTGTTTCCTGGAGCTGGAGTGGCAGGTGTTAGTAAGTCATACTGTGGGTGCTACAGACCAAACCCACTTTCTCTATAGAAGCCTTCTCTCCAGCCCCTGATTTTAACTTTTTAATCATCTTATCCTGCACTCTCTGTGTATATATCCAGTGAGTTCTTGAATTTTGTGTTATTATAGGCTGAGCGTAAACTCTGCAATATCAGACCCACTTCCTAGGTGTAGGTGTAAGAGGCCTTGTAATGAAGAATGGGAGGGAAACAAAGTTTGAAACATGGTAGTTTTATTGTTACATTAACAAGAGAGTAATTTGTGAGAGTTGTGCAAACCTGTGCATAAGACATCTATTACATGTTGCTACTCACTAAGCCTTAATAGAACCTCACAATTTTATAATGATGATAACATATTATTTAAATAACTTACATTCGTAGCATATCATTAATAAGTTATCCGTTACTGTGGGTAGTTCATTTGTATCTATATAAATCAGCAATATGTCTGGTTTATACTTATACCTTAAGGCAAAGTCCTCAAAGTCTTTGTGAGTCAAAAAATGTGTTGGTAAATATAGTCCTTGGAAGTTATAAAAACTAGAAAAACTACAATGAGATAGCTGGACTATGTGTAATTGATCAATAACCCATGGGAAGAATCTAATACAATATCAGTCAAAACAATGTATATATTATTAGGAAGGGAGACATTCAATCAGTGGAAAGATAGTTAATTAAATTTATTAATTTGGGGGGGGGTCTAATATGTTCCAGCTATTCCAATAGCATAGAATATGCTATTGAAATAAAATGGTGAATCAAACAAAGGGAGATACTTGTTCCTCAGCACTCACATTCTAGTAGAAGGTGTGCTAAAATAGAGTGCAGTACTGGGATATAAAGAGAAAAAATGGAGTTAGATTTTTGTGAGCCCAGACCATGTACACACTGGCCCATAGACCAGAGAACAAAGCTGTTAAAAAGGAGCTGAGATTGTTTTAAAAGTTGATCATATGAGGTTAAAGAGCTGGCTTAGCTCTTAAGATCCAGAGGACCTGAGTCTCGGTCCTGGTACCAATGCCAGGTAGCTCACAGTGGTGCACACCTCCAGCTTCAGTAGATCTGATACCCTTTTCTGGACCCTATAGGTACCTAAACTCACGTGTGCATTCAGCCACTCACATTTAAACATATAATTACAGACAAAATGCCTCTTTACAGACAGATTTTAACCCTTTGTTCTCTTTCTCTGGTGCTGTTTCATTTTTGTGATTTGGAATTTTGAGAAAAATGGAAGATATATAACCCAGGAAAAGTTAGAAATCATCAAATAAAAAGACAGAAGTGGGAAGCAGATGCAAGAGGAACATTTGAAGACTTTTCTTCTATTCATTTTTAATCTAGAATTTTTAAAGTATACATGTTGTTTACTGTTTTATGGCCAATGAGTACATGAAAATGGAGTTAATTGTAGTGCGTTGAATGGAAATATTCTTCCTTGTGTATTTAGATGTAGACATATATAGATGTTTGAGGTAAGACAACTTGTCATTGAGTAGAAATGACTGGTTGCTAATGTGAAAGTCCATGACTGCCAACTTTTGAGATGTATTTGGTTTTGTCTCACTCTCCACCTAACAGACACTATGTGCAACAAAGCCTGAAGCCATGATAATGGACAACTGCCTCTAAGTATTATTCTATTGTCTTTGAAGGTAAATATCGAGGAAGCTTCTAGAGAGCAAAGATGTGTCTTTCTCACCAACCTTGCTCCAACATTGTCAGGACATGTCTAATGGATGAGGAAATGTGGAAAATCAGATTCTAGGAGCAAAATAAATTTCCTGAGAATTTAGGAAGTTAATTTAGCTTGTTATTATTTTAAGGATAGCTTATGTATAATTAATTATTTAATAAATTAATTTTACATCCTGATCAGTTTCCACTCCCTCCTCTTCTCCTAGTGTGTTCCCCTCACATCACTTTCCTGACATCCTCCTATTCTCCCTTTTCCCTCAGCAAAGGCTCAGAAAAAGGAGGGCTCCCATGGATATGAACTCACTTTGGCATATAAAGTTGCAGTAGGACTTTATACATTTTCTTCTATTGTGGGTAGGCAAGGCAGCCCAGTTAGGAGAACAGGATCCTAAGGTAGACAACAGAGTCAGATACAGTTCCTGCTCATGCTGTTAAGAGTCCCACACGAAGACTGAGCTGCACTCCTGTCACATATGTGCAGAAGGCTTAGGTCTGTCCCAAGTATGCTCTCTAGTTGGTGGTTCCATCTTTGTGGCCCCTATGGGCACAGGTCAGTTAGGTCTGTGTGTTTTCTTGTAGTGTCCTTGACCTCTCTGGCTCCTTCAACCATTTTTCCCCTCTTTCATAGAATACCTCAAGCTCTGCCAATATTTGGCTATGGGTCTCTACACTTCTTTCCACCAGTGGCTAGGTGAAGCCCATCAGATGACAATTTTGCTAGGTGCCTGACTGAAAGCATAGCAGAATATCAGTAATAGTTCCAGGGGTGGGCTCCCTCTCATGGTATATGTCTTAAGCTGGGCCAGTCATTGGTTAGTGATTCCCTCAATTTCTGCTCCACCTTTACCCCTGCACATCTTGTTGGGGAGAAAACTTGTGGTTCTAAGGGTTTGCAGCTGGGTTGGTATCCCAGTTCCTCCACTGGAAATCTTGGTTGGTTGGTTGTGTTCATTCTTTGTATTGTTATCTTTGTTTCTAAGTTATTGATTTTGGCCCTGAGTTTGATTATTTCCTGTCATCTACTCCTCTTGGCTGTGCTTGTTTCTTTTTGTTCTAGAGCTTTTGGGTTAACAGTTAAGTCATTAATATGAGATCGCTCCAATTTCTTTATGAAGGCTTTCAGTACTATGAACTTTCCTCTTAACACTGCTTTCATTATGTCTCATAATTTGGATATTTTGTGCCTTCATTTTCATTGAATTCTAGAAAGTTTTTAATTTCTTTCTTCATTTCATTTCTTCCCTGACCCTGTGGTCATTGAGTAGGGACTTATTCATTTTCCATGGGTTTGTAGGCTTTTTTGTTGTTGAATTCCAGCTTTAATATATTGTGGTCTCATAAGATACAGGGGGTTATTTCAATTTTATTGTATCTGTCAAGACTTGCTTTGTGTCAGAGTATATGGTCAATTTTGCAGAAGGTTTCACAGAATGCTGAGAAGACTGTATATTCTTTTGTGTTTGGGTGAAATGTTCTGTAGATATCTGTTAGGGTAAGTTGATTAATAACATCTATTAGTTTCATTATTTCTATGTTTAGTTTTTGTCTGGCTCTGTCTATTGGTGAGAGTCGGGTATTGAAGTCTCTCACTATTAATAGTGGGGATCGGTGTTTGATTTAAGCTTTAGTAATATTTTATGAAAGTGAGTGTGTTTGGACATATATGTTCAGAATTGAGACACCATCTTGGTAGATTTTTCTTTTGATGAGTATGAAGTGTTCTTCCTTTTTTCTTTTGATTAATTTTTGGTTGAAGGTCTATTTTATTAGATATTAGAATGGCTACTCCACCATGGGTCTGTTTGTTTTGATAAGCTTCTTCTAGGCCTTTATTCTAGGGTAATGTTTATCTTTGTTGCTGAGGTATGTGTTTTGTATGCAACATAATGATGGATCCTGTTTTTGTACCCATTTTGTTAGCCTGTATCTTTTTATTGGGGAATTAAGTCCATTGATATTGAGAGATATTAATGAGAAATGATTGTTCTTTTTCTTTTTTCTTAATTTTAATTTTTTGACCAATGATTGTTAATTCCTTTTATTTTGGTGTTGGTGGTAGTAGTATGTGTGCAAATGCAAGCGTGTTTGTCTTCTTTTGATTTTACTGGTGTAAAATTATTTGTTTCCTGTGTTTTCTCATGTGCAGTTAACCTTCTTGCATTCAAGTTTTCCTTTTAGTATCTTCTGTAGGCCTGGATTTGTGGATAGATACTGTTTAAATTTGGCTTTGTCATGAAAGATCTTGTTTTCTTCATCTATGATAATTGAAGGTTTTGCTGGATATAGAAATGTGGTTTGGCATCTGTGGTCCCTTAGAGCCTGCCAGACACCTTCCCAGATATTTCTGGATTTTAGAGTCTCTGCTGAGAAGTTGTATGTAATTCTGATAGGTCTGCATTTCTATGTTCCTTGGCCTTTCCCCTTGCAACTTTTAATATTCTTTAAAATTTTTTATTTGTTCATTTAATGTTTTGATTATTTTGTGGCAGGTGGATTTTCTTTTCTGGTCTAATATGTTTGATTTTCTGGAAGTTTCTTGTATGTTTATAGGTGTTAGGGACACTAGGTGTTAGGGTATAGGTTAGGGACACTTTCTTCTATGATTTTGTTGAAAATATTTTCCGGGACTTTGAGGTAGGAATCTTCTCCTTTTCCTATGATTCTTAGGTTTGATCTTTTCATAGTGTCCCAGGCTTCCTGTATGTTTTGTTTCAGGAACTTTTCAGATTTAAATTTTTCTTTGGCTGATGTAGTGATTTCTTCTATTGTATCTTCTGTGCTCGAGATTCTTTCTTCCCTCTCTTGTGTTCTATTGGTGGCGCTTATGTCTGTTGTTCCTGTTCTCCTCCCTAGGTTTTTCCATCTGTAAGATTTCCTTAGTTTGTGTTTTCTTTATTGCTTCTATTTCCATTTCCAGGTCTTGAACAGTTTGATTCATTTCCTTCACCTATTTGAGTGTTTGTTTGTTTGTTTTTTGGTATTTCTTTGAAGGATTTACTAATTTCCTCTTTAAAGGTTCTGGCAGACGACTGGAAAAGCAGGCAGAGTTGTGCATGTTAATATTTTTTAAAATATGTTTAACATATGTATGGATATAGATGACTACAGAATTTAGTCATAAAGAAAGTTCAGATTTCTGAATATTTTATAACTCCATGTGATCTTATTTATGAATCCCTATTATTTGATAGCAAATATTAATTATGATGCTTTATTAAAAATTATTTAGTTTTCTTTGCAGAGTATTTTGCCTTCATGTATGTCTGTGCACATGTTCATGCCTGGTGCCTGTGCAAGCTAAAAGAGGGCATCAGCCCCCCCTGGTGCAGGCATTACAGATGGCTGTGAGCCACTGCGTAGGTTCTGACAATCAAACTCAGGTTCTCTCTGGAAGAGCAGCTAGCAGTCTTAACTGCTGAGCCATCTCTTCAGGCCCTAATAATAAAATCTTAGTAAATACTAAAAAATGCAATGCGTATTGGGAAGGCAGCCCTTACCAGAAACCTAGTATGTTGGTACCTTGATTTTGAACTTTTTACCTCACAGTCCTACAGTTCTCATCATTTATTTCACTCCATATGTTTTTGTTGTGGTGATAGCAGCTATGGTTGCTTGAATTACAATTATACCCCACAGGCTTGTGGGTTTGAATACTTGGTTTCCGCTAGGTGCTGCTGTTTGGCAAAGTTTGAACCCTTGGGAGGCAGAGCCTGCTAGGGGAAGGATGTCACTGGGGTGGCCTTGAGGATTTATAAACCTTACCACAGTTTCTGTTTATATTTTGCTTCCTGTGTGGTGTGGCATGGCCTTGGATGTTTTGAAAATTCCACATTTTTAGAATTTTAATATTATTCTTTATTTCTTGAGCTTACCCAGGGATATCATTTTTTCTTTTCTCATATTTCTGTTCCCAGCTCGTGAGATATAAGAGATGTCAAAGCTTATGGCATTGGAGGTCCTGCCTGTTGGAAACAAATATTATTGGTAATGCACAAGGAAACACAGGAACAAAGTGAACATAACTCAGAAAAAAGCAATTTCTTTCTGGGGAAAAAATAGTGTTGTGTTATAACTTAAATGGAGCTAGCAAGTGTCTGGTCAGAAATCTCACTTGGTTTTTATTTTAGCACAGGTAGTCACTGTGTCTTTGCCCAATTGCTAGGGTCTGACTTCATAGTCTTTCATGATTGGCTAGTTTTAAGGGAATGAGAACAAAAGAAAGGATGGACCAAGGGAAGTGATTGATCATTGAGTTCCAGGAATTCAGTGGCCTTTGCATAAATAAAAATTCTATCAGATGACAAAGATAGGCCAGTTAAAACACTAGTATAGCACCAGGAGTGGTGGAGCACACCTTTAATCCCAGCACTCAGGGGGTCAGAGGCAGGCAGGTCTCTGTAAGTTTGAGGCCAGCCTGGTCTACAAACTACAAACTGAGTTTAGGACAGCCAAGCCTACATAGAGAAATCCTATCTCAAAAAAAAAAAAAAAAAAAAAAAAAAACCCCAAAACAAAACCCCAAAAACAAACAAACAAAAAACAAAACCAATCAACAAAACAAACAATCAGTCAAATACAAAAACTCAAAAATAAAAAGCTGGTATAGCCCAGAATGACAGACTAGTGACATTCCTGCATGCAACAGTTGGGAAGGATTTGGGGAGATGACCTTTCCCCAGTAAGATGTGAGCCCCATTTCCCACAGTTGTAATATCTCCTTAACCCAGGCAACTGCCTTTTTTCCTTCTCTGAACTCCCACTTTTATTTAGAAACAAACAAACAAACAAATACAAAGAGAGAGAAAGGAGGAAGGAAAGAAACGAAAAGAAATCTTATTTTTAAAATGTATGTGTGTGTATGGATGAGGTCAGAAATCCATGTTGGGTTCCTGGAGCTGGAGTAACAGGCATCTGTGAGTTCCCTAATATGGGTGCTGGGATCTCAACTCCAACCCTTGTGATGGAGCAACAAGTGGTGTTAACCACCGACTCATTCCAGCTCCCCAGGCTCTTGCTTTTTTGAGACATCTCCTAAGTGAGCTATTGTACCAATTCATTTTCTTGAGTTGAACAAGTGTCTATTCCAGGGGCAGGAATGTTTGTTTCCTTGGTAGCCTTTGGTGCCCTATGGTAGCATAAACAGAACCCAAACGAAAAGGGCTACAAGTTACAAGTCAAAGAAAATAAGAAAAAGCCAAGCCAAGCCTTCCTCTTACCAAAGGTAACTGTGAACCAGGGCCAGCATCATGGATAAAGAAAACCTATTCTTGGTGAGTGTCATCTTTGTAGTCATACTACCTACCCAGAACTGTTCACCCCTGGCACAGTGACAAAGACCCGGAGGCTTTCAGACATCTGTCATGCCTTACTTCATAGAGTTGTTTCCTGGTTTAATGTGCCTGCACAAATAGGCCAACAGCAGGTATCCGAGAGGCACAAGGAGAGCAGCTTGCTGCCTTCTTTTGAGAATGCAGATGTGGGCACTCAAGCAGCCATCAAACAAGATGCAGCAGGTGCCAGACTGAACCATCCAGGGAGGATTGATTTTATGACGGGAGGAGTTTATGGCTGGGAAACGTGCTTCACTGACCTGCTTTTGATTAAGTCGGAGAGAAGTACAAAGGATGTTTTCTTGTTGAATGATAAACAGTGAAGGCAAATGGAGGAACCAGCCATTTATGTGAGCAATTTATACCTCTGAGGCACTTCAGCATGCCAAGGTCATTCACAACTACTTCAAATAACTGTCTCACGAGAGGGATTAAAAAAAAAAAGTATACAATGTAATGCAGAAGAGGCAATAAGCCCAGAGAAGCAGGTTCTCCCTGGGAAAATGTTTCTTTTTATCATGTAGAGAAGATGAGTAAACAAATGCTTGGAGGATGTTTTAGGATGGGTTCTCTGAGAACCAGAGCTGCGATAAAGACGTGGATAAACCCACTCTATGAGGAAAGTCCAAATCAGACTGGGATGGTGAGAATGTTGCAGGAGTATGGGAGATAGAAAGAGAAGCAGCAAGATTAATCTATGAAAGAGGCCAGTGGGCAGAGAATGGCTGGGAATCTTTCTTGACCTGGCGTGAGGAAGGCACCTGATACATAAATGCAGGGAGGCTGGGCATGGCAGCATATACCTACCTTTAATCTCAGCACTCAGGAGGCAGAGCCAGATAGATCTCTGAGTTATAGACCAGCCAGCTTGGTCTACAAAGTTAGATCCTGTCTCAAACAAGCAAGCAAGCAAACAAACAAGCCAACAAACAAACAAACAAACAAATTCAGGAGAAGACATGGGCTTTGTGAGTAATCCACAACGGTTCAGAACTCATCTAGTGAGGCACCTCCTTCCTAAGAGTGAATTTTTCCAAAGGGTGCTATACAACTTTTCAATGGATCATGTACTACTTTCAAGTGGCTAAACCCTCTCCCCCAGCATCCCTCATGGCCCCTCCTCATCAATGTTCAGATTTGTCCTAAAGGCTCAGTGCCTAGCAGAGATGGATATTTACAGTCCAAAGCCCCACCTCAGTGGGCCCAAAGATTGGCAGAGCCCAGTGAAATGGGAAGCCACCATGAATGGTGTCTTAAGGCACATTGCCTTCTTTTTCTATCCCACGTTTGCTGCCTTTTGCTTCTTTGCACCATACATAATTGCTTATAGTCTCTGCTCATTTATATTAGGCAATATGGTCTCTGAGGCTGTGGATATAATTCCCCAGATAACACAAACTGGACTATGGTTAAGTTTTGCCAAATGATAGAAGCTTAAACTCTGTCACTACAGTGAAAGTAGACACAATTTATAACAATTAAGAGAAATGTTCAAAGGCCTTCATGGCTCTCTATTAAATAAGATAAGGGATTATACAAAAAAAGGAACAAAAGTAATCCCAGCTCTGTAGGATATGCAAGGAATACAGCCTCATACCAACCATCCAATCCTATGCTCCCAGCACTCCGTTACCTGGGGGTGCTTGGAATCTCATGAACATTTGCAACGCATGCATCCATCCCTCTTCCAACCAGCGACCTTCAACAATGCAAGACACCAGGGAGCGTCTCTGAGCACTAGTGATGATTTACTATCAACTTCCAGATCTTTTGCTTATGTCCCTTCATAAAGAGACCTACCAGGAGAGTCATGGTCAGGTGATCAGCTTTAGACAACTCAAAGAAAGCAGGTAACTGCTACCCACTACTTGGCCATGTCTAAATCTGTCTCCTAGTGACTGAAGGGATGACTCACTGGTTAAGAGCATTTACTCTTTTGCAGGGGATCTAGGTCCTGTTCTCATACTGACATTGAGTAGCTTACAACTGCCTGTCACTGAGGCTCCAGAGAGCTGATACTCTTCTCTGGACCCCACAAGGATCTGGACACACATGGTACACGTAAACACACACAGGTGCATAAACACATACACAAAACTAAAGTAATCTTTAAGTTTGCCTCCTCCTGAGTACATTTTTTTCCTCATCTCATAGTAGCTGAACAGGCTCTTTCCTTCCTGCTATATGCCCAGATAGGCAATGTCTTTCTTCACTTGGCCTATTGCTCTGTTCTTCTTTTTACAGATGAGAGATTATCCCTAGAACTCCCTACACAGATAACTACAGTAGACAAAAACTGTCATTTAAGGGTGATTTTATTATTTATTTACTTTATTTAATGTGTCTGAGTGTTCTGCCTACATGTGGGTCTGTGTATCATGTCTATGACTGAGGCCTGAGGGAGGTCACATGATAGTGTCAGGTTTCCTGGTGCATATAATTATGGTTCGTGACCATGTGGGTTTTGGGGACCAAACACAGGTCTGCTGCAGGCAGGAGTGACAAATGCTGCCAAATTGTTCTATTATTTTTATTTTTGGAATGCCTCATTCAGAGACATGTGTGCCTATGTTTTGGTAATATACTTAGGAGGTCTGAAGAATGGCTCATAAACGTGGGTACTCTAAACTTCTTAAAACTTATAAAATGGTACCTTTGGGCTTATTAAATATTTCATAAGGCTTTAAAATGCTGTTTATATAAAATGATAAGACAAAAGTTTCATTACACTATAAAATTTTATAATAAATACATAGTTTTGGTAAAGTTCTTTTTTCTAAAGTTTTGGAAAGCCAAGAAATTTAAATCTTTATTTAATGGTGTCAGGCTGCTGGATAGTTTTATGCCAACTTGACACAAACAATAGGCATTTTGAAAGAGGGAAGCCCAAATGAGAAAATTCCTCTACCAGATTAGCTTGTGAGCAAGCCAGTGGTGCTTTTGTGTTTTTGTTTTTGTTGTTGTTGTTTTTCGATCTGTGATTGATATGGAAGGGCCTAGATCATTGTGAGTGGCGGCAACCCTGGACTGGCATTCCTAGGTTCTATAGGAAAGTAGGTAGAGCAAGCTACAAGGAAGCAAGCCAGTAAGCAGCACTCCTCCATGGCCCCTATCTCAGCTCCTGCCTTCAGAATCCTGCCTTGTTTGAGTTCCTGTCCTGACTTCTCATCAATGGACTGTGATATGGAACCTCAAGCTGAAATGATCCCGTTCCTTCTCAAGTTGCCTTTGGTCCTGGTGTTTCTCACAGCAATAGTAACCCTAAAACAGTAATACACACGAGAATTCCTGAAAATGTTTCATGCCAATCAACACACCTCTAAGTAAAGTGTGTCAAAATTCCTTTTATTAGACTAGTTGCTGTGGATTTTATTTTCAAGAATATTCTTAATATACAAATGGTAAGTGCAACTTTAAAAAATATTTTTTTTTGAGTTCTGCAAATGCATGTGTGTCTGTGCACAGGCATGTGCACATGTTCAAGAGCCTTCAGAGGCCAGAAGGTGTTGGTGCTGGCAATTGAACACAGGTCCTGTGGGAGACAACAGTGTGTGATCTTATCACTGAGCCATCTCTCTATGCCAAATAAGCATAGCATTTTGATAAAAGATGTTAGATGCACGTAACTGCTAAAGATCTTTCTGTTAGGGGTTTCGGGGATGGCTCTGCAGCTAAGGACACTTCTGTTCTTCCAGAGGACCCAGGGTTACTTCCTGGCACACATGTGGTATGGCAGCTTACCACTGTCATTCCAGTTTCTGGGTAATCTATCATTCCTCTGACCTTCATGTGCTCCAGGATCATCCACAACAATATATGGTCCAGAGCACTGGTTGTCAACCTATGTGTTGTGACCCTGCTGGGGGTCAAAAGACCCTTTCATATGGGGTTGCCTACAACCAGCTGAAATCACAGCCATTTACATTATGATTCATAACAGTAGCAAAATTATAGTTAAAAAGTAGCAGTAAAAATAATGTTATGGTTGGGGTCACCACAACTGAGGAATGTATTAGGGTCACAGTGTTAGGAAGGTTGAGAACCACTGCTCTGGAGAGATGGCTAGTGATAAGCCGGTGCCCTGCTGCTCTCCTGCACATACTTATATGCAGTGGGCAAGGCCAGACTCGGTCAAGTTCAGTGTGGCTATGGTATCACTGGACATCACCCCAGTGTGACTTCTCCCTTTGCCTCTTTTCATTTCTATTGTCTTCCACGGGGGCCCATTCCCTGGGAATCCCTTAACAGGCACCCTGCACACTAACATCTATTAAGGCTATCCCAATCTGCTTTCTGGAGAGCCAGTATGAAAGGCGTTGAGTTTATGTTTTTGCTTTTGTTTTTGTTTTTTCACTCAGCAGACTCTCCTGTTTCTCCAGGCTTTTCTATCCCTCCAGTCACTGAACTGGCTTCCCCTCTGTCGTGTCTTTACTGCACTCCTATAGTACATCACTCTTTCTCAAATCCGTCTCATGGCAGTCTCTCATGTTCTATATTCCCACATGTAGCCTACAGCAGGTCCGGGAGCTTCTCACTGGAAAAATGGTCAGGCTTAAGTTCAGAGGCTCTGTGAGTCCCTCCATCCTGAACTTCTCATTACACCCAGAGGGGCATGACCAGCTCACAGCACAAGTGCTTAGCTGTAACTGGGCTCCCTGGCCTTGCTGTCAGCACTGTTCTGCCCACCTTGCGTCCAGGGTTGCTTTACTGCCGGTTTCTCCTCGCCTTCTCTCCAAGGCTGCCCTCACTGTACCTCTCCCATCTCTGTCCCGTGCAGGCTGAGCCAGTTACTTCTTCATTTCCAATACCAGCTTCTCTATAGCTTCATGTCCAGTTGAGAGTCAGTCTGTCTCTAGGATCTGGGTTTAATCCTGCCCTCCCCGTTCATTTCTCAGCACCTGCCCTATTTAGGACTAGACCAGCCCACTCTGTTCATGCATTATTTCACTCAATGTAAGACACCCACAATGAAAAAAGTGAGCGGTTATTTAACTTACAGTTTAAGGCATATAAAGCACTAATTAAGAAGCTGGTGAGAAGGTTCAGTGGGGAAGACCACCAGCTGCCAGGCCTGAGGGCCTGTGCTTGACCCCCGAGACCCACACTGTAGGAGGAGACAATAGACTCCTAGAGTAGTCCTCTGACCTAGATGTGTGTGCCACAAAGTAAATAAATATAATACTTCACATTGTTGGCTTGTCATTTAATGACAGTAGTAATGTCTGCGTTTTGTAGTAATTAAAAGGAGTGAATAAAATAAATATGCTAAATTCATGAAACACTGCCAATTTTCAGAGGAGACATCTGTCATTCTTATCCTGGGAAGGACATCATCTTTCTTGTCATCTGTGTGTCCTCATAGCACTCAGTGGAGCTCCTTATATGTGCTTTCAGTGACATCATTTAGGGTTCTAAAAAATAACTTACACACAGAACAAATGAGTAAGCACATGGTAGTGCCTACTAGGGACCGTGTTGTAGGCACTGATATCATGTTATACCACACAATACCAAACTGTATCATACCATGCCATACTATACTAT
>OU015746.1:96975066-96990660 GCA_907169655.1 Acomys percivali | reverse complement strand
CACACCACACCACACCATACCATACCACACCATACCACACAATACCATACTATACCACACCACACCATACCATGCCATGCCATGCCATACCATACCATACCATACCATACCATACCATACCATACCATACCATACCATACCATACCATATAATACCATGCAACATCACACCACAGCATAGCATAGCATAGCATTGCATAGTATGACATAGCATATCATATGCCATATAATAGTTTAACTCACTATGCTATATTGTGGGAGACACAGAGGTCCTTGTACTCATAGATAAGCACTAGGAAAAGCCAGGAGAGTTAAATATGTTGGATTGTTTCTTCAAAGGTAGAACTGTAAAACATGTTTTCCTCCCAGAAGACTGGGAGTGGAGCCTGGTGGCCTCTGTGCTATCTGTATGGCTAGGCCACATTGGCTCCTCCAGAATCTTATGTTTATATTAGTTAATCTATAGTGCTATCCTCCCCCAGATACTAATGAGTGTCGTTTACCTTGAACCTGCTTCTTTAGTTAAGCTATCGAGTGTGTGTTTATGGGAGCTGTCTCTTGTGCTTTATAGTTTTGATGTAGTCATGTCTTAAGTTTTGTGGTACACCTAGGATTGAATTACTTAATTCATACAGATAGCACAGAGGTCACCCTACTATCAGCCAACTCCATGCCTAGTCTCCTGGGGCTTTCCTGGTCCTCTCCATGTGCATCCCTCCTTTACTTCTTTCTCATCTCTTCATTTGACCAGGATGTCCCATCCTATTCTCTATCTTGCTCAGAATTGGCCAGTTGGCTTTTATTGGCAATACAGAGAACAAATAGTGACATGTTTACACAAACTTGAGATAAGAGATATTTAGAAAAACATCACCATGTAATGTATCGATTGAAACCAGATAATGAGTGGGGTAGAGAAGTCAGCATTTGAATGAAGAAGGGTAAATTTTACAGTCCATAAGAGCATTATGCCAGCACTTTTCTCTGAGGGAGTAAAACTTAATTCTCTGAGGCTGGTGAAAAAGGTAAACATACACACAACTTAGAACTTTTACACCACCTAAGACAAGAATTCTCTATATTAAAAAAGGATGATTTCTTTTTCTTTTTCTTTTTTTCTGAGACAGGGTTTCTCTGTGTAGCCCTGGCTGTCCTGCACTCGCTTTGTAGACCAGGCTGGCCTCGAACTCACAATGATCCACCTGCCTCTGCCTCTCCAGTGCGGGGATTAAAGGCGTGCACCTTCATGCCAGGCTGCAAAAAAGGATGACTTCTTAAGCCACAAGTTACATATTTTCCAAAAACAACCACCACAAAATACATAATCTTCAAAACAGATTAAAATCATTACACAAAAGGAAATTACAACAGGATTATTGATCATCTATTCTTCCTTTGAAACCCACACCTAACTGAACATTTTCCATTTATCTTTCTTTTCACAGATTTATCCTAATCCCAAAGCAATAACTCTTTTGTCATTGATTAACAAAGTCAAGTTTTTCTCTATGCTTAGTTGAAGACAATTTGTATTTATCAAAAACAGATCATCTATCTTATGTCTTAGTTTTAGAAGTCTAGTTCAGTTAAGCTGGTTAATCATCTATTCTCTATTCCTGTGCTCATAATAGAATTGTTTATTCTTTGTTCATAACCTTGTATTTTAATGGTGCACACCAAGACCTGTGGCCACATTTCTAGATCACAAGATCCAGGAACTCAGACCCAACCTAGAATGAAATGTTTTCTTTGATGGCTAATTTGACTCAAGCTTATTTTCTCTTCCTAGTACAATTACATGCTTGTAACCCACAGACACTCACTGTAATCCTTCTCTAACATACGCAGCCCTCACCATTCTGCAAGGGAGAGGACACTTTCTATTCTTAATTGTAACTTTCTGGGAAAAAAAAAAGCAAACCCATCTTTCTACACTTTCTATTAACTGCCCCAACTTCCTAAAGCTATTTAAATCAAGTCAGGAATTCTGTAAAATCATTAACTCATCTAAACAGCATTATTCCATGAAGATTCATCTTCATATTGATCTGCCCGAAATACCCAACAGAGTGGGCTATATCCCCAGAATCAATCACACCACCCAATCACACCATTCTAGATACAGGAGAAATACAGCAATGACAAACATGAGAAGGCACAGTGGCAGCTGAAAGCAATCCAGAGATTAAGGCCCAGTACTGTGCTCTTCTGAGGTATAGCCATCGCAGCTGTGCAAAATGGAGACCTGTCTCCAGGAAGCTCACCTGCCAACTGCAGTCCTCCTGCATCGTGTCTGAAAATATACTGCAGGATATAATATTAAAGCACATGTTATATCATGCCATGCTATACCATATATCATACTCTATCCTACTATATGCTATGGCATATTATATATCATGCAATATTATATATTATATCATACTATATGGTATATCTTATCACCCTATATTATATCATACTATATCATATCATATGTCATACATCATATTGTATCATATCATACCATACATTATATCACAAAGCATGTGGCATCATGTTATAACATTTATCACACCACGCAGTATTTTATCATAATATACTGTATTGTAGCAGCTCACAGCATACTATATGTCATATCCCAATAGTCAATCAGGTACTTCTGGCTCCTTTTCACACTGTTCTATGATTCGCCATTAAACATAGCATCTGGCTTTCTTGCTTTATTAATTACTAATTTATTTTGGAAAAATTTCAAGGCTAATCAACCAAAAGCTATATCTGCATGGCTGTATGAAAATGTTTCTCTTCTCACTTCACCCAGAATATGTCATTTGGAGTTGAATGCTTCATTAAACTAGCTCTTTGTGACAGATGTGTATCACAGTTATTCCATCAATGTTGCACTCCTTAAGATTGGTGCAAAAATAAACCCAGGCATAGAGGTGCATGCCTTTAGTCCCAGCATTTGTTGGCAGAAGCAGGTGGATCTATCTGAGTTTGAGGGCAGCCTGGACTTCAGAGAAATCCTGTCTTAAAAAAAAGAAAAAATATATCAGCGCAAAATAAAGCTTGTGTGAAAATAAAATTCGGTCAGTTGTGACAATAAGTAAGAGTTAAGTGAGTGTTGTACCATGACTTGTATGACTGTTACCATATGAAACTTTGCTAACACTGAAAAGCAGAAAGAGGAAATGTTGTTTTCAGTGCCTGGTGCCTCAGCTCTCTTGTTTCCCTGCTCTGATGGTACTAGCCCTCAAGGCTTCACGTCTCCTAAGTCATCTAGAATCATGAGGCCTTTCTCCACACTCATGGTAAAGGGACACCTTTTCCCCTGAGGTGTAGTAGTAGGAATCTTCTCTAGGATTTTTAGCCAGATCACATTTTGAACACTTAAATTGCTTTCATGCTCCGATTCTTCATCTTTCCTTGCCTTGCTTCAGAAGATGTGTGAGCCTGTTAAGCCACAAACTTCGGGAGACCTGAGTGAGAGGCTCTCTCTTTCTATATACATGTATTTCTTATGGGTCATTCCAATTCTCACCATGAAAAAGGAGGATCATTGAGAGAGGTCCACCATGAGAGAGGAAGATGCCCACATTCCTCCATCACCATAGGAGACTCTCATCTCCTCCATCACTGGACAAAATGACCCATGCTTCTCCATTAGTATCCAGGCTTCTCTCTTCAGCCTCTACTGGATTTAGACTTTGGTTTGGATGAAGGAAGTCAGGAGACATGCTATGCCACTTCCTGTCTGGGATCTCCAGAGGTTTTTTTTTTTTTTAGATTAACATGTTTCCATTCCCTGATAGCTTGAAGAAAGGAAAGGTAAGGCTGCTGGAAGATGTGCATAGAGGCTATTAAGCCAGTGGAGATGACTCATGTCCAGGCAGTTGGGCATAGGAGAGCCAGTGGCTGCCCAGCCAGCTGGCCAGATCTCGGTTGTAATTTGCTATTCCTGCACCGGAGCCTTGTGGCTCTTGCATAAAGTGTAACCGTGATAACCGAGTGACTTTGTGTCTAAAATGGAACCTGACCATCATGCTAAAAAACCATGAGAAATAGTGCTAGCTACTCCTACCGTAGCCTTTTCCTCCTACAATGCCTTCACTGTATAGAAGATCCTGATTTTGTTGAAATTTCAGGTGTGCTATGGTTCCTGCCCATGATACATGAGCAAAATCACCAGAGTGCCCTCTTTCCTAAATAAAAAGTAAGCTGCACTAGAAAGAGAAATAAATTAGACCAGAAAAATTTAATGATTCTATGCTGCAAAAGACATCACTTAAAACAATGTAAAGACAAGCCACAGCTTGATAAATAACTAAAAAAATATTTTGAATTACCTATCTGATAGGTGCCTCATATGCAGGATAATAAAAGTCTTTTATAACTCAATAATAAAAAAACAAGCAACCTTGTTTTTTTAAATTGACAGAAAATAGGAACAGACAGTTTACCAAAGAAGATATTCCAGTAGTCTGCAGTTTATGTAGAAAGTTGTTTCAGTTAGGCCTATTGACACACACCTGTGTCCCTTGCCTTTGGGAGGCTAAAGACAAGGGTGTGTTCCAGGTTAGCCTGGGCTACATAGTTGTACAAACAATACATCTTAATTCCAGAAACTGAATTTTTGTCTGATCTTCTAACCAAGTTAGTAATTTGCCTTGAGGCCATTTAAGACTATATAGGCAAGTCTGCTTCCCTATTGTGTATTCAGCTTGTTTGACACTCCTTTAAGAAAACTTTCTATCCAATCTAACTGTGCCTTACACTTCACAGGCAATCAGATTTTAAGCTTTTACAACCCAAGCTAAATGCATAGTTTCAACTTTTAAAATCATCTGCTTATTAATTTATTCACTTTATATCCTGGTCATAGCCCCATCCCTTCTCACCTCCAAGTCCCATCTGTTGTGGAAGTTTTGATTTATATGTAAACATGTTTTTGTTTTAATCCCAGGTATGGGACGTGGGGGTTGCTCCAGTATGTCCACAGCTGATAACTGCTTCCTGAGAGGGCACGAGTCATTTGTCAGCTGTGAAATACCTTGTACAGGAGTGTGGTCTTTGTCAGTGGGGGAAAAAAGCCAGTCCCAAAGAGAGACTTGGGGTTCCAAGAAAGAAGGCTGCTAATGCTTCCCCTTGCTGCTTCTGGTTGATGTTGGTGCAGTGTGACAAAAAAAAAAAAAAAAGGATTTGCCCCAAGGAACCCAATGACCCTAAACAGCAGGAAGCAGATGAGGAAAACTATGCTACTTCTCCCCACTTTCCCCCTTACCTGGTATTGGGTTTTTGAAAGGGATTGCAGAGAAAAGAGAGAAAGAGATTTAAAGAACCAAAATAAAAATACATTTTAAAAGTATGCCATCACCCACCATTCCTCCCTCTCCCCCATGCCCTCCTCTATTTCTCAGAAAAGGGAACCCCACTTCTAATCCACCCCAGGTCATCAAGTTGCATCAAGACTGAATGAATTCTCTTCCTCTCTGGCCTGGCAAAGCAGTCCCACCAGGGTGAAGTGATAAAAAAGCTGGCAACAGAGACCATGTCAGAGAAACCGCCCCACTCCCCTTACTAGAGGACCCACATGGAACCTGAGCTGCCCATTGGCTACATCTTTGTAGGGGCCCAGTCCATGCATGGCCCTTGGGTGATGCTTCAATCTTACCAAGCACCTCTTGGGTCAGAATAATGGGCTCTGTTGGTCTTCTTGAGAGGGTCCTGTCATCTCCCCATCCTTTTCTCCTTTCCCCCACTTTTCAAACACTTTCTATGCATCTCCCAATGTTTGGCTGGGAGTCTCAGCATCTGTTTCAAAGCACTACTAGGTGGAGCTCCTCAGAGGACAACTTTGCTAAGCTCCTGTCTGCAACCATAACACAGTATTGTTAATAGTGTCAGGGGTTGCCTCAGTCCCCATGGGAGTGGGTCTTGGGTTGGGCCACACATTGGTTGGATGTTCTCTCAATCTCTGCTCTATCTGTTCTAACTCTATCCTTGCACATCTTGTAAGAAGTGAGTTTTGGGTTGACGTTTTTGTGGATGAGTTGGTGTTCCCCTCCATTACTAGGAGACTTTTCTAGTTAGAGGGTGTCCTCTTCAGTCTCTATGGTCCCTGCTACTAGGAGTCTCTGCTGGAGTCCCCCTCATCTTCTCCTTTCAGTAGCCTACCCTGACTTAGGTCTTCAGCTTGTCACAGAGATGCTCCCCCCCACATACTCTCTTTTCACTGTAGACTTTCTTACCCATCATTCTCACCACCCTCTCCCACTCTCCCCAGGTTTGATCTCCACCCTTAATTCTCTATGAACTCCCTCTCCTACCTTGTTCCTTCTCTTCAACCACTACCTCAATTTATTCTATTTCCCCCTCTGTGTGAGATTTAAGCATCCCCTCTTGGATTCTTTTTGTTAATTATCTTCTTTGGGTCTGTGAGTTGTAGTATGTTTATCATGTATTATATGGCTAAAATACACTTATAAGTGAATATATACCATCTTTGCCTTTCTGGGTCTTGGTTACCTCAGTCACGATGATCTTTTCTTTTTTTAAATTATTATTAATTTATTCTTGTTACATCTCAATGGTTATCCCATCCCTTGTATCCTCCCATTCTTCCCTCCCTCCCATTTTCCCCTTATTCCCCTCCCCTATGACTATTCCTGAGGGGGATTACCTCCCCCTGTATATGCTCATACTAAATAAAATACTTGCAAAACGAATACAAGAACACATCAAAGATATCATTCATCATGACCAAGTAGGCTTCATTCCAGACATTCAGGGATGGTTTAATATACAGAAAGCCACCAATGTAATCCACCATATAAACAAACTGAAAATAAAAAACCACATGATCATCTCTTTAGATGCAGAGAAAGCATTGGATAAAATCCAACACCCATTCATGTTTAAAGTTTTAGAGAGATCGGGGATACAAGGCACTTTCCTCAACATAATAAAGGCTATATACAGCAAGCCAATAGCCAAAATCAAAGTAAATGGCGAGATACTCAAGGAAATTCCTCTAAAAAACGATGATCTTTTCTAGTTCCATTCATTTGTCTACAGATTTCATGATTTCTTTATTTTTGATAGCTGAGTAGTTTTCCATTGTGTAAATGTGCCATAGTTGAGGGACATCCAGGCTGTTAAGATGGCTTCTTGGGTCCATTTACTTGGAGAACCTTTTCCATCCCTTTTCTTTGAGGTAATTTATATCTTTGTTGCTGAGTGAGGTATGTCCCTTTTATGCAGAAAAATGTTGGCTCCTGTTTATGCAATCATTCTGTTAGCCTGTGTCTTTTTATTGAAGAGCTGAGAATTGATATTGATAGATATTTGTGACCAATGATTGTTAGTTCCTTTTATTGTGGTGTTGGCGGTGACAGTGTGTTTGTTTGCTTGCTTTATTTTGCTTTTGCTGTTGTGAAGTTATATATATCCTGTGTTTATTTGGATGTAGTTGACTTTGTTGTGTTGGAGTTTTCCATCTAGTATTTTCTGTAGGGCTGGATTTGTACATAGATATTTTTTAAATTTGATTTTGCCATGGAATATCCTGTTTTCTTCCTCTATGGTTGATTGATTGAAAGCTTTGCTGCATACAGTAGTCTGGGCTGATATCCGTGTTCTCTTAGTGTCTGCATGACATATTCCCAGACCCTTCTGGCTTTCATAGTCTCTATTTACAAGTCAAGTGTGATTCTGATAGGTCTGACTTTATATGTTACTTGGCCTTTTCCCCTTGCCACTTTTAATATTTTTCATTGTTCTGTAGGTTTAGTGTTTTTATTATTATGTGGTGGGAGGAATTTCCTTTCTAGTCTAGTCTATTTGGTGTTCTGTAAGGCTTTTACATCTTTAAAGGCATCTCTTTGTTTAGGTTGGGAAAAATTTTCCTATGATATAGTTGGAAATATGTCTATTCCTATTAGTCTTAGGTCTTATCTTTTCATGGTGCCCTTTATTTCTTGGATTTCTTTTCTTTTCTTTTTTTTTGCCAGTGTTGTTCTCAATTTAATGTTTTCTTTGACAGATGAGTCAATTTCTTCTATTGTATCACCTGCGTTTGAGATTCTCTCCTTCATCTCTTGTATTCTTCTGGTGATGCTTACCTCTGTGGTTCCTGGTCTCTTCTTTAAGTTTTTCATCTCCAGGCTTCTTTCAATTTGTGTTTTCTTTATTGATTCTCTTTCCATTTTCAAATCTTGAACCATTTTATTTATTTCATTCACATATTTGATTGTATTCTCCTGTATTTCTTTCCTTTTTAAATGTCACAAACAATTCATCAGCATAGCTTTAAGTTCATCTTTCTGTGTTTCAGCTGCATTAGAATATCCAGTGGGGTTTTTGTTTGTTTTGTTTCTGTTTACTGTGTTTCTTACACTGGCCTTTTGCCATCTTGTTGTCTGTGATGTTGCCTGTTAGGTCCTGGAGCCTGCTAGGTTTCTTGGGCCTTTGTGATCCACTGAGGTCCTGCTGGTCTCCTCAAGACAGCTCTTCAAGAGGTGGGAGGAATCTGAATCTGATTACAGAACTGGGGATCTATGCTTGAGTAGGCAGAAAGCACAGGGGGCCATAGCCTGGGACAGTGCAAGGTTCCAGGACCTGGGCGACAGCTGCAAGAGACCTGTAACTGTGAGTCCCCAGCTCCTGGGATGTCTCCTACCATCTGGGAAACAGCTGAATGGAGGGTTGGATCTGTAAGTCTCTGGAGTCTGGAGACATCTTCAGCATAGCAGAAATCAATAGGAACAGAAAATGATGTTGATGTTTTAGATCCAGCCATGTTGCAGCTGCTGGTCAAGCAGACATTGAGCTCCAAGGGGCACTCAGATTCAGCTGTATTCTGGCATCTTGGGACCAGAATTCTGTATAATTCTATTTCCTAGCCTGTCTCCACTGAGGAGCCAGCAGAGCTGTATTTTGGGGGTTGGGATGCTGACACCTGCTCCAGATGCTGCCCTCAGAGAAGCAGAGAAACAGGAGGAACCCTAGGTCTGGTTGTAGGAACAGTGTCCCTAAAAGTAGGGAATCTGAACTTGAGTAGGCAGAAAGCACAGGAGGCTGCAAGCTCAGAACTTTGTGCTACCCCTGGACCTGGGAGATGGTCTAGGAGAGGGAGGGCCTGGAGCGGCATGTCTCCAGCTTCTGGGATGTCCCCTTCTGGCCAGGAAACTCCAACTTTGGTTTTTGGAGTCAACTACCAGTTTACTCACAGGATTCAGTTTCTGATCTTCAGCTACTCAGATACAGTAGGCACTCACTGCCACCATCTTGCGGGAAAAAAATACCCACATAATTTCAACTTTAAAATACATGCTCTTTCACGTTTCTGTCTCGGGGGGGGGGGGGGGAGAGAGGGGGAGGGAGGGAGAGAGAGAGAGAGAGGGAGAGAGAGAGAGAGAGAGAGAGAGAGAGAGAGAGAGAGAGAGAAAGAGAGAGAGAGAGAAAGAGAGAGAGAAAGAGAGAGAGAGAACATGCATACACATGCATGCACAAATGTATATATGTGTTGTGGTAATCATTTGTTAAAAGCAACCAACAGGTTGAGAGAAACCTCATAGACATTAGGAGCAACATGTAGATATTTGTGTGCAGTTTTGCATGCTGTTCTGGCTCATTTGGACTCAGTAAAGTATATTCCTTCCTTGTATGAGACTGTTGAAGAGTCTTGAAAGAAAGTTTTCCTAGTTCTTTTTCCAGCCATGTTTTCTATGTTGTTCAATTCATAAACAAAGAACAAAAAACATGGCCTTTTGTAAAGGATAGACAATATTATACACACATATCAGACAAATAGTGGGCAAGTCACAGGGCACAAGCTACAGACAGATGGAAGACACAGGGAGAGAAGTGGAGAATTTAAATTTGGACTTAACCCTTACCCTCTGTCAAACTATTCCAAGAGTGAGTGAGAGTCTTTGTTTTTGAATATGGTAACTGATCCACATAGTTCCAGGTCAGCCTGAGCTTTATAGTAAGTTCCAGGCTAGCTAGGGCTATATAGTGAGACAGTGTCTCAAGAAACAAATAAAATTCAATGTTATAAGGGAAATGTAAATTATAGCCATACTAGGGATGTGAGAAAGGCAAGCTTACAAAAATGTATCTTACACACTAAAAGCAACTTTTGCTGGACCTCACAGCAGGAGTTAGTAGGACACCTAAAGGCCACTTAAGACTGATGTCCTAATGTGTAATCACACTGTTTAACCTGCCTTTAGGAGAACAATGTAATAAGCAATGGGACTTTTATTGGTTTCCCATGTAATCAGCTTTTACAACCTAGGCTAATGCACAGCTGTGATTATGGACTCCTCCATGGCCCCCCAGCCAGATAATGCCTATGTATGACTTGCTGAAAGCAGCAAATACACTAGTTGAAAACAACTTTCTAAAATCTATCCTCAATGTTGAATGCAGCATTTATGGACCTTGGTGGATAAACAAGGATGTTTGGTTCAGCTGGGATCAGGGGGAGCCAGTGACCTAATCCCTTGAAAAATTGTTGAAGATTCCTGTAAAGTTTCCATTCATTCCCCATTTGTTCAATAAAGACAGAGGGAAATCCTATGCCAGGTAAAGACACCAGTCGTGGAGAGACATACAGACACAGACAAAGATGCAGACATAGACTCAGAGTCAAATTCATGCAACAGACAGACAGGGGACAGAAGAAAGACACAGGGAATGTGGAGAGACGTCACATCTGGGCTTGCTCTCAGTTAGTAAATGAGTCCAATGCGACATGCTTTTATTTCTTTCCTTAATGTGACACAGATGTGTTATTGACAACTCCATTACACACTAATGCATATATGTAGACCCTGTGCTCACTAGAATGGCCACCCTTAAAAAAGACAATGACAAGTGCTGACAAGGACGTGGAAATAAGAACCTTTTCTGTTGTGTATAGAATATAAAATGCATCTGCCTTGGAAACCATTTTTCAGCTTCCTAACAAATCAGTCAACCTCTCATAAATTTACCCTCTGACCAATCTGCTCTAGCCCCAGGCTCTACTAAAAAGAAATAAACAAAAATGTTCATATATCAAGATGGTATCTGAGCATCCACAGCAATTATTCACCTCAGCCAAAATTGGGAAACTCCAAATTAGTGAATGGGCAAACAGAAGGTGACCATTTTCACAGGTTGAAACATCACTCAACAGTAAAAATAAATGGCATAAGCTAGGGGTAATATGCGCAGTAATGCCAGCACTTGGGAAGGTGAGGCAGGAGGATTGGGAGTCTGGGATGCACAGCTACACAGAGGTTGAGGCCACGTGAGACACTGTCTCAAAAATATAGAGTAGTAATAAACGCTACAACATGGACACAGCTAGGAAACAATGGGACTAACATGGCAAATGCATAAAGATTGCATGCTATTTCTACCCTGTGTGAGGTCCAGAACAGTCTTGGTGGAGACTGAGGAGAGTGGTTGTTGCCTGAGGCTGGAGGTGAGACTTGAAGAGTGTGGGTGAGCAACAGAAATCTTTGGATAGAATAAAAATGCCCTAAAATTGGATTGTGGTGACAGATGTACAATTCTGTCAACTTATTAAAAGTCCCTGAGTCATAAACGTAGGTATGTGTATTTAATAGTATATGTCACACCCCAGGGAAGCTGTACAAACTATTAGTTAAAAAATAAAACAAAAATGAAGCAAAGTATGATGCCCTGCAGAGCAATCTCTTGTCATTTCAGCTTCTGGCTTTCTTCCTCTTCTGCCTGCAATCTAGGCTTGATGCCCAAAGATACTGAAAGTATATTTTAAAAAACAAGCTTTATTGGAATATACTTGACATATAAAACTGTATGTATTTAAGGCATGTTACATGATGCCTTTATATATACATACTGTGAAATGATTACCACAACACCTTAAGTAATACCCTTTTAAATTACTTTTTACATAGTAATTCATATACTTACGTGTGTGTGTGTGTGTATGTGTGTGGAACATTGAATCTGTGTTCCATTGGCAAATCCCAAGCACATAACACAGCATTACTAATTACAGTCACCATGCTACCCTCAGGTCTCCATATAGATTCATTGTGTAATGAGTTTGTTCTCCTCACCAGCCTTAGCAGATAAGACTCTGAACTGTAGTTACAGCTACATTCTTCATTGGCCCACAGCCTGAGCTGACTTTTCCACATTCCTTGCACAAGAGAGATCCCCAAGGATCTGTCCTTCTCAGGCAGCCTAATTTCCTTTCTCATTTTCATCTCCCTGTCCTTCATATCTTTCCTTCCTTTCCTCCCTCTTTCTCAACTCATCCCCCCTCCTCTCCCTCTTTTGGTTGAATAGAATTTCATCCCACATTTTCTTCCTTCCTTTATTCCATTACAAGCATCTCATATTCACAAAGATGGTGAGGATGGTGAATGAGGAGCCAGGGAGAACCTGGGTTGCTTGCTTGCTTGCTTGTTTAGAGATAGGTCCTTGCTTTCCCTGGTTGGCTTGCTTGAAACTCACTGAATAGTGCAGGGTGGCCTTGGGACTATCTTCCTGCAGGCTTAGACAAGCACTTCCCTTCCACCCCACTTTCCATCTTCTCCTTCTTTTTTCATTCTTGTAGCACTGGGCATTGGATCTAGGGCCTCATATGCACCAGGTGATGGCTCTACAATGCTCTCCACTCTTCGCAGGAGCATGGGGCCTTGCTTACCTTTATTAGCTCTTGTCTGATCAGATTTCCTCCCTCTAGATAGCTAGAGAACTCCATATATGAAGACGGACTCTGCCTCCTCATGTTATTATTTGTTAGATTTCATCCTTTAGGGAAGATGAGAGGCATATACCCTCACAGGCTTCCCACTGCTCAAATTCCTTTCAGAAGGCCAGGGAAGGCCCTGAGCCCAGTGAAAGGACTGGTTTGCCTCTCCCTTCTCTGTCCTCTAGGACCAGGGAGGGACTGGCAAAAAGATGGACAGATGGTGAACTTTATTTTCTCTTGTTATCTTCTTCAGCCCATATAGCTCCAGGCAAGGACAAGCTAGCCGATTGCCTATTTAAGACATTAGGATTGGGATTGAACTTGCTCTGACTTTTAAGGGCAAGGCATTGAATGGATTGTTACCTATCTCACTGGAAAACTTATTCCTAGACACTCCAAGGTTATGGAAAGTCACTTTCCAAGGGCATTTGGAATATGAGACACACAAGCAGCTTCTTCAAAGTCCTGTGTTTTTCCATCACACCTGGGCCTGTCACACACCCCTGCTTTGCTGTGTCTTGTTTACTGAACTATGTGAAAAGATCTAACCTACTCCCAGTGTGGATGGGAACTCTATTCTGCTTTAGATGGCACGCTGTGGCCCTACACTTCTTCAGTTTCCCATGGAGACATCTTGATTGAGTTTCAGTGACTCTGTCCCAACCTTGACTTTATTTTGTTGGATGATTTCCTTTCTGGGAGCTGAATTTCTCTTTATTCCAGGAACCCCATAAGTCCTCAGTTTGTCCTTCCTCTTGGTACCAGCAGGCTTTGCAGCTGGTGCAGCTGGGAGATCTCTACCCCTACCCCCTACTGAGGGATAATTATAGCAATTAAAGCTGAGACTAGTATTTCAAGGGAGCAGAATTTCCACACTGCCATTAAAAGTACTTGAATCTGCCATGAAGTTTTGGTGGTAAACATTCTTCCCAACGTTTTGAATTTGAAGACACTTGACTATCAGTACCACACAAGCAGGAAGAGTGGACAGTTAACAAAAACACATTTGTCCAAGGTGCCTAGAGTCAGAAAGGCTTGGGTTTACTGTACTGAATGTTTTAGGGTAGTTAGGCTATCTTGAACAGAATAAAAATGCATTCTTATCAGAAGTTCAGTTAAACAAGTACACATGGAATAGTGAGGTAGCACAGTGGCTAAAGACACTTGTTAATAAGCCCGTTGATCTGAGTCTGTTCCCTAGACATACATAGTGAGAGGAAAGAATTGACTCTTTAAAAAGTTCTCTGACCTCTACATGCATGATGTGGCATGTACATCCCGCTCCCAAATAAATGTAATAAAAAGCAATAAAAGCCTGCATATTATATATTCATATGTTTCTGTTGATATATACATACACACATATATGTAAACAAAATACACAGTGGGAAAATTGAAAATAAAATAATAATATATCTCTGATAACAATTTGTCTGAATAGGTATCTAGTTCCAATCTAATTCAGTCTGCCAAAGATTGAATTTTCATAGAGGACATTTGACATTCCACAAACCAGAGTCTCTTTCCATACTCACAAGTTTAATATAAAAAGAGTTTACTGGTTAGAATTGGCCACTCTGGTTTTCCAGGGCTCCAAAGCTTACGCAGTCAGTCACTCTGATCTTCCATGGCACCAGCCTCCCAGGACCCAGAGAGCTGATGCTTCATAAGTATCAATCTGTGAACTAGGACAACAGGAAATGTGGAGTAAGCAGAGATTTGTTTCTGTTGACAGTACTAACCGGATCCACAGGAATGACAGAAGAGCTTCCTTCTAAGAGAAGACAGGAATTCTTCTAAATAGTATTTCTAGGACTAAGACAGTTGGTTAACTGGAATCCACTTTCCCGCCCCTCCCCCACCCCCATAAGCTGTTAAGTGGCTTAGCTACAAATACAAGTATTAAAAATTCAGGATTTAGATAAATCGTCAAGCTACTTGACCTTGCCTGAAAATGCAGCTGTATACTTTCCTCTTTGAATTGCAATTTACATGTAGGGGTTCTTAATTACCACTTCAGCCTTTTCACCTTGACTGTGTTTAGGGTTATCTACTGTCTTTATACCTGCCAGAATAAGGACCAGCTGTTTAGATTAGGCCCCCTTAGGTTCAGCATGCACATAGTGAGTCCTTGACTTTCTCCATTCCTGGAATCACAATTCCATGAGCTGCTGTTGGGCTTTATATGGAGTTAGGCAAATTCTATCTAAGTCACAGCTGGCTTAGATATCATAGGACTTGGAAGAACTTTCATTGTGCCCAGAGGTGGCTCTACTCTGCAATATTTCCTGCATACAACACATATTTAACTGCTGGATCTCTTGTTGAGGGACATTTTGAGTGGCTCTCCATTCTGAGGACTAGCCTCTGGGCAAGCCTGTTCTCTGCTTAGCTTCTGTTACTTCTACTCTCTGATGCAGCTGGTCCCTAAACCCACCAGGCAGTTACTGGCTTCTGACTGACATCACATTCAGATCTATGTACCCAAAAACTTCTGTTATGTTCTGTCACTTGGCTACCCTGAATCAGGCATTTAAAAGCTCATCTCAGAAATACCTCACTGAAATGCTTCTACTCTTTCTCCTCCTCTTCAGCAGTGAGTAATTCCTGCTCTTCTTATTGCCTGGCTTGTTGATTTCTGTGTCTCCTCTGTAGTGGATGTAAACATGTTTTTGTTTTGATCCCAGGTGTGGAATGTGAAACAGACTTGTGTAAGGGTGTGCACTGTTTGTTCTTTGGAAACAGACTTGTGAGAGGACACTGCCTCTTTCAGGGGCATGGTCTTTGCCAACTGATAAACATCTTAGTACAGACTCTGAGAGGATATGTATGTATGTATGTATGTATGTATGTATGTATGTATGTATGTAT
>OU015746.1:96940320-96973823 GCA_907169655.1 Acomys percivali | reverse complement strand
AATATTCCCAGCTCCAAACACCAGAAAATATTTTCAACAAAATAGTAAAAGAAAAATTCTCCAACGTAAACAAAGACATGTTTATAAACATACAAGAGGTTCAGAGACCAGCAAATAGACTAGACCAGAGAAGAAAATCATTGCACCAAAAATAATCAAAACAATAAATGTACAAAGCAAAGAAAAAAATATTAAAAGTTGAAAGAGAAAAAGTCCAACTAACATATAAAGGCAGACCTATCAGAGTTATACCTGACTTCTCAGCAGAGATTTTAAAGGCAGAAAGGCATGGGCAGATATCTTGACGATCCTAAGAGTCCACAGATGTCAGCCCAGACTACTATACCCAGCAAAACGCTCAATCACTATAGATGGAGAAAACAAGATATCCCAAGACAAAACCAAATTTAAACAATATTTATGCACATATCCAGACCTATAGAAGATACTAGAAAAAAAAGTTCAACCCAAGGAGGTTAACTATACCAATAAAACCCAGTACATAAATAACTCCACTGCATCAAAACAAAGAAGAGAAGTTCTCTCTCTCTCTCTCTCTCTCTCTCTCTCTCTCTCTCTCTCTCTCTCTCTCTCTCTCTCTCTCTCTCTCTCTCTCTCCTACCACCAACACCAAAATAACAGGAACTCATAATCACTGGTCATTAATATGTCTCATAATCAATGGACTCAATTCCTCAATAAAAAGAAACAGGCTAACAGAATGGATGTGTAAACAGGACTCATCATTCTGCTGCATACAAGAAACACAGTTCAGCAACAAAGATACAAATTACCTTAGAGTAAAGGCCTGGAAAAGGTTTTTGAAGCAAACAAATCCAAGATTGAAGCTGGAGTAGCCACCCTACAAGCTAATAAAACAGACTTTCAACTAAAATTAATCAAAAGAGTTGGCAAAGGAAACTTCATGTTCGTCAGAAGAAAATTCCACCAAGATGACATCTCAATCATGAACATCTATACCCCATATACAAGGCTACTCACATTCTTAAAAGAAACATCACTAAAGCTTAACATTCATAGATCCCCACACATTAATAGTGGGGGACTCTAACACCCCGCTTTCACCAATGGACAGGTTATCCAGAAAGAAACTAAACAGAGAAATAATGAAACTAATGGCCTAAAAGATATTTACAGAACTTTTCACCAAAACACAATAGAACATATCTTCTCAGCACCCCATGGAACCTTCTCCAAAACTGACCATATAGATGGACACAAAGCAAGCCTCAATCAACACAAAAAGATCAAAATAACCCCTAATGTTTTATAAGATCATCATGGATTAAAGCTGTACTTTAATGAAAACAGAAACAGCAGAAAGCCTACCAACTCATGGAAACTAAACAACTTTCTACTCAATGACCACTGGGTCAAGGAAGAAATGAACAAAGAAATGAAAGACTCTGTAGAATTCAATGAAAATGAAGGCACAACATACCCAAGCTTATGAGACACAATGAAAGCAGTGTTAAGAAGAAAGTTCATAGCACTAAGTCCCTTCATAAAGAAATTGGAGAAATCTCATACTAGCAATTTAACAGTTCACTTGAAAGCTCTAGAACAAAAAGAAGCAAACATATTTAAGAGGAGTAGATGGTAAGAAGTAATCAAACTCATGAATGGAATCAATACATTAAAAACAGAAGAGAATAATAAAAGGAACCAATGAAACCAAGAGCTGGTTCTTTGAGAAAATTGACAAGATAGACAAACCCTTAGCTAAACTAATTGAAAGACAGAGACACAATATCCAAATTAACAAAATCAAACATGAAAAGGGGCATGTTACTACAGACATTGAGGAAATCCAAAAAATCATTGGGTCTTACTTCAAAAGCCTGTATTCTACAAAATTTAAAAACCTAAATGAAATTGAAGATTTTCTCAATTGATTCCATTTCCCAAAGTTGAATCAGGATCAGATAAACAATATAAATAGATCTATAACTCCTAAGAAGTAGAAGAAGTCATTAAAAGTCTCCCAACTGCCCCCCCCCAAACAATCCATGGGCCAGATGGTGTCAAAATATTCCACAAAATAGGAACAGAAGGAACATTGCCAAACTCATTCTGTGGGCCATAATCACTCTAATACCTAAACCACTAAAAGAAACAACAAAGAAACAGAATTACAGACCAATTTCCCTTATGAACTTTGTTGTTAAAATACTCTCAAATTGAATCTAAGTGCACATCAAAAACATCCACCATGATTAAGTAGACTTCATCCAGGGATGCAAGGGTGGTTCAATATATGAAAATCCATCAGTGTACTCCACCATATAAACAAACTAAAAGAAAGAAAATTACATGATAATTTCATTAGATGCTGAAAAAGCCTTTGACAAATACAACACCTCTTCATGTTTAAATTCTTAGATCAGGGATACAAGGTGCACAGCTAAACACAAAAAAGGCAATATACAGCAAGCCTATAGCCAACATCAAACTAAATGGAGAAAAATTCAAATCAATTCCACTAAAATGAGGGACAAAACAAGGCTGCCCTCTGTAAGCTCAATTTTCTTAACAAATATTTCATTATGAACTTATAAACTGAGAGTACCTCACTTATAACCCAACTAACCTAAACAATAGGAAATGGAGATCAAAGACCACAATAATGAAACCTTAAGGATATCAGTTTAGAGGAACGATTCTCCTGGCATAGCCAGCAGGACTTCTGCTGGAATCTGGAGCAACCTGAACCCAAAGCCTAAGTCAGAGCCTGGAGTCCTAAAGTCTTCCCTCAAGCAGTTCTCTCTAGGAGCTTCCTGAAGTGGAGTGATGAACAGCCAAAACTATCCTAAGTCTCTCTAAAAAGCTCCCTCTCCTGTTTGGGGCTCATATACATAGCTCCTCCCAGAGTCTGTGCACGGATGTTTTTCATCTAGCCACAATCAAGCTCCTGCACAAGGTGGTTCATCATCTAGTGGGTTAACATCACCTGTTCTCTCACAAGTCCATTCCTCATCCCACTCTTGGGATCACAGCAAAAAACATGTTTATCTCTTCTTCAGCCCACTCTCTCTGTATCTCTTCAATATAGTACTTGAGCTCCTAACTAGAGCAATAAGACAACTAAAGGAGATCAAGGGATACAAATTGGAAAGGAATAGTCATCAGAGAAATGCAAATCAAAACGACACTGAGATTCCATCTTACACCCATCAGAATGGCTAAGATCAATAACTCAAATGACACCACATGCTAGCGAGGATGTGGAGAGAGAAGAACACTCCTTCATTGCTGGTGGGAATGCAAACTAGTACAACCACTTTGGAAATCTATCTGGCGCTTTCTCAGAAAAATGGGAATAGGGCTTCCTCAAGACCCAGCTATTCCACTCCTTGGAATATACCCAGAAGATGCACTACCACACAACAGGGACATATGCTCAACCATGTTCATAGCTGCCTTATTCATAATAGCCAGAACATGGAAACAGCCTACATGTCCCTCAGTAGAAGAATGGATAAAGAAACTGTGGTATATTTACACTATGGAATACTACTCAGCTATTAAAAACAAGGAATTTCCGAAATTTGTCGACAAATGGATTGAACTAGAAATTATCATAATGAGTGAGTTCACCCAGAAGCAAAAAGAGTCAAATGGTATATACTCACTTATATTGAGACACTAGTCCAAGGGGTAAGCCCCCATGAAAAACTTTACCTACCAGGAAAGTGGGTCAGAGGGGAGAACATCCTATTGAGACTTTAGGTGTGAGAAGCCTGGGAGAATGAGGAAATAGAAGGATCCAGAGGGTCCTGGAAAACTACAGGTGGGTCTGGGCCCTGGGGTCCTCCTCAAACTATGGTACCAGCCAAGGAAAATATAGGCAGTAAACTTCGAACCCCTACCCAGTCTAGCCGATGGACAGGACATTCTCCACTGTTAAGTGGAGAAGGAGATCTGACTTTCACACAAACTCTGGTGCCCCATATTGGACCATGTCCCTTGGATGGGGAGGCCTGGTGGCACTCAGAGGAAGGATAATAGGTCACCAAGAAGAGACTCAATACCCTAGGAGCATATACAGGGGGAGGAGGTCCCCCTCAGTCACAGACATAGGGGAAGGGAGTGGGCGGGGGGAAGTGGGAAGGAGGAAAGAAAGGGAGGATACAAGGGATGGGCTAACAATTGAGATGTAATATGAATAAATTAATAAAAAAAAGGAAAAAAAACAAATTGGAAAGGAAGAAGTCAGAGTATTTGTAGATGATATGAGAGAATACATAATTGTTCCCAGAAATTTTACCAGTGAACTCATACAGCTGATAAACACCTTTAGCAAAGTGGCTGCATACAAAATTAACTCTAAAAAAATCAGTAGCCCTTTTGTATAAAATGATAAATAGGCTGAGAAAGAAAGTAGGGAAACAAGAACATTAATAATAGTCACAAATAATAAAAAATATCTTGATATAACTCTAATCAAGCAATTTAAAGACCTGTATGAAAAGAACTTCAAGTCTCTGAAAACAGAAATTGAAAGAGATATTAGAAGATGGACATATCTCCCATGATCATGGATTGGTAGGATTAATATAGTAAAAATGGTAGTTATTATATTAAAAAAACTTACCAAAAGCAATCTACAGATACAATGAAGTTCTCATCAAAATATCAGCATAATTCTTTATAGACCTTGAAAGAACAATTCTCAACTTCAAAAAAAAGACCCAGAAGGGCTAAAATAATCCTATACAATAAAAGAATTTCTGGAGGTATCTCTATTCCTGACTTCAGAGCAAAAATAATAAAAACTGCATGGTATTGGCATAGAACCAGAATAATTCATCAATGAAATTCAATTGAAGACCCAGAAATAAACCCACAAAGCTATGAACACTTGATTTTTTTTTTTACAAAGAAGCCAGAGTCATACAATGGAAAAAAGAAAACATCTTCAAAAATTGGTGCTGGTCTACCTGGATGTCTGCACGTAGAAGAATGCAAATAGGTCCACATTTATCACCTGTGCAAAACTCAACACAAGTGGGTAAAAGACCTCACCATAAAATGGGATAAACTAAATATAATAGATGAGAAAGTGGGGAGTAGCTTTGATCACACTGGCATGAGACAATATGTTGAACAGAACACCAACAGTTCAGGCACTAACATCAACAATTAATAAATGAAACTGCAAAGCTTCTGTAAGGCAAAGGTCACTGTCAATAGAACAAAATGGCAGCCTGCAAATTGGGAAAAGATCTTCACTAGCCCTACATCTGATAAAGGGCTAATATCCAAAATATATAAAGAACTCAAGAAATTAAACAGCAACAAACAAAATAATCTAATTAAAAATTGGGTACAGAGCTAAACAGAATTCTCAACATAGGATTCTAGAATGGCTGAGAAGCACTTTTAAAAAAGATCAATGTCCTTACTAATCAGGGAAGTCCAAATCAAAATGACTCTGAAATTTCAACTTACACTCATCAGAATGGCTAGGATCAAAAGCATAAGTAACAGCATATGTTGGCTAGGATGTGGAGAAAGGGGAATGTTTTTTCTGCAGGCTTAGATTTTTCAAAACCTACTTCAGTTAGGGTTCTTAAATGCTTCTACCTCCCTTCTAACCCACTGGCCAGAAGTCGGGAAGAAAGAAGGTTACTAGAAAAAGGGGGTTGTAGACCAGTTTAGAAGCAACTTCTTGCACTGGTTCTCCTTTTCACTGTTAGGATACCAGCAGTCCAGTCCAATAGCCAGTACCAAGGAGCAATACAAGTCAATAGTGATGGCATGATCCAGCAGAAACAGCAAGGCTCCACCGAATCAGCATGAGTCAGTGAAAGCAGCCAGAATCAGCCAGAGTACCACAAAAAGTTCTCTGCAGTATTTCTCTCTATGAAGCAAAGACCAGTAAAGACCAGAAAGACAAACAAACAAACAAACAAACAAACAAAACAAAACAAAAACAGCAAAGACCAGTGAAGCATTGCTCGGCTTAGTAATGCAAAAGTGTTTGTGGGGTTCTATTTATATCCTTTTAAAACATCATGTGCCCTTTCATATATCTGCTTCCAGCAAAACATATGCCCTCTCGCAAGACAGCTTCCAGACAAACATCATGTGCTACCTCACGGATCTGTCTCTTGCCAACAAAGGTCATGAGACAGTCTTCAGTGATAGAAAAACACTTCCACATCCCATACTTGGAACCAAAACAAAAAAATATATCAAAGAAACCAAAACTTCTACTAGACCTCTCCATTGTTTGTGAGAATGTAAACTTGTACAACCACTTTGGAAATCAATCTGGCACTTTTTCAGGAAATTGGGAATAGCTCTACCTTAAGACCCAGCTATACCATTCCTGGACATATACCCAAAACATGTTTCACCATGCAACAAAGACATTTGCTCAACAATGTTCATAGAATTCATAATAGCTAGAAACTAGGAAAACCCAGAAGTCCCTCAGCCAAAGAATGGAAAAGAAACTATGGTACATTTACACAATGGAATACTACTCAGCTATTAAAAACAAGGACATCATGAAATTTGCAGGCAAATGGATGGAACTAGAAAAGATCATCCTGAGTGAGGTAACCCAGACCCAGAAAGGTATACATGTTATGTACTCAACTATAAATGGATTTTAGCCAAATAGTACAGGATAACCATACTACAATTCACAGACTCAAAGAAAATAAGTAACAAGAAGAACCAAGGGAGGATGCTTAAATCTCACCCAGAAGGGGAAATAATAGACAGAGGGAGTGATTAAAGAAAGAGAACAAGATAGGAGAGGGAAGACAGAGAGAAATAAGGGTGGGGATCTGAGGTGCAGAAAACAAGAGATGGGGGAAGGAGGACAGAGAGCTTACAGAAAGAAGAGAAATTGTGGCCCAGGGCATCTCTGAGACAGACTGGAGACCTAGGACAGAGTATGCTCCCAGAAGGATATGGGGGTGACTCTACTAGCAGCAGACATGGAGAGTGAAGAGGCCACCCTCTAACCAGACAGTACCTCTAGTAGAGGGAGGGGATACCAACCTATCATAGAAACTTCAATCCAAAGTTTATCCTGCCTCCAAGATGTGCAGGGATAAAGAAAGAACAGATTCTAACTAATGCCTGGCCACATCATGTAAGAGAGCCAACCCCTGACACTCTCTATGGCACTTTGCTATGCTTGCAGACAGGAGCCTAGCATATCTTTTCTCTGAGTGGTTCTACCCAGCAGCTGCTGGGAACAGATGCAGAGACCCACAGCCAAACTTTGGGCAGTGTGCTGGGCATCTTGTGGAGGAGTTGAGGGAAGGATAGAAAGATTCAGAGGGGACAGAAGCTCCACAAGGAGACCACAGAGCAACTAACCAAGGTTCAGGGGCCCTGTGGAGACTGAAGCTCCAATTAAGGACCATGCATGGACAGGACCTAGTCCCACTACACCAATGTAACTGATGGCCAGCTTGGTTCTCATATGGGTCCCTAGTAATGAGAATGGGAACTGAGTCTGACATGGACTCTGTTGCCTGCTTTTCAATCACTTTCCCCAGTGGGGTTACCTTGCCAGGCCACAGGGGAAGAGGATGAGCTCAGTCCTGATTTGACTGATATGCTGAGGTGGGTGTGTAGGATGGGCTTCTCTTCTCTGAGGAATAGAGGAGGAGGAAAGAGAAAACAGGGAGGGAGGCTGGGACCAGAAGGAGAGAAAGGAGGGGCATATGACTGAGATGGTAAGTGAATAGTTATTAAAATTAAAAAGAAATTAAATGTTAGGAAACCAACTAATTCAATTTAAAAAATGGGGTACAAAGCCAAACTGAGAATTCTCAACAGAAATCTCTAATGGCCAAGAAATGCTCAATTTCCTTTGTCATCAGGGAAATACAAATCAAAATGACTCTGAGATTCCATCTTACACTTATCAGAATAGCTAACATCAAAAGATCAAGTGACAGCACATGCTGGTGAGGATGAAGAGAAAGAGCAACACTCCTCCATTGCTGGTGGGAGTGCAAACTTTTACAACCACTTTGGAAATCAATCTGAAGATTTCTCAGAAACCTGGGAATGGATCTACCTCAAGACCCAGCTATATCACTCCTGGGTATATACCTGAAAGATGCTCCACCATACAACAAGGACACTTGCTCAAATATGTTCTTAGCAGCTTTATTCATAATAGCCAGAACTATAAGCAACCTAGATGCCCCTCAACTATAGAATGGATAAAGAAGATTCGGTACATTTGCACAATGGGATATTACCCAGACAGGAAAAACAAGGGCATCATGAAATTTGCAAGCACACAGATGGAACTAGAAAATGTCATCCTGAGTGAGGTAACTCAGACCCAGAAAGACACACATTATATGTACTCACTTCTAACTGGTTACTAACCATATAGTACAGAATCGTCATCCTCCAATCCATACACTCAAAGAAGCCAAGTAACAAGGAAGGCCCAAGAGGGGATGGTTGAATCCCACCAAGAAGTTGAAATAGAATAGATATCAGAAGTGGATAAAGTGTTCAAACTGGGTGGGATAGGGTGTTAGGAGGTGAACAATGGTGGAGATCAGCTATCCGGAGAGCAGGGGTGAGAGGTGAGAGGTCTGGGAGAGAGAAGGGAAACCGAGGGGCCATCCCTTGAAGACTTGCAACAGGGTAGGTTCCTTGGAGGATATGGGGATGATTCTACCCAAGACTTCTAGCAGTGGAGGATATGGAGACTGAATTGTCCACTTCCAATGGAGGGAGGGAGAGACCAACCCACCCACAAAATCTTTAGCCTAAATTTTACCCTGTCTACAAGGCAGACTTACAGGGACAAATGTGGTGCAGAGATTGAGGGAATGGTCAATCAATGACAGGCACAACCTGAGACCCACCCCATAGACTAGCCAACCCCTGACAGTATTAATGATACTCTGTTATGCTTGCAGACAGATGCCTAGCATAACTCTTCTCTGAGAGGTTCCACCAAGAGGCTGATCCAATAAAATGCTGAGAGACTCACAGCCAAACATTAGTTAGAATTGGGGGTGTCTGTGGAACGGGGGAGGGAGATAGAAGAACCTGGAGGAAACAAGACCTCTACAAGATGATCAACAGTCAAGTAACCTAGGTCCATGGGGACTAACAGAGATGGAACCACCAACCAAAGAGCTTGCATTGACTACACTTAAGCCCCAGAGACATATGAAGTTGAGGGGCAGATGGATCTTCATGAGAGTCCCCTAGCAATGAGAGCCAGGGCTGCCTCTGACATGGACTCTGTTGCCTGCCTTGGGATCACTTTCCCCTAGTTGAAAGAGGATGCACTTTAAGCCTGATTAGACTGGATATGATGATGGGGTGGGCTGTTAAGGGTAGGGGTCAGAGAGGAGGCTCCACTTTTCTGAGGAGACAGGGAGGGAGGAAGGGAGGAAGAGGATGAGAGGATAGGAATAATAGGAGAGGAAGGAGAGGACTGCATTTGGGATGTAAAGTGAATAAGTAAATAAATAAATAAATAAATATTTTTTTAAAAAAAGTAAATGGTATGGAGTGTGGTGGCACATGCCTTTAATTCCAGCACTTTGGGAGACAGAAGCAGGTGGATATCTGTGAGTTCAAGGACAGCCTGGTCTACAAAGCTAAGGTTACAGAGAGAGACCCTGTCTTGAAAAACCAAACCAATCAAGCAGCCAAACAAACAAAAAACTAAGAGTGAATGGCAGTAATATCTTCTCTCTATTCTCCATGGCCCTGGAATCATTTGAATAAGAATGCACCCCATATGCTCATATACTTAAATACTTAGTCATGGGGAATGGCAGTATTTAAAGGGAATAAGAGCCAAGTATTAGTACATATGGACTTGTTGGAGGAAGTGTGACTCTGAGGGTGGGCTATGAGGGTTGAAAAGTCCATGCCAAGCCCTGTGTCTCTTTTTCTGGCTGTGGATCAGGATGCAGCACTTAGCTAGGGTTCCAAGGCCTGCCACCATACTTCCTGTGTCTCCAAAACAGTAAGCAAGATCCAATTAAATGCTTTCTCTTATAATAGTGGTCAGGGTGTATCTTCACAGCAAGAACAGTGACCAACACAGCCGGTCATGAGCAGAGTAATAAAGCTGTCCACAGCTGCTTTCAATTGATTCCAGAAGGGGTCTGGAACTGTGGCCTGAAATCATCTGTACATCAGACTGATATCTTTTCCCCCTCAGTTCACTGGCCATATAAAACCGATCATAGGAAACTTCTCAGGGGTATGAGGGAGGCCAGTAGGCATGATGGGTACTCACTGAGTGCAGACTATTTACCTAGTAAGTTACTTGTATCTTAATATCTATTTCAGCCCTGCATATCATATACCTACCATCATCTCTAATCTATCTGTACACACACATTGATAGCTTCTTAAAAGTGCTTATTGCTATATTGTTATTATTGTGTAAGTGTGTGTAAGCACTCATGGACCATAATGCCATGTGCGTGGAGGTCAAAGGATGATATATGAACTATGGAAACTGACTTTCTCCTTCTTAGGGACCATTCTCAGCTTATCAAGTTGTTTGCAAGTTCCTTTATCTGCTGAGTCTTCTCACTGGCCCTTGCCAGTAGCTAGATCCATGCCAGTGTGTGCCATCATTTGATTAAGGCTGGATCAAAGAAACCTGAGCATCTGGTAGTGCAGTTGATTAGATAGCATTCAACTGTAATCTCATGATGAAAATTTACCTGGTCTGTTGGTGTTCTGTGGTCAGCTTTCTAGCAAACTAAAGACACATATTTTTTTCTTAAAATCTTGCAGAATACATGTTAGCTTCTGTAGCCTAGGGTTGCTCTTTAGTCTATCAGTACACAATGAACAAATAGCCTATATAGTCTGTGATAATGATCTCAACTTCAAGGCCCCAGAAATCTGTACAAAGCCAATTATATCTGTAAAGCCTCTGCCCAGAAACACCCTAATGATACAGAGACAAGGATTTCTCCAAGTTACCAAAGCTGTTTCACATGTGCCCAAAGGCCCTATTCAGAATTAGAGCCTCACAGGCCCTAACAGGGATGCATGTGGTGGCTTTGCAAAGTGTGCCTAGGAGGCTGGAAACCATTCTTGGTTGTGACAGATAGTTCTCTCAATTAGCATATCTTAAAGATTTGTTCTTGATGTTAAAGTGTGTGTGTGTGTGTGTGTGTGTGTGTGTGTGTGTGTGTGTGTGTACACATGTGTGTGAGTGCAGGTGTCTGTGGAGGCTGGAAAAGAGCACTGGGTTGCCCTGGAGCTGTAGTTACCACTGGCTGTGAGCTGCCTGATGTGGGATGCTGGGAGCCAAGATAGGATTCTCTGCAGGAGCAATCCATGCTCTTAATCTCTGAGCCATCTCTCCAGCCCCTCAATGGCAGTTTGTTTTATCACTGTTAGCATTCTGTGCATAGGTCCTTCTTCCCTACTTGGACTTTTAAATTCAATCCCTTCTTTATATGCAGTCTTTGGGTCACACACTAGAGCGAAACACTTTAACTCTACACACGAACTTTTCACTAAGAACCCGACAGACAAAAAGAATCACAGAAAAATATTATATATATTTCCTGTTCTGAGGACTAATACTGAGTATAGTGAAGTCACTGGAGTTTCTGGAAGCTTCTAATTATGAGATAGTAGCATAAACATGTTGAACAAACTTAGGTCTTCAAATCATGGGTAATTAATCCTAAAATTATGTATTGTATTCTTTTATTAAAAAAGTGATCATTTATGAAATCCTTGGGAAATGACTAAAGTCCTTATTTCATTTATTAGGTGGATATGCTAATATTTTAAGGTAATTTAATTTCAATAAATATTTACTAAGATCTTACTGTGACACTTATGGTTTTATAATCTAATAAAAGGCGAATTATTTTAAAAAGCCAAAAAGGTATAGTCACATAAGTAGTAAATGAAATTATATCAGGGTTTGAACAATTAATAGGAATAAAAGAAGGACCAGGAACAGAAAGCTCATTTGACCTCATTGTTCAGAATGCTGCTCAGTGAGTGACACAGACATAGGTATGCCGCAATCTCAGGGAAGGACATTTCTATAGTAACTTACCATGTAACTGTGCTATGAACAATAGAGTAATTATAATAGAAATATATTCTGATAGTTAACATTTAGAGTTGACTTAGCCTATAACCTAGGCTGCCAAATATAGAAATGTGAACACAATATAACAATGAAAGACAAACATATTTCTAATTGAAATAGGAAATGAAGAAGATGGGGGTGTGTTGAGGCATGGCAGAATGGCAGAGGCCTTTTCCTCACAGATGTAGGTAGGTTGTAAGGCTCTCTCTCTCTCAGCCTAAGCCGGGGAATGTGACCCAGACAAGCTTGGGAAAGTGACCCAGAAAAAAATTGAAGGCCAGTTTCAGTTTCTGAGATCAAGGTGGCCTGAGATAAACAATTTCAACTAAGGTAAACAATTCTCAGAAAAATACCATCTGAAAATTCCCTGGAAACTCCCCAACACCCTTCCTTGCCAAGAATAGCCCCCAAGACCAACATCCCCTGCCATAGCCAATAACATTTAGACAAGCACCCCTAGCGACCACCAGAGCCAATCCTAGCATAGGGCACACAGCTTCTCCTAACCTTTGCGGTTTTAGCCTTTAAAAGTAGCCTGTAACAGTGACTCAGGGTGCCTCTGCCTCTTGAGTGAGTGCTGAGGTCCCCTGACCCGCGTCAGCAATAAACCTTGTGCTTTTGCATCAACATTGTGGTCCTCGAGTGGTCTCTCACGATGAACCCCTACCCGAGTGGACTCTAGGTAACAATATGTTTTTACCTCTAGTTGGTGGGAAAAGGACAAGCTGTTTTAATTATATAAAACCTTATAAAGGTAACTAACAGAAAAGCTAAAATGAAATATAAGTCATTTTAGAATATTGGGGTAAAACAATAAATATTCATGTATATTTTGGCAATAAGCAAATAAATGACATCTAGATTGTATAAATGTTATAAGAATAATCTCTTTGTAAATATTTCTGGTCAACTGATTTTGACAATCAGCCAAAAGAATTCTGAAGACAAGAATAGCTTTTTTTTTTTTTTTTCTGCCAGAGTCTTGATATGTAGCCTATGGTGTGCCAACTTGGACTTCTTGGTAATCCACCTCAATCTCCTGAGCACTGGGGCCACCCACTGTTCTAGCTAGAGGTTTTTCTAATGAATGGTGCTGTGATGGCTGCAAATACATATGAAAGGAAACTCACCTATTGGAGACTCACCTTCATTACAGGCAAAAAAATAACTCAACCTTGAAAGGGAATTTTCATTCTATAATGAATGGATATTCATTTCTGCTTAAAATGGAAAAACTATAAACTATAAAAAACATTAAGAAAACATGGACACAGCCTAATATTTCAGATTGGGTGATTGATTCTTACATCTATTATCAATAGCAAAAGAGAAAACAAGATATGAAGTCACCAGAACCATCCCAGCCTGTTTGGGACAGGATGCCATTGTAGGGGCAAAATTAATGCCATATCCTATATGTAACTTATATTCTGCATTTAATAAAATGTCCTGTATGAGAACTTGTCCTCCAGATGACTTCCACTTCTTCATGTGTTCTGGGAATGACCACACACTGCCATAAACTAGATCTGCTAGCAGTTTCCAGAAACTCCACCAGAGCTATTAGCTGAGATAAAACAACTTCCCCGCCCAACCTGCCAAAGGAACTGTGAAGTTTCCACAGCCTCACCTATCCCTCCCCTCCAGGAACTGTGACCAAAATGTGCCCAGCCTAAGAATATAAAAACCCTAAAATTCTTCTGTTTGAGGTCACCTGACTCCTGTGTGCAGGTGGACCCCAGCACACTGGAACAATAAACCTCTTGTCTCTGGTCTCTTGTCTCTTGCCTCTGTCTCTTTCATTTGATGCTTCCAGATGTAGACTCTCCAAATAAGAGTCTTCCACCATAACAGATCACCACACACTTGATGAATGATCAACAACTGAAATATATTCCTCATAGGTCTGGAGTCTGGAAGTCTAAAGTCAGGCTACAGAAGATTCATTGTCTTTTGAGGAACTGCTGGTCACAGATTGCTGCCTTCATAGTGTCAAGCACCAGGGCACTCTTGGAGGGTTCTTTTAGGAGCCAGTAATCCTATGGTTGAGGGCAATTCTCTCATGACCAAATCACCTCACAGAGCTCCTTGTCCTGTTACATCACAATGGAGGGTTCAATTTCACAATATAAGTGGGGGTGGGGTTCAGCATGCACACACACACACACACACACACACACACACACACACACACACTCACACACACACACGTATTATTTTAGTTTTTACTATGACCACCAGACAAAAAGCAACTTAAGGGTGGAAGAGTTACTTTGGCTAACTAATAGTTTAAGAGGATAAAGGTCGTCATGATGAGAAAGATATGTCTGCAGGAATGGGCAGCCCTGGCCACATTGTGTCCACATCAAGAAAGCAGAGAGGACTGGCAGGAAGCTGTGAAACCTCAAAGCATGCTCCAAGTGACTCACTTCTGCCCGCAATGCTCCATGTCCTTAAAATCCCACAATCTTCCCAAACAGCACCACCAGCTTGAGGAAGCATGTGAGTCTGCAGGAGACATTTCGCATCAAACCACCACTGAGAAGACACTCCACCTCTGAGCAGGCAGGTGTGAGCCTATGTGATCACCAGGAGGATCACATTGGCCCACTTGTGTGAGTGTGAACCCGGGATGCAGAACCTAACGCTGAAGAGACAGATGTTTGAACACTAACAAAGCCTCTGCCTCCACAAACTGCAGCACATGGCCTTGTAAGAAATGACACAACACTGTGATTTTCATGTGATTCACACACCTTGTCTTGAGTTATTTAGATCTGTTAAGGATGCAGTCAGTCCGTGCATGGTCTGGTGGGAGGGTCAATGCTGATCAGACTCTTGTTTTCTGGTTGTCATTGTTTCCAGACCTAGATTGTTCTGAATCTTTTTACTCTGTTGGAGACCCAGATAACCATTTGAATTCAAATGCAGCATGCATGGAAATGCTGTCCCTGGCCACCACTCAACAAATCAGATGGCATTCATGTTTGGGGAGAATATTCTTTTCTCTAGGAAGAGAATGCATCCTGGAAGAACAAAAGACAGCACCCTGCATTGTGTGGTGAGAAGAGAGTTGTCATGCTCTCTTTATTGAAGACCTGAGAAAGCCTTTGTTCTGTCCTTATTTCTAGAGCTTTTTGACTTGCCGCCACCAAGAGGGGCATTGGGCTGGTTTGAATGAAAATGGCCCCAGAGGCCATAGGGAGTGACACTATTAGGAGGTATGGCCTTGTTGGAGTAGGTGTGGTCTTGCTGGAGGAAGTGTGTCACTGGGGGTGGACTTTGAAGTTTCCAGTGCCGAAGCCAGGCCCATGTCACTCTTTTCCTGATGCCTGAGGATCCAGATGTAGAACTCTCGGTTACCTGTCTGGCATCGTGTGTGCTTATATGACATCATGTTTCTCACCATGACGGCAACAGACTAAACCTCTGAACTGTGAGCCAGTCCCAATTAAGTGTTGTGCTTTTTAAGAGTTGCCACAGTCATGGTGTCTCTTCACAGCAATAGAAATCCTTACTAAAACAGGTATTTGCAGCAAGTACCGCCTTGGGGTCAGAGGACATCTTAAGGACAATGTGACTTTACACACAAGCCTGTACTGTGAGTGGTGAAGTCCTTGCAGAAAGTACTTTTCAAGTACTTATAACGATTTCTTCCAGCATTTTTGATACTGACAAATCTTGGCTCTTTTTCAACTCTAAAATCCTACTTAAAGAAATGGGGATCTATGAGAACGTATTCACATAGTTAAACAACAGGCAAGCTTGAAACAGATTGATTAATGTGAATTGATTGATGTACTCGATTTCCTAACCGTTATTCAACTGAGCTTAATATCTTTAACCTTTATTAAAAAAAAAAACACTGTGCTGTGTGTTTTCCTTTGTGGAAAGCAGCGGTATCAGAATCCTTTGTGGTCATACAGTATCTGGCAGAGAACTACACCAGGGACACACTCTGTGTTAGGTGTGGTGTTTTCAGCCTATCATAAAATATGTCAGTTAAAAATAGCTTTATGTAATGCTGTCCAAATGACATCTGTAAAAGGGAAAAGAAAGTCAAACACCCTGGGGAACCTACTGCTCCAGGCAGAGGCTTGCAGAGGGTGGTTCCCTCCCACCTTTCCTTTGTTATTCCTTCAGCCTTCACAACTGACTTATTTTTAGAATCTGATCCTGTAAATTGATGTCTGACTGCTGCTTTGAGCCCTGTTCGTGTCACCTATTAAAAAGCCAAGCTGTGGATTTTTGTGCCTACCAGTAGCCAGCATGTTTACTGTGGATATTTTTGTGCTTTGTGCTACACACAGCCCTCAAATCAATATTTTATTCCAGCAAAATCTGGTTGCTAAGCATATGTCTGGAAGCAAGATGTCAACAGGTCTTTTAGCTTCTGCTGCTGCTGGTGCTTGTGTGCTTAACTGTCAGGTGCCAACTGCAGTTTTCCTCCTTTAGAGCCAGGAGATTTCTTTTCTTTCTTTCTTTCTTTCTTTCTTTCTTTCTTTCTTTCTTTCTTTGTTTCTTTCTTTCTTTCTTTCTTTTTTACCCCTTTTTTATTTGTGTCCAATGGCAGGCACAGGGGTTTCCAGGTTCTTGTGTCCCAGTAGAAGGAAGAAGCAGATCAGGGATACATGGGCAGCAGCAGAAGCAAAGGCTTTACTAAGAAAAGAACCCTTTCAAGATAAGGCAGAGACAAGGTGAAGAGGCAAACTGGGACCTTCGTAGGGAACTTTTTCTTTAACAAATGCTCAGTTACACAGCAACCTCCGTGGGTGGGACTTTAAAGTTTCTCCCTTCTTTCTTGCCTGCCCTCCCCAGCAACCCCCCATTTTTGCTTTTATATACTCTATTGACTTCACTTTCCACCTTACTCTTCTACAACTTCTTGCCAAGAGAGCTGTGCTCCCACCTTTGTGTTTTGTTTGTGTGATTTGGTTTCTTTTTGAAGGATAAAGGATGATGACCAGTCTGTTATAACTTCGTCCATGGCAATGAGGGGCATAGGCCAATTTAAAGAGGACCAAGAAACTCTGGTTCTCCTGTTGGTTGGAAAAGAGGCTTTGCATCCCCTGTCTACTACAAGTTGTGGTTTAGTTTGAAGCCATCAGACCCTAGAAGACACAAATTTCACAAGAGTACAAAGTTTAAACAGAAAGAGTGTGATTACACCAACCGGTGGCCACAGAAAGGGAAGGAGCAAGTCTATGGCTGTCCCAGCAGAGCTATTCCTATACTGCGTGCTTTCCAGGATGAGAGCGCTTGGATTTTAAAGAAACAAATGACCAAAGAAGCAAAAACCAGATCAACCCCTACAGATGGCTTAACCGTAAAAATGTAGCAAATACAAAAGAATACGTTTAAGAAGAAATTCAATGGTACAACAGATTAAGAGGGGAACTAGTGTAGCCTTGTAATCATCAATATCAACATGGCCAGAAATAAGATAACGAGGGGGGGAAAAAAGCAACATAAAGTAAGATGTCAGCTATCCATAGATTTATAGATAAGATTCATATTTGTATTGAGGAAATTAAGGCATCTTTTTTCTTGTTTGAGGAGAAGTTTTAAGTCCTTTAGCAGACTAGGTACAAAACAATTAAGGTACTCTTGAAGCTGTGGAGACTCATAAAGTATTTTAGAAAATAAAAATTTGAGGGTTTGTGTGTGTGTGTGTGTGTGTGTGTGTGTGTGTGTGTGTGTGTGTGTAGATGAAGTAGGTCCTTCTGAGGTAGCATCAGTGAACATCAGAAGACCTAGAACTATGTGTAACATTTAGTGGTCATTCTCCTTTTTTAGATTGTTCCTGGCCTTTGTACCAAGTAAGAGAAGCTTGACCTATTAGCTTTGTCTACCAGTATTATTGGGAGAATCTTGCTGGAGAAGTAAGCTACTGACCTAGGAATGACCCTTAATTTTTAGGTGGAGATTCCCAGTGTCATGTCTTGTTATCGGGATCTATGTAGAGTCATCCCCAAGGGGAGGAATGACAACAATAATTCCTTCAGCTTTTGAGCATTACTACGCAAAGTCATTTAATGAGGGGTCCCGGGTTACTGTTAAAGCAAATAATGAAATTCCATCATTATAAAGAAAACTAACATTGTTTCACACTATATAAAGTGTTACCCATGATGTGTTAATGGCCATCTGTAATGACTTGAAATGGGAAGTAAGCCATCATTGGAACTGAAGGCCATCTATTCAGAGCATCTCTTAAGAGTGCTTTCCCTCTTTGTAGTGTGTTTATGTGTGTGTGGGGAGGTGTTTTTTAGATTCTTGGGAGGCCTTTTTTTTTATTCAGTGCCCTGGTGTTCCCTAGCTCTGCCAAATACTACCCTTTTAGAGACATCTTTCCTGAACCAGGGCTTTCCCTCAGATATAGGTTGTTTCAGGAAAGGTTATAAATCAAGTTTGATCTTGTGTCTATGATAATTTCTCTTGGGTGTTTTGGACTGCTTCTGCTTTATCTCAGCTTTAAGAACCCCAAAAGCCAAATTTAAAAGTTAACTCAATGTGTCTGTGGTACCATTATCTCATTTTGGGATTCCTCCTGAAACCTGGAGCAGAGTGACTTGTGATCGGTCAACACAGTACAGATGTTCCTCCATTTTGTATTCTTGCTGAGACCATTCCAGTTTCAGCCAGAATTTGATCTCTTTGATGGAGAATCTCATGGAAAACTACTCAACTCTATTCTAGGAACCCAAGGCCAGGATGTCCTAACTAACTTATTTTAGTTCTTGTTAAAACTATTTATTTGTGCAGAATGCTCTCCAGCTAACCACTTAGCTTCTGCTGAAACTGACTTTTCCAAATTGTTTACTTCTGTGAAACCCCTGACCCCACTGCCATGCAGTTGCCAATTGAGATGCCAGGACATGGTTTCTTCCCTTAGAAACTCTGTGTTCTGGACACTTAGGAGTAAACCCAGGTTCTTGAACACTTGGGTGTGGTCCCAGCCAACTAGAGTAATGATTTTCAATTGGCTATATGCCGTGTCAGAGCGGTAATTTTTGTTGAGCTCCCTTTATCATTTTGGGGGCTCCAATGAGATCCCAGAGACTAGATCCAGATACTTAAGGGTCTCAGGACTCTGAGGACTGAGGAAGAATGCACCAAGAACAGAGGACTTGTAGGGAGTACAAGGCCTTGATATTCTGTCTACCTTGTCTAAACCCTGTCCAACCAATTGCTTTTAAGCACTCCAGAAGCATGCCAATGCCTCCACCCAAAAGAGTAAATCAAAATTCATCTGGTCTAAAGACTTCTGAGGTAAATTCAGTCTGTAGAAGGCACCATGGGAATAGGTCACAAAAGGGTAGGTCAGATGCAACTATATATCCTGTGTCCAGTGTCTGTGATGTCACCAGAGCTGCCCCCGCCCCCCTCCCCAGGGTTCACTGGATGAATGAATGCTTGGGGGCCACCTGTAATGTCTGGTCATTGTTGTTGTCTGTGTCTGTATTGCTTGTCTCTGTCTCTTTAAGTCAGTCTGTCAACTGCCCTAAAAGCCCTATAAGGTATTTGTTAAAGTATTGTCAGAGAGGCTTCTCAGATGGGAAGGATGGTGTTATTCGTTTATCTTCAGGAAGACTCCACACACCTTGTAAACATGAGTGGCCTTCTTGTAAGGTTGGGAGGTAACCTGAGGAATCTTTGGATCCCCAGGCAGTCAGGACAGTCTGGAACATTCTAATAGGCTCTCCCAGTTATCCCTACAGTTCTCTTGTGGCTAACCCCTGCCCTTCATCTACCCCTCTGGTTGAAACCTTATGCTCTTTCTTTGGGAATTGGTGTTCTCTTGGTCCAGAGGGAGCATTCAGAGGAGCTGAGAGTACCTCACATTCTCCCTGTCCCATATGATAAGATGTACACCCCCCCATCTCATGTTCTGACTAGACTAGTGGGAAATGTGAAAGAGGCCAGAGGAAATAATTCCCTCCAGAGTGGAGGCCAGGAGGCTGCCTCTGCTGTGCCTGGCCCCTTCTTGAACCTGCATACAGAACAGCACACAGGGAGGGCAGATAAGGTTTTATCTGAGGCTGTAAGACCATCAACCATTTTCCCCCTGAAGGAGGTACAGGGACCCTGTTATAGTAGACAAGGGGAAGAAGAGAGGTAGGGAATAGGTTCCTGACCCTGTTATGGTATATATATTTCCTTCACCACCAGATATTTGTAATAATTGGATGACCCCTAAACATCCACAAGCTCTAATCAGACTCCTGGAAACTGTTTTCTATACACAACCTGGGATGATATACAGAAGCTCCTGACCACCCCACTTAAGACCAAGGAAGAAGACTGAATCTAGCAAGAAAGTACAAATTTGGCCTTTGGGCAGGGCAGTGGAACAGCACTTGATGCAGAGGCCTGGATAGAGCAAACTTTTCCACCTTCCCAATCCAATTTGGCTACTAATACCAATGAAGGAAAGAGGTTATTGCTCATTTTTCATCAAACATTGTTGGAGGGACAAAGAGCAGTAGCCAGAAACCATACCAACTTATTTAAGGTAAGTCAGATAATCCATGGGCCTGATCAATTGCCTATTGTGTTTCCAGAAAGGCCCTGTGCAGTATACCATATATTTATTCCCACAGACCTATATATCCCTGAAAACCATTGAGCTAGTAATACTTCCTTTGTCATGCAGATGGCCCCAGACATAAGAAGGCTCTAGAAATGAGAGGAATTTGAAGGGAAGAATAGGTCCCAACTTTTAGATATTGCTCAGAAAGTTTATAATGGCTGAGATTCAGCTGAAAACAGACAGGGAGAGAAACTCTCCTGTGCAGTAATTACTGCCCTTAGTGAACCAGACAAGAGAGGAAATAGGAAATTTGGACTAGAAGAAAGGGAAAGAAAACATCTGGAGAAGGAATAGTGTGCCTATAAGCAGAAGGGTCCCTGGAAGAATGAATGTTCTAGCAGAAAAGAAAAAGAGAAGGGAGCCATTTCATCCTCCATTTAGTTCAAAGTTGCTGGGGCCTGGGTTCCATAGAACTTAGCCCCTGGGAGCCCAGGATGACAGCAAGAGTAGGAGCAAATCCATTAATTGAAGCATCTCACACCAGCTTGACAAAACACCTTGGATCTCTCACATTCAGGAAGACACCAGTTCAAGGAGCAACAGGCCAAACTTCCTACTTTCCATGGAAAACCCATAGACTAGGTCTATGACTCATTCTTTTCTGGCCATGTCAGACTGTCTGTAGCTGATTGGTTGGAAGGGACTTATTTTAAAAACTCAGAGCTACCATCTCTTTTGGGGATAACTCAGTTAGTTTAACTTTGGACTCAGGACAAGAATCTAGCATTATTGGAAGACTTGGCCACCAGAAAGGAAAAGCTACCCTCATGCTAGCTGTAGGACCTCAAAGCAAGGTACACTGATATTTGGGCCTAGGGAAACCCACCAGGCCTAGCAGCATACTGGCTGCCCATCATAGTTCAGTTAATAGACTCTGCAACACTGATGTGGGTCAAACAATACCCCATTTAGCCAGGATGCCTAGAATGGGATCATCAAATACATCAACTGATTGAAAGAGACAGGAATTCTTGTCCCCTGCCACTTCCCTTGCTCCCTGTCCTGAAGGCCAACACTGAGACTTCTGATGCACACAGGATTTGAGGGAAGTCATCAAATGGATGGAAATCTTTCAGCTTATAGTACCCACTCATTACAACCTCATAATCTTGTCTCCTTTCCCCTCCCTCCACAAGGATACTTTTATTTGGTCCTGGGTCTTTGTTCTGCCTCCTGCTGGTCCAAATCAGCAAACCCATATTTGCCTTTGAATGGACTAATCTAGAGGATAGATTTATTGGCCAAATAACAATAACATAGACTCAGTTGCCACCAACATTGTTTGATGAAGCTGTGAGTGCAGATCTGTTGAATTCACAGAAAAATATCTGCAAATCACCCTGCTATAGCATGTAAATGACCTTCTTATGCTTTGACCAGTGAGAAGGGATGTAGCCAGGCAGCAGAAGGTCTTTTAGAAATCCTCAAAATTCTGGGGATCGGAGTCCCAGGCAAAAGGCTCAGCTGTGCATTGCTCAGTTCACATACCTAAGCTACATCTTAGAAGAAGAAAAATGGATGATTTACCATGCTCATACTTCAGCCATCCTTCAAATCCCTACTCCTGCATTGAAAAGACAGGTAAGAATGTCTGGACATGGTTGATAGGACTAGCTATGGATAATGGGATTTGCTCAGATAACGAAGCCTCTCTAAATCAGCACCTGGAAGATTCAGCTTTTGGAATGAACTGAGACTGAGCCTTTGAAGCCTTGAAAAAGGCCTTATTGTCTGTTCCAGTACTGTCCCTCCCGGATATTACTAAGGTATTCCACTTGTATTTGGATGAGGCCAGAGACATTGCCAAGGGAGTCCCCATGAAAATCCTGAGACTTGGAAAAGACCAAGAGATCTGACCCTGCCTTGGTCAGATGTCCTATGTGTGAAAGAACCATAGCCACCACTGTCCTCCTGTTAAAAGAAGCTAATAAATTATAGCCAGATGTAGTGATGCAAGTCTTTAATCCCAGCACTTGGTAGGATTAGAGATAGGGAGATCTCTGTGAGTTCAAGGCCAAGGCCAGCTTTGTTCTTACTGTGAGTTTCAGGACAACCAGAGCTACACAGTGAGATCTTGTCTTGAAGAAGAAGAAGAAGAAGAAGAAGAAGAAGAAGGAGGAGGAGGAGGAGGAGGAGGAGGAGGAGGAGGAGGAAGCAGAAGTAGAAGCAGGAGCTGACATATTAACTTTAGGATTAGAACTATCTCATAGCCCCACACCCTGCTGAGGCCTTCTTGAGGATGACACCTTAGAAATGGATGTCTAACTCCCAGGTGGCTCAATGCCCTACTCTTGGATCAATCCTGCATTTGGTTCCATAAAACACTAGCCCTCAACCACATCAGTCTCCTGTTAGACAATGACCCCATGGAATCCCTTCATGATTGGCTGGAGGTAATGGACCTCATCTAGTCAATCAAACCATATCTGTTCGATGTCCTACTGGCAACACCAGATTGTGCATAGATAGGAGCATTTAAATCCAAGAGGAGATCAGGTATGCAGGACTATTTGGACACAATCTTTGAACAGGAGAACCTCAGCTCAATGAGAAGAGCTTTTAGCTTTGACTCAACTGCTTTTGGGGGGAGAAAGACAAGGCTACCATTACATACACTGATAGCCAGTGTGCTTTCTCCATGGGCCATGTCCATGGGCTCTGTACAGAGAGAGAGGATTGTTAACCCCAGTGAGAAAAATGATAAAAAACAGAGAGTAAATCTTAGCTCTATTGGAAACTGTCTGGTAAACCAAAAGGGTGGCCATTGTCTATTGCAAGGGACACCAAAATGGGGATTTATGGGAAGGCAGAGGCAACAAAGCAGCTGACTTGACTGCTTGGGAAATGGCCTTAGAAACAATGTGGCCTCTTTAAGTCTTGGTAGCCCTGCCAGAGCCCAGCTTTCTGGACTTCCCAGAATATAGCCTGGGTAAGACTGACAGGATAAAACAGAACTGGTCAAGCAGGATAAACAAAGAAGGTGGATGCTGCCCTATCTCAGATCCCTTCCATCAAGTATAAGGAGGTGACTTGTTTTGGATTTCCCAAACTAGGGGCCACTAATATTACTGAACTCCTCAAACCCTGTGTGGTAACAGTTGGAGGAAGTGTGTCACTAGTGGAGGGCTTTGAGGCTTCAAATGCTCAAGCCAGACCCAGTGTTACTATTCTCTCTTCTTGCTGTCTGGGGAACTGATGACTGGCAGGTACTTCTCCAGCACCAGTCTACCTGCATAGCACCATGCTTACCACCATGATGAAAATGACTAGACCCCAGGAATTGTAAGCCAGCCCCTATTGAATGCTTTCCTTTATGAGTTGTTATGTCTTTTCACAGCAATAGAACATTGACTAAGATTCCTAGGTACTATGTTCTGAAGTTAGAGAGCCTGGTAAAGACACTATGTTAAAGCAGAAAGGAAGATTCCCACAAGGAACCCTGGCTCTAGAATATGGGCCAGGGGAGCATTGAGAGTTAGAGTTTACTAAAATCAGGCCTACTTTATTTTTTGTCTATAAATATTTACTGGTATTTGTAGATACCTTCTCAGTATGGGTGGAAGCTTATTATATCCCAATAGAGATTGCTCCAATAATTACCACAAAAATTCTTCAGGAAATAACTCCAGATTTGGACTGCTCCTAGCTTTGGGCTCTGACAATGGTCTGGTCTTTATCACCAAAGTCTCAAAATCTGACAAGGGTACTAAATATTAATTGGAAGTTTCATTGTACACACAGGCTATAGAGCTCAGTCCAGGTAGGAAGAATGAATAGGATTTTTAAGGACAGTCTCACTAAATTGGTCCTGGAAACTGGTGAAAACTGGGTGAACCTTCTTCCTTTTGCCATGCTCAAGGTTTGATCTGCTCCTTACCAGGAAGGGCTGACTCCTTTTGAAATTATATTTGGTAGGCCACTTCTCATCATCCCCAAACGCCAAGACCTTCCCCAGGCAGAGATGTCAAGTCATTCCCTTCTCAAGTCCTTGCAGGCTGTGCAGGAAGCTTGATAGACTGTTGGCTGTTTGATGAAGAGAATCCTGACACCTCACACTTCCAAACCCACCCACTAGTTCCATCCAGGAGACTTGGTTTGGACAAAAATAATTTTTATCTTGACTCGGGAAACTGTCTGGAAGGGACCCTATCTAGTTATTCTCGCCATCTGCTCAACTGGAGGCTAAATTGGCATTAGGAACTCAAGGTAAGACACATCCCTACACCTTGGTAATACACCACAAACCTGCCTAGCAGTCAATAACACCAACCCCTCTCCTGGGCTTCCTATCCCAGCCCACAACCTCAGAAAAAGACTCCCCCTTTCCTGGAGATCATGCTGGCACTATGGACCCCTGAAACACTGGTTACCTGGAACCTCAGAGGCTATTCAAGTTACCAGAACTCAATAAGAAATATGAGTGCCTCAAACCCCAGAGGTCACAGAGGCCTCCCAAACCCAAGAGGGAACACATTCCTGGACCTGAAAACTTGCTGGTCACCAGAACTACAGTCCACTCAGGCCAGCAGACCACAGAGGAAACAGAGAGCAAGGAAAAAACATCCAAAAAGAATCACATCCATCCAACAAAGATTAAGTCAGAAATTGGCACCCAAACCATTAGTAACCCCAAACCCAGATGACTAGAGTTCAGAGTAAGGACAATTAACAACATGCAGGATAATACAGAACCACCAGAGCTCAGCTATTTTACTACAGCAAGCTATGGATGTTCTGACATAGCTGAAGCACAAGAAAATAGCCTTAGAGTCAACCTTATGAAGATGATGGTCCTTACAGAGGAAATGAGTAAATCCCTTAAAGAAATCCAGGAAAACACAAACAAGCAAAGGAAGAGAATAAAACTATTCAAGATATGAAAATGGAAATAGAAGAACTAAAGAAAATACAAACTGAGGGAATCTTTAAGATAGAAGATCTAGGAAAGTGAACAGAAACTACAGATATAAGCATCAACAACAGAATACAACAGATGGATGAGAGAATCTCAGGTGTAGAGATACAATAGAACAAAAGGATCAGCAGTTAGGGAAAATGTTAACTCTAAGAAGTTCTTCACACAAAAGATCGAGGAAATATGGGACACTATGAAAAGACTAAATCTATGAATATTAGAAATAAAAAAAAGATTCATTGCTCACAGGCACAGAAAACATTTTCAATAAAATCAAAGAAGAATTTTTTTCTAAACTAAAAATGGCTATGCCTAGAAAGGTACAAGAAGCTGACAGAACACCAAATATTTTGGACTAGAAAAGAAAGTCCCTCTGCCACGTAATAATCAAAGCACTAAACATAAGAATAAAGAAATAATATTAAAAGCTGCAAGGGAAAAAAGCCAAATAACATATAAAGATAGACCTATTACAATTATACCTGACTTCTCAACAGAGACTTTAAACGACAGTAGGGCCTGGACAGATGTCTTGCAGACTCTAAGAGACCACAGATGTCAGTCTAGACTATTATACCCAGCAAAGCTTTTGATGACCATAGATGTAGAAAACAAGATACTCCATGACAAAACCAAATTTAAACAATATCTACAAATCCAGCCTTATAGAGGATACTGGAAGGAAAACTCCAACCTAAGGAGGTTAAAAAACACCCACAAAAACACAGGAAATAAGTAATCTCACAGTAGCAAAATCAAAAGAATGGAAACACACACACACACATTACTAACAACAACAACAACAACAAGAACAAAATAACAGAAATTAAGAATCATTGGTCAGTAATACCTCTCAATATAATGGACTCGATTATCCAATAAAACACACAAGCTAACAGAATGGATATGAAAACAGGAGCCATAATTCTGCTGCATACAAGAAACATACTGCAACATTAAAGATAAGCTTTGCCTCAGAGTGAAGTGATGGAAAAAGATTTTCCAAACAAAAGAACCCAAGAAGTAAGCTGGTGTCACCATTCTAATATCTAACAAACAGGATTTTAACCATAATTAATGAAAAGGGATGGAAAAGAACATATCATATTCATCAAAAAATCTACCAAGATGATGTCTCGATTTTGAATATTGATGCCCCAAATACAAGGGCAACTATATTTGTAAAAGAAACATTACTAAACCTTAAATCACATATTGAAATACATACATTAATAGTGGGAGACTTCACCATCCCACTCTCACCAATGGAGAGATCATACAGATAGAAAATAAACAGAGAAATAATCAAATTAACAGATGTAATGACTCAAGTTAACCTAACAGATATCTACAGAACATTTCATGCAGTCACAAAAGAATATTGATTCTTCTCACTACCTCATGTCAACTTCTCCAAAATTGACCATATACTTGGTCCCAAACCAAATCTTAACAGTTACAATAAATTGAAATAACCCTTTGTATTTTATCAGATCACCATGGATTAAAGCTAGATTTCAACAATAACAGAGATCCTACAGACTCATGGGAAATGATCAACTCTCCATTCAATGACAACTGGGTCAAGGCAGAAATAAAGAAGGAAATTAAAAACTTCCTAGAATTCAAAGAAAATGGATACACAGCATACCCAACTTATGGGACACAATTAAAGAAATGCTAAGATGAAAGTTGATAGCACTTAGTGCATTTATATAGAAATTAGAGAAATCTTATACTATCCAATTTAACAGCACACCTGAAGGCTCTAGAACAAAAAGAAGCAAACACACTTAAGAGGAGTAGATGGCAGAAAATAATGAAACTGAGATGAAATCAATAAACTAGAAACAAAAAGAACAATACAAAGAAACAACAAAACCAAGAGCTATTTTTTTGAGAAAATCTACAAGATAAACAAACCCTTAGCCAAACTAGCTAAAAAGTATAGAAAGAACATTTAATTTAACAAAATCAGAAAGGAAAACAGGGACATAACAACAGATACCAAGGAAATCCAAAGAATCATAGGGTCTTAGATCAAAAGCCCATATTCCACAAAACTGAAAAATTTAAAAGAACATAATAAGTTTCTTGATAGCTACCACTTTTCAAAGTTAAATCAAGATCAAAATACAATTTAAATATACATAAACACCAAGGAAATTGAAGTAGTTATTAAAAGTCTTTCGGTTAAAAATAGCCTAGGGCCAGACAGTTTTGGTGTAGGATTCAAAGAACAGCTAATACCAATACTCTTCAAACTATTTTACAAAATTATAGGAGAAGGAACACTGTCAAATTCATTTCATGAGGCTATAGTCACACTAATAACTAAACTACACAAAGACTCAAAATGAAAGAGAATTTCAGACCAATCTCCTTTTTAAACACTGATGCAAAAATACTCGATAAAATACTTGCATACTGATTTAATGAACACGACAAGACCACCCATTGTGTTCAAAGCTTCCTCCCAGAGATACAGGGATGGTTAAACATATGGAAATCTGTCACTGTAACTCACCGTATAAACAAACAGAAAAAAAAAAAAAGAAAACCCACATGATCATCTCCTTAGATGCTGAAAAGCCTTTGACAGTATGGTTATAGACAACATCAGATTAGATGAAGAGAATCTCAAGACAATTCCACTAAAATTAGGAACAAGACAAAGCTGTCCATTCTTTTCATATATATTTAATATAATACTTGAGGCTCTTTCTGGAGCAATAAGACAACTAATGGAGATCAGTGAAATATAAATTGGAAAGGAAGAAGTAAAATATTGCTATTTTCAAATGATATAATAGTATACCTTTATGTCACTCTAAAGATTCTACCAAGGAACTCCTACAGCTGATAAACACCTTCTGCAAAGTGACTGGATACAAAATTAGCTCAAATAAAATCAGTAGCTCTCCTATATACAAACTATAATTGGGTTAAGAAAAAAATTAAGTAAACAACACTCTTCAATATAGCCACAAATAATATAAAGTATTTGGTATAACTCTAACCAGGCAAGTGAAAAACCTGTAGGACAATAACTTCAAGTCTCTGCAGAAGGAAATCAAGGACGATGTCAGCAGATGGAAAGATCTCCCATGCTTATGCATCATTAGGATTAACATAGTAAAATGGCCATCTTACCAAAAGCAATTTACAGATTCAATGCAATTCCTATCAAAATCTCAATACAGTTCTTTACAGATCTTGAAAGAATACTATTTAACTTCACATGGGAAAACAAAACATCCAGTATATCTAAAACAATATGGCACAATAAAAGAACTTCCAGAAGTATTATCATCCATGATTTCAAGCTCTATTACAGAGCTATAGTAATAAAACCTGCAAAGATTTAGCATAAAATTAGACAAGTGGATCAATGGAATTGAGTCAAAGTCATAAACATAAGTCCACACACCTATGGACACCTGATTTTTGATAAAGAAGCAAAAATTATACAGAGGAAAAAAGAAAGTATTTTCAACAATTGGTGCTTGACTAACTGGATGTCTGCATGTAGACATCTTCACCAACCCCACTAATTTCCAATATATATAAAGAACTCAAGAAACTAGACATCAGCAAACCAAATAATCAAATTAATTTGGGGCATAGATCTAAACAGAGAATTCTCAACAGAGAAATATCAAATGGCTGAGAAACACTTAATAAAATGTTCAACATCCTTAGCCATCAGGGAAATACAAATAAAAAATGACTCTGAGATTTCATCTTATACCTGTCAGAATGTATAAGATCAAAAAGTTAAGTGACAACACATGATGACTAGGATGTGGAGCAAAGGGAACACTGCTCCATTACTGGTGGGAGTGCAAACTTGTACATTTACTTTTCAAATCAATATGGCAGTGTCTCAGAAAATTTGGACTTGATATACCTCAAGAATCAGCTATATCACCCCTAGGCATATACCCAAGGAATACTCTATTCTACTTGCTCAACTATGTTTACAGAAGCTTTATTCATTATAGCCAGAAACTGGAAACAACTTAGTTGTCCTTCAACAAAGGAATGGATAAAGACAATCTAGTACATTTACACAATGTAGTATTACTCAGCTGTTAATAACAATAACATCATGAAATTTCAGGCAAATAGATGGACCTAGAAAGAAGGCATCCTAAGTAAGGTAACGCAGACACAGAAAGACAAACATAGCATGTACACACTTGTAAGTGGATATTGGCTGTAAAGGATAACCATGTTACAATCCACAGACCCAGAGAAGCTATATGAAAAAGAGGGCTAAAGGGGGAATGTATGAATCTCCATAGTAAGAGGAGATAGAACATTGAGAGCAGAGAGGGCTTGTTGGGGGAATAATCTGATGTATTTTGATGCTAATTACTGCTTGCTGTCTGACCCACCTTTTGTTTAATAAAAAGCCATCCCACCTGGGCAGGGCAGGAGATAGTTGGGGCTTACAGAGGAAGGAATTCTGGGAAAAAGAAAGGATGGCAGCCACCAGGGAGAAGAGAGAGACCTGAAGAGAAGAGAGGATGGCTGCCATGAGTTAGATGGAGGAAAAACACATGGCTGGTGGCATGGATGGAGAATCCATCCCAGATGAAGAACATTAACAAGTATATGGGATTATGGATGGGAGGTAGCTTGATAGAAGTTATTGGAAGCACATGGCATGGGATTGAGGCAGGGATCCCTGCCTCACTATGGGAGGTAGTTTAGAGGATTGATATCTGCCCTGCCCCAGGTTAACCAAGGCTATTTTAAAATATAACAAGTGTCTGTGTCTTGACTGATTGCTAGCTGGGCCTACAGGTAATACAGATAAATTTTAAAACAATAAGGGCTGAACACTCAGAGCTATACCTAGGTCTCTATACCTTGGGTGTGGTCAAACACACAAGTGGTTATAATAGTCTTTCAATTAGCTAAGTACTGTGTCTGGGTGGACATCTCTGGTGAGCTCCTCAAAACAAATAGGCAAAATAATCACCATTGGAAAAGTCATAATAATGTTTAATTATAGTAAAGCTAGTCATATAGCTGCTGTCATTGGGATTCTGTCACACATTAAGGTTGCTATGATTTATTCAGTCTTGTAATGTGCTTAAACTTAATTCTCTGTATTTCTATTTTAGAACAATTCTTTAGGAAAAAATGTCTAAAACCCATCATAATTTGACAACATTTTCCCTCCTTTAACTTTCTTTACTAGAAATAGGTTTTATCCTGGTATTTCTCAAATCTGTTTGACAAAAATTAAATTTATGTTATTAATTCCACCAGATGAGAGTAAGCTCACTGCCACAAATTTTGAGCCAAATTTGAAGCAAGCTTTATTTTATGTATGGCAACCAGAGAGGTGGTCAGTTACTGCTTCCTCAGTTGGGTTAGAGGGAACAATCCTGTGTCTGTTTTCTCAGGACCCTTTTAAGGAGTAAAATTGGGAGTAGTTGCAAAGCACATTTACAGAAGACAAAGGGCCAGTGAGGAAGCACAGAAACAAAACAAAACAACAAAAAATAACCATCATCTTGTGGTCACTGATTATCGAGGTTACGATATTCTCAAAAACAAGACATGGTCATATACTGGGACAAGCCAGGTTCCAGGAAACAGAAACTTAAAAACAGGAACTCATCTCTTACAATAAATGAACATATCTTTTTAACAATACAACAAAAATGGCTCCTGACTTCAAATGGGAGTCAGACAAATTTCTCAATGTCAGTTCCCAAAGACAGACCAGGGGCCGTCAGAGCCCTCTTTTCTCCCAACATGATGACGTTGATTAATTCTTTTTCTTAGTTTATTTTTACAGTCTCCTTAATTGACATGTTGGGCCTGGTGGCCAAGCTTAACCGGTGGGGGCAGCCATTGTACACTTGCTTTTAAAGTTTCAGCGGCACTGTAAAGTGAGATGATTGGGGCTAACTTAACAGTTAATCCTGTAACTACTCACCCATAAGCCAGTCAATACTGTGGTAATCAATGATAGTTTTAAAAGGCAAAGATATGGAAGTTTTATTTGTTCTGTTTTTAAATGAATTTTAAAGGTAAACATTTGATCTGGTTATTTTTTCCAACTGCGCTTAGATGTCTTTAATCAGACATCTGAACTTCCAAGGATGTGACATTTGGTAAAGAAAGCAGAAGAATTAGATTCAAAGATCCTAGACAAACAAACGTCCATCATATAATATGTACACCATCTTAATACCAATCTCACACTCATCATTATAATAATAAAATAAAATAAAAATAAACAATTAAAAAACCCACTTCCTTTGGGTGGGGCTTCCTTGCCAGGCCACCTTAGTAGGGGATGAGACTTGATGTGCTGGGATGGATAGGTGGGGGAGACTCCCCTTTTCTGAGGGGTAGAGGATGGGGGACACAACATGAAGGGGAGAGAAAGAGGGTAAGCCTGGGAGGAGAGGAGGAAGGGGCCTACAATTGGTATATAAAGTGAATAAATAAATAAATAAATAAAAAATGTAAAGTAGTAGTTTTCATTTCATTTACTTATTGGCTGATTGACCACCTGCAGGCACAGATTAATGTCTTCTTACTGGGAAGACTAAATCCATATTCTTAGGGATAAAACTGTCTATAGTAAACAGGTTGGTTATGAGATCAGCTAAGATATGGTGAATTGTAAGAAAACAAAACACAGTGACATCCATGTCCATAGTTAACTAGGAGTGCTCAAGACCTCAACCAGTTGCCCTAGGCTGACCTTCACCTCTAGTTCCCCAAGGACACGCTTAAGCATCCAACCCCTACTCAACTCTCAGCCAGGCTTACCTCTTACTAGGCATGCCACTGTGCCCACAGAGACAGAACTGTACCGTTCAAAACCACTTCCCTTTGAGGTTTGCTATGAAGATAAAGTTGAGCCCCAGAGCACTGGCAGGAGCAACGTGTGAGATCACCAGATGTTGTGGGTCTTTGTGTAGCTTTTACATCCCACAGCCTATTGTCAGCCTGTGTCCACAACAGCATTTGTTTCAGGACAGGGTGGGTCTCTGGGAGATTGTATAAAGGAGGGCACAATTGTGGGCTGCAACCACTGCCCTAGGGTTACCCTAGACAACTGTGCTTGAGGGCCTCAGGAAAGGAGAAGGGGGAAGACAAAGAAAGGAAGTAAGGTAGAGATGGGAATACTGAACTGTTTGCCACTCAGGGAAGCCTGGGGAAGTGATGGTGCTAGGAGTAGCCAATGTTAGGCTTGTTCCCTGGTCCTAAGGCTGTCACATGACAGCAACTATGATGTGGGTGCCACTAAATTGCTACCATGGTTGCCATCTAGTTCTCCCACCACATTGGCTGCCTCTGGAGAATGTCCTACTGAGGGCTGTGTCTCTACGTAGTGCCCAGTCTGGGTGCAGGCCCTGATCAATACTTGCACATCTATGCTTTTCTGTCCCTTGGCCTTGGGTGTGGACTGTGTTCAGGTCTGCTTACCTAATGTCATGTCTGTCCCCGCTTGCATCATCATGGCCTGTGTAGCTGCATCAGTGTGGACACTGGTAGACAGACAGTACAACCTACCCAGGTTGTGGGGTGAGTCTGGCAGCATGTGACCTAGGACCATGGGCTGAATCTGGGCTACCACTAGAACTTTCTAAGTGTCAAGTTCAGCCATGTGCACATGATTTCTGCACCTGCGTCTGCCATCTCGACGTACTTTGAAGGGAGTGGAAAGAGCAGGAGAACAAAGAAGGGAAGAAACACACTCAACTCCATGAACAAAAATTCCTGAAAAGAAGCTGAGCCTGTGACAGCTATGGACAATTTGGAATGTCACAACATTGGGAGCCTAATTACATTTCATGGGCTGTCTTGGCCTCCTAAAGAGCTGTTACCCACCTCTGCCAGAC
>OU015746.1:96913693-96926993 GCA_907169655.1 Acomys percivali | reverse complement strand
TCTCTCTCTCTCTCTCTCTCTCTCTCTCTCTCTCTCTCTCTCTCTCTCTGTCTCTGTCTCTCTCTCTCTCTCCTTCTCTCTCTCTCTTCTCCTACTACTCCTTTCTTTTATTTGCCAAAGCTGTTCTTTTTGAACTAGGCTATGCTGGTTAAAGACAGGTAGGAGTAAGATTCTTTCAGTTAAAAAGAATATTCCGAATAGTCTTGGTATGCTCTTTCCATTTTATAGAAAAATAAGACCTTGGCTAGCAGCAGCAAGATAGCACTAGTTATCTTGAGCAAACTAGGAGCTTCCTGAGAGGATCCAGGGTATTCTTCAGGGTTCCAAGTCAGGAGAGTGCTTGGCTATCAGAAAGGAGCCAGTGTTCTTACGGACATGTGTTAGCAAAACCAACTCTCCTTTTTGGGGACCATTGACAGGGCGTATGTTACAACAGGCTTCTGGGCTAGGTTTCTTCTATTCCCTAGTTTTGTTTCTTTTTTGGCAAATAACATGAACAAAAGAAACTTGAAAAGGCAAGGTTTTATCTCATGTTATAGCTTATAGGCAGTCATGGAAGGAAGCCAGGGCAGGATATCAAGGAAGGTACTGAAGTAGAGGCCATGGAGGAATGCTGCTTGCTGGCTTGCTTCCTTTGGCTTGTTCAGCTCCCTTTCTCATAAAGTCCGGACCTACTTGGCTAAGGAACGAACTTTTCACAGTGGGCTGGCAAGATGCCAACTGGAGGCAATTCCCCAGGTGAAATTTTTCTTCTTAGGCCAGGCTAGCTTTGTGTTAAGTCAATAGCTGAAGCAAACTATGATGCATCACTAGACAGAAACACTCATTTTGGTGAAGATGAAAGGTGGGCAACAGGCACTGCTTTTGCAAGTCTAAGCTAGAGTGGCCCCTGACCCACCCACTTATATTTGGTTGGCAGGGCATGTCACATGCCCTAACCCAACAACAGTGAGGCTGTGAAATATTCTTTCTTGCAGCATGAAGCTCAGTAAAGTGACATGACAAAAGGCATGGATATGGATGCAGTAGATCAGTCTTCCACAAAGCTATGCTATGGGCATTTGGAGGCTATCAGAAATCACGCCACACTTTCCTTGCAGCTTTCCCTCTGGGACAGAGAGTTGAACAAAGTGTGATGTGGTCTTTCAGTCTCTTTCCGTGCCACAGCTGTGAGAGCTGTGAGAAGTCCAAGATGAACTTGAATTATAGCTACTCTTTATAACTGCCTTCCCGTCTCCTGGTTAGGCAGGGCTATGTCACATGGTATTTAGCTCCACTTCCCTCACCTCAAACACATACACCTATAGGAATCATAAACCTCCTTTGTCTTCTATAACTAAGGGCTCTCTGTCTCTTTACATTCAAAATTCCATCATGGCTGCCTATGGCCAAGGTGCTTCCTCTCTTCAGATACTCTGGGATTAAAGTCTTTCTCCTTTTAGATCTCTGTTATTTATACATGAAGGTCCTTCACCTAGTGAAGCTCATTTCTGGAATTGGAGACCCCTTTCTCCCTTCAAGGCCCATCATGCTGCCTATGGTGTGATGCCACCTGTCTTAAGTCTCCTCTAGAAGTTGATTCCATGTGAGCTCCCCTCCTCCTCCTAAGTTCTAACCATATCAAGAAGAGTTATAACATAAGCAAATGTCTTCAGTAACTTGATGGTACCATTTATCATTTATCATACATATTGCTTGTGATATATGAGCTTGTGAGTGTAAGAAGTGCAAGATGAATTTGGTGGACAGGTGTCCTAAATTTCTTGGCATAAGTGGTGAGAAGTGTTCCCAGGGTTTCTCTGCCTTTATTTGGAAAGGGGATAACGTGATGTTAGTGATCAGCACATTCGGTGTTGCAGAAAACAGAGGGTCTGGATTATGCTGCAGCAGCACCTAGAAATGCATCCATGCCATCCAGATACCCACTGGATGCAGCTTTTATCCTTAAAAGTTGCTCTTGATAGTCACTTCAATTCTTATTTAAGCTAGAAAATGAGGAGGGTGATGCCATCGACATGTTGGCCTATAGAACATCTGCTTATATTCAGAGCTTCATAGACATAAAATAATATAAGTTATCACTTGTTATTGTCTCCCCAACAACTGGATATTATTTCAGACACAACAAATGGCACTGATTGACAGCTGGGATCTAGAAGCATTTGTATGTTCCATCACTCATATTATTGGTGATTAATGCTGATTGATGTTTAAGACTTCCCCCTGGGTCTGTTGTTTGGTACACTGGTCGGGGAAGTGATGAAGCAATAGAAGAATACTCCAAAATCCAAAATGTGGAAATACAAATGTCACAGCCATCTGGATAAAAAAAATGAGAGTCACTTCTCCAAAGGTATCCTCCCCACTGCACATCCAGACTCTAGTTTTAGGTTCTAGACTATGACCAGGGCTGGAAACCATGTAACAGAGAAGCAGCAGGTACCATGCTATGTTCACTTGAATTTGTAGGTGGAGAGTTACTGGATATTAAGTCCAGGCCTCATTTGTGTTATGCAAACTCTACCCCTGAGTTATACACAGGCCTCCAAGATTACTTTTGTGTCTAACCAAGTGTTTCCCATGAAAGTTTTTATGATGATCAGTTTGACAATTATAGAAATTCCAAGTGTGTTCCAGAGCAGCTAGTTCCTCCAATAGCAGGAAATATAGAAGGGAGAATTTTAAGATACTTAAGAAGCTTGTGGAGTTCAGGAAGCTCAGGAAGTTAAGGATTTGTTAGGCCCCTCCCCAGGGTTATAAAAGCAGGAAGAGATTTCTAGAGAGAAGAGACTCTTCAGTACAGATTGGGCAGGGAGCACTAAGGATGAAACACTTGCAAATCTTTTCCTTTGTTTGGGTGGACTTTTTGACAATAAGACTGTTCTTGAATTACCTAATCAACTCTGATGTAACCCCTCACCCATGCACCTATAGGAACCTCCATAAACTCATTGGCTCATAGAGCTCTGCAAATGGAGTCATTTCTTTGGTCAGTTGGTGCCCTATCTAGAGTAAAGAGATCTCAAAAAGAGTCATGCTGCAGAGGGTCTGTCCAAAGCCTACCTAAGGTGAATGCAATGTTTGTATTCTTAAAAGAAAGAAGTAGAAGATATTTGTTACAGGGCAGAAAGCACTAAGAAGGGTAAATTTTGTATCTGATCTGTGTAGGCTTTGAAATTTGGGGTTCTTTAATGCGTGTACCTGTCTTTCAACCTACCTACCCTAGATAGGAGAGAAAAGAGGTTAATGAGAACAGAAGTAGACATTTTTAGACTCAGTTCATTGGAGCAATTCCACTGGCATAGCCAGCAAGATTCCAGTAGACTCATTAAGCATCACACCAGCAATTCAACAAAGTGAGTGCAATGGCAGCAGCTGGAATCTGGAGCAGTAGCTGGAACCTGGAGGAGCAGCTGGAACCTGGAAGAGCAGCTGGAACCTGGAAGAGCAGCTGGAACCTGGAGGAGCAGCTAGAACCTCAAAGCCTTTGCTAGAATGGGTCTCTCTAGAAGCATCTCAAAAGGGAGCCAAGAGCAAAAAGTCAAAAAAGCCAAGTGCCTTGTTTTGGGGCTCAAATATATCTCCTCTCAGGGTCTATTCTTGGATGCTTATCAGTTGGCAAAGACCATGCCCCCTTCTTCTACTGTACAAGTGTCACCTGTTCTTTCACAAGTCTGTTTCACATCCCACCCTTGGGATTAAAATAAAGATGTTTTCACATCCACTCCAGGTCTGGGGATGTTTAGAGCAACTACTTCTAGGAGATAGTTACTGATGTTTGCTTAAATTACTTACAGAGGTCATTCTATCCTGCTTTATGTTTTAAGTGGGCTTGTTAGGTGTCTTTACTACTCTGTGAGAATACCTGGCCATTAAAGCTTGGCTCAGGGTCAGAAACTTGTCCACATTAAGAGAAAAGAATATGGATGTAGTTGACCTCCTTGAATTTGAGTTTTCTTTCTAGTATTTTCTATAGGGCGGGATTTGTGGATAGATATTGTGTACATTTGGTTTGGTTTTGGAATATCTTGTTTTCCTCTATGGTGATGGATAGTTTTGATGGGTATAGTAGTCTTGGTTAGCATCTGACCTCTCTTAGAGGCTGCAAGGCATCTCTCCAAGCCCTTCTAGAGTCTCTGTTGAGAACACAGATGTAATTCTCATAGGTTTGGCTTTGTATGTTACTTGGTCTTTTTCCTTGCAGCTTTTAATATTCTTCCATTGTTCTATAGATTTAGTGTTTTGACTATTATGTGACAGGAGGATTTTCTTTTCTGGTCCAATTCAATTGCTGCTCTGTACATTTATTGTATGTTTATAGATATGTCTTTAGGTTGGGAAAAATTTCTTATATGATTTTGGTGACAATATTTTCTGGTCCTTAGAGCTGAGACTCTTCATCTTCTCCTATTCCTATTATTCTTAGGTTAGGTTTTTTTCATAGTATCCCAGGTTTCCAGAAAGTTTTGTGTCAGGAATTTTTTAAACGTTTTCTTTGATTGGTACATCAATTTTTTAAATCAATTTTCTATGTCTGAGATTATCTCTTCCATTTCCTGTATTCTCTTGATGATGATGCTTGCTACTATTGTTCCATCTCCAGGATTCCTGCACTTTGTACTTTCTTTATTGTGTCTATTTCCATTTTTAGTTCTGGATCAGTTTTATTCATTTTCTCCACTGTTTAATTGTGTCTCCTTTATTGTTTTAAGGGATTTATTCATTTCTTCTTTAATGGCCTCTGTTTGATTGTATTTTTCTGTATTTCTTTCAGGAATTTATCCACTTCCTCTTTAAAGGCCTCTATCATCTTTATATGATTGAATTTAAGGTCATTTTCTTGTGCTTCAGTTGTGTTAGTGTATCCAGGGTTTGTTGTAGTAGAATAGCTGTGCTCCGAAGGTGCCATAAGGCCATGGATCTTGTTGATTGTGCTCTTATGCTGGCCTTTGGCCATCTGGTTATCTCTGGATGTTTCTGGTCTACAAGGTATTGAGAAGGTGGGGATAATATGGATGTTCCTGGTACAGCAGACCTTCAGTAAGTAGCCTTGGTTGGGTTTGATGTTCCTGAGGCAGCAGGAATTACTTGTGGCATGGCCAGACAAGGAAGCTGGATATTCCTGGGACCCTTCAGGCCTCCTTAGCAATGCTATCTATGGGGCCTTTTCCGTCTGTGCCCCAGGTGAATTCAGTAGGGATGGAACTGGCATGAGGGGTGGAGCATCTAACCTGATGTTCCTGAAGCCAGTCAGGGGAGGCTTCTGGGAGTCTATGAAGGTGACCCTAGCTGAGACTCCTAGCAGCATGGAATATGGAGCCTGACATCACCCCCTCCTGTAACCAGGTGGGGCTTCCAGTAGAGAGAGGGAGACAGCAACCTATTCTATAAAACCTTCGGCCCAAAATTTGTCTTGCCTACTAGAAGTGTAGGGATAAAGATGGAGCAGAGATTGAGGGAATGGCAAACCAATAATTTGTCCAAATTGAGACCCACCCTGTGGGAGAGAGCCAACCCATACCACTATTATTCATACCCTGTTATACTTACAGACAGAAGCCTAACATAAATGTCTTCTGAGAGGATTCATCCAGTGGCTGATAGAAGCACATGCAGAAACCCAAAGCCAAAAAATAGGTCAAGCTTGGGGAGTTTTGTTGAAGAGTGGAAGGAAGGATTGAAGGAGTCAGACGAAGCAAGGAAACCACAAGAAGACCTACACAGTAAACTAACCTGGGCCCATAGGGGCTCACAGAGACTGAGCCACCAACCAAAGAGCGTGCATGGCCTGGAGCTAGATCCCCTGCACATATGTAACAGATTTGCAGAATGGTTATCATGTGGGTCCCCCAACAATGGGCATAGAGGCTGTCTCTGATTCTGTTGCCTGCCTTTGGATGCCTTTCCTTTAGCTGGACTGCCTTGTCTGGCCTCAGAGGGAGGGGTGTGTGCGTTGTCCTTCTGGGATTTGAGGTGATTGATTTGGCATCTCTTGAGGGCCTCCTCTTCTCTGAGAAGAAGGAGAGGAGAAATGGGGATGTGTGAGGGTAGGACTGAAAGGAGAAGAAGGAAGGGGCTAGTATCAGGCAGTAAAGTGATTGAATAAATAAATAAAGAGAAACAAATATGACATTTGTGGATCTCCCCCCCCCTCTATGTGTGTGTGTGTGTGTGTGTGTGTATGTGTGTGTGTGTGTGTGTGTGTGTGTGTTGCAACTTATAGGAAAATGAAATGTAAACTTGGAAACAGGAGCTTGTGGATTCAGCAGCTTACTTCAGCTAACAGAATGGGAAGATAGTCCCTTCCACCATAGTAGGGCACCTGAAGGACTACTTTCATCCTGGCATTATATTTCTGCAGCATTCTAGTTCCTAGGGCCATATTACAAATCTCCAAGCTTTTCAATAGAATTTACCAAGAAAGGGCACTTCACAGGACCACCTTAGACTCATGTGAGATCATGTGAGAAAATTTTCAGCCTTGAAATATTATATTCCAATGTTTATGTTTCTCTTGATCCAAATAATCTCTTCAGCATACTGTCAATCCTACAAAGGAAGCCATTTAACCAGGATCAAAAGCTGTCAGTGCCAGCAGTGACCTCTATGGACACAGTGCTCCCACAAGAATCCCATGTCAGTGTGAGGGGTCACCTCTCTGCATATGTATGAGAGACTTAATGTGCCTTCAACAATGTTTTGGAGAAGGCCCACTCCCTCCCTCAACCCCTTTACATACTTCATTTGACCTGGGAACTGTTGGCATCTGGAAAGGAAAAGCCACTGTGGCATTGGTGAGGATTTTAAGTAAAACTGAGAATAGCACAGCCTTTCCTTGGTCTCTAAGCTGTTTTCATCTTCTGAGGACTTAACCTAGTGTTTTTAATAAATCAGGTTAGCCATTTCCCTCTGAGGATGCCCTACTCAACACTCGATTTTTACTCAGTTCTCTCTGCTGCAATTCCCAGATTCCCCTATTTAATCTAGGTAAGACACTTCTGCCAGAGAACAGGAAATGCAGTGATTCTTAACTGCTCTCATAGTTTCAGTGTTGAAAGAAGAGTGATCCTCAGAGTTCAGAATATTTCTTAGTAATGCAGTCTTCAGCATTAACAGAGCATCCCACAGTGTCTCAGTGCTTTTCCTCAGTTATAAGCTAGCACAGTACATTGTCTCTGATTGTGCTTGCTTTTTCATCCTTTCTTTTCTCTTTTATCCCCACCCCACCTAAGTATGCTAGGAAGAGAAAAACAAAATGAACAAACACTATATTTCAGCTTTCTGATACTTTTCTTGCCAAATATTATGAGTGTTTAGAATCATTTTCATTAAAAACAGATTATAGTATAATACATGACTTTCAATCCACAAATTCACATGGGTCATGCTGAGGAATAGACTTCTCAGGTCCTGCCATGTACCATCTGATATGCTCAAGACCCTGGATGTTTTAATGGCTCTGGTGACAGTGGAATTTGTGATAGTGCTATACACCCTGTGCTGGTTTGAATAAAAATGATCCTCATAGACTCACAGGGAGTGGCACTATTAGAGGTGTGGCCTTGTCGGAAGACAGCTTTGAGGGTGCAGGAGCTCAAGCCAGGTCTAGTGGCACAGAGTATTCTTCTGATGCCATTCCATCCAGATGTAGAGCTCTCCACTTTTTCTCCAGCGTCTGCATGCTGCCATGCTATCTGTCATGACAATAACGGACTAAACCTCAGAAACTGTATGCCAGTCAAAATTAAATGTTTTCCTTTATAAAAGTTGCCCTGCTATTAAAAACAAAGAAATCATGAAATTTGCAGTCAAATTGATGCAACTAGACAACAACATCCCGAGTGATGTAATCCAGACCCAGAATGTCACACATGGTATGCACTCAAGTATATGTGGGTTTTAGCCATATACAACAGGATGGCCATACACAATTCACAGTCCCAAAGAAGCTAAGCAACAAGGAGAACCCAAGAAAGGATGTTTAAATCTTACTCAGAAGGGAAACAGAATGGGCATTGGAAGTGGATGAAGAGATGGAACTGAGTGGGCGAAGCTGTGGGGAGAGGAATGAGGGTGGGGATCAGGTGTGGAGGGAGAGGGGGAATCTAGCTGAGAGTCCTATCAGAGAGAGACATGGAGAGTGAAGTGGCCACCTCCAATCTTGGCCAGACTTCCATTGGGGAGAATAGGACACCAACCCACCCACAAAACCCAAAATTTACTCTACCTACAAGATGTGCAAGGATAAAGATGGAGCAGAGATTTAGGGAGTGGCCAACCAGTGACTGGCCCAACTTGAGACCTACCTCATGAGAGAAAGCCAACTTCTGAAACTACTGATGATACTTTGCTACGGTTGCAGATCAGAGCCTGGAATAACTGTCTTCTGATTGGCCCCACCTAGCAATGCATCAAAACAGATGCTGAGACCTCCAGACAAATATTAGGCAGAGCTTGAGGAGCCTTGTGGAAGACCAGAGGGGAAGATAGAGGGATCCATAGAGGACAGGAACTCCACAAGGAAGCCAAAGAGTCAACTGACCTAGGCCCATGGGGCCTTACAGAGACTAAATCACCAACCAAAATACATGCATGGACTGAACCTAGCCTGTCTCCCTCACATATGTAGCTGATGGGCAGCTTGATCTTCATGTAGGTCCCCTAACAAGTGGAACAGGGGTCTGTCTCTGACATAGACTCTGTTGCCTGTGGTTGAATCACTTTCCCCTAGCTAGGCTGCCTTATATGGCTTCAATGGAAAAAGATGTTCTTAGACCTGATGTGACTTGATTTACTGGGTTGGGTTGGTGTGTGTGTAAGCTCCCGTTTTCTGAGAAGGGGAGGAGGGTTAGCAGGGGTTGCTACTGGTATGTAAAGTGAATAAATATAAACATTAAAAAAAAGAAAATGGCTTTTTTGTTTTCTTTAATAGCAGAAATGTACTGTTTCTGATATGCCATAGCCATGTCTGCCTCATGATGGAGGGTGTTTTCAGGCTGTATTTGCCCTGGCAATGTCCTGCTAGCCTTTGTCATAGGAAAGCCTGGGAGAGCATGTGCTCTGTGCTTGTTGAAATTATTTCATTTCTGAGGGCTTACATGTCACTTTCCTTGTGAAGTCTCCAAAGCAGACTTAGTTGCCATCTTTATTCCCATCATCACTTTTAAACAACACACATTTTTTCCAAGTTCAAACTTCAAAATGGTTAATGGTGATTGTCAATTTGACAGGAACCAAAGTTAGCTAGGAGACAAATGTCTAGGCATGACTATAACAGAGTTTCTAGATTGAGATAATTGAAGTGGACAGTATCATTTGATGGGCTGGGGTCCTGTGAAGAATAAAAAGGAGAAATAGACTTGAACTGAGCAGCATCACTCACCTCTGCTTTCTGACTGGACACAATGTGACCAACCACCACTTGCTCTGCCACTCTGACCTCCCTACAATGATAGATTGTCTTGAACTGTGAGCCAAAATAAACCCTCTTACCTTAAACTGTTTCTGTTGGTTATATCATTGTGGTGATGAAAAAAAGTAACTGATATAGACCCTCATGAGTCCATTGGGGCCTCCTCCTGAGATCCAAGACCTGAGCCTTAACAAGGGGGTGTGGGGAACATGATCCTCCACATCCAAATCGTAGCAGTGAATGCCTTTAAAGTTGTTAGAGAATAACACAGATATATTCTAAGATTAAAGTATAATGTACTGAGAGCAACAAGAAATTCTCTCTGTGATAAGCAGTGCTATGACATTGTTCAAGGGTATTTCTGCCCAATTCTATCTCCCTTGTTCTATTCAGATATAAAGAAACTGTGGTAATTTACACTATGGAATACTACTCAGCTATTAAAAACAAGGAAATCTTGAAATTTATGGGCAAATGGATGGAACTAGAAATGATCACCCTGAATGAGTTAACCCAGACCCAGAAAGACTCACATGGCATATAATCACTTATAATTGGACACTAGCCAAAAAGGGATGTCCCATGAAAGTCTTCACTTACCAGGAAATCGGGATGCGGGGACTTCCTATTGGGACTCTAGATGAGGGAAATATGGGAGAATGGGGAAATAGAAGGATCCAGAGAGTTCTAGAAACCCACAAGAAGAACATCATAATGGGCAGATCTGGACCCAGGGGTGTCTGCTCAACCTACAGCACCAACCAAGGACAATACCTGCAGTAAACATTGAACCCATATTCAGATCTAGCCAGTGGTCAGGATATTCTCCACAGTTTCCTGGAGAGCAGAGACGTGACTCAGATATGAACTCTGGTGAGCCATATTTGACTACCTTCTCCTTGGTGAGGAGACCTGGTGGCACTCAGAGAAAGGATAAGGAGGCTACCAAGATGAGACTTGATAGGTTGTGACCATATCGTGGGGGTGGAGATACCCTTCTGTCACAGACCTAGGGGAGGGGAATAGGGTGAAAGAGGTGGGGAGGATACAAGTGAGGGGACAACAATTGAGATGTAATCTAATCAAATTAATAAAAAAACAACAACACACACTTTAGATTCTGCCATTCATTTTCTCTGTCTCATTTTATAGTTAATTGTGTATTTCTACTTCTCCTTGTACTAGAGAACAGAATGCCATTTTTTCCTGTTATACTTTTGAGCTTGAAAAATTCTAAGTATAAAGAGAAGTTGGAGGAACAGAAGAAATTTAACACCAAAGCCATTATTTTTACTCCAATTTGTTATGCTGTTACATTTCCTTTATGTTGATAAGAATATATTTCTCTAAGCTATTTAGAAGTATGAACTATCTTGGTGTTTTCCTGAGTTACTGTAACAAAACTTCTCAAAAGCTGGGACGAACTATTTAGTAGCAGTCACATCTACTGACACTTAAGAAGATGGTGAGTCTCTAATGACACCCAGGAAATGCTCTGTGTTGTTTCCCTACTGACAGCAGCCAGGTCTTCACTCCTCTTTGTACATTAGCACTGAATGCCACATTGTGAAGAACTGTGAGTTTCCCAGTCCTGTGTTTGCTGACCTTATTGAGTTTCCTGTTTCTGTGGAATTTAGCTTTTCCATCAATTCTGAGATTTGTTTCTTTAGGCTGTTTTAACTTTTGTGTCACTTCTTTTTTCTTTTTTTTCTCCATTACTAAACTAAACTACTAGAGTGGTTTAGCTACTTTTCCATTGTTGTGATAAAACAGTTGTAGAAGCAAAGTTTACTTGGGGCTTATGGTCCTAGACATGCAGGAGTCCATCAGCATACTTCCAGGAAGGGAGTACGGCAGAAACCAGGCATGGAAACTGGAACTTGATGCCGAGAGCCAAAGGCTCACACCTCCAATCACAATAGAAAGTAGATAAAATGAACTCAAAATGGCAAAATTCTCAAATTCTCAAAACCTGCTGCCAGTGACATGCTTTCTCCTGCAAGGCCTTTAAGCCTTCCCAAACAATGTCAGCAAGTGAGGATGCATTATTCAATGTCCAATACTATGGGGAAATGTTCCATCCTAATGGGGGGGGGCAGGACATCCCATCACATATGGGAATGAGACTAAATGGTTTTGTTGAGGTAGGGATGTTAGGAGGACCGAACTGTTTTCTTTCGTTTGGCTCAGCAGTCCTGGTCATATCTGAGGACCTCAGCATCCGTGAAGAGACAATGGTACTGAGGCTGTGATGACAGGACTGATCCTAATCTGCATTTTGGTTGTTCATCCAGCACATTAATGCAGAGGTTTTCTTCTCCTGCTTTCTTGTCTGCCTCTAGGCCATGCTTCACACTGAAGTATTTTCATAATTGTGAAAAGCGAAGCAAAGCAGATTGTGTGTTCATGCCTCGCTCACCCCCGTTTCAGCTCTGCTTTAAGTGCTAGTGATGATGCAGTTTCAGCTAAATTTAGACCTGTGGGTTATATGAATGAATTTTCTTTCCCTAGAATTCACTGTTCTCATTAGTGGGAATAGCTGTTACACTTAATAAACAAAATGACCACAGAACCTAAAGAGTTCGTGTCCATATAAGAAATACTTATTATGATGTGTAGAATCTATTGTTGTTCAGAGATAACTTCCCATTTGAAATGTTCACAGCTAAATCCACTTCTTGCATGAGGACTCCAGTCTCTGTTTTCTGGAACCATGCCATGTTACCATGACTTGGTACAAAGTGCTTAATTACTACATCTGGCATACATTAGAATTATTTTGTTGGTCACATTTACATGCTTTCAGGATGTTCTGAGTTATGTCATTTAGAAGAGACTGTGCTCTGGCTTCTGTAATGATTGAGTCATGTACCTCAAAACTCTCATCTGAGGTTTCTTAGACACAAGCTCCAGAATGAAAGTCTTAGTTACAAAGTGCCTGGGACTCCCCTGGATTAGACAGTCCATACTTGAATAAATTAGGCATTGTTGACATTTATTTGGTGAATAAAGGTAAAAATGAATTCCTAAAATGGTTTTTAAAAAGAAAACAAAAAAGTAGTTAGAGAATACAACATAAAAAGCTACTCTTCAAACACAAAAATAACACCTGCTGGGGTTTCATCCTAGTCCTCCAAACAAATAGACACAGAAATCTCGCAAACATGCCAACATTTATCACAATAGTAGATATGCAGAAAGAGCATGGTTTACCATATTAATCTGTTTTTCATCTTTAGTGTAGTGCACAGAATATGGAGAAGGGAGCCAGGGGCTTCTCCACTGTGTAGCTTCCTTTCTTGTATCAAGTATTGAAGGAGAAATGATTTATCACATCCATAGAAGAAACGTTACATACAGATTTTCTGTCAAACACTATATACTTGTGTTTCTAGCAAGTAAGTCATATCTTTTTATCTCTTTCACTTTTATGCAAATATTTTACAGCCCCTCTCTATTAAAACCTTTCTTTCCCATGATTCCATACTGCATTTTCAGATGAAAGTGGCTGCTGTTTTCCTCTTCGAATCCTATGTGCCTGTTCATTTAAGACTAGAGTGAGAAAGCCTGTGAGGTTTAAACAGCCACGGTGAAAAGATGCAGTTACCACCTGGGCACACACATACTTCCTATGTTTGTATGCTTGCTCCTCAGAGCACACCTTCTTGACCAAGGGAAATGTTGTTTCCCCCTCCCCTGGGGACACTTCAGTTGTAGTAATGGCCTCTTTCCCTGTGACTCTAAGATTACTTCTAACACTCAGTGTCTGATAGGAAAAAGCCTAGCTTCTATCACATGATCATGTACAGTTTAGTTAATAGGTTGTGAGTCTTGTATGGCACACACACACACACACACACACACACACACACACACACACACACACAC
>OU015746.1:96895157-96913683 GCA_907169655.1 Acomys percivali | reverse complement strand
ACTTACCCAATGTTATATTAGGCAAAATGTCTTTAAATAGAGTTTCCTTGAAGCTTACTTTATTTTTCTTCTTCCAATGAAAATTCAAGCTCCCAGAGTCAGTAGGACTCAGGCAGCAAGTTCTAAGGTCTTAGCTCATTTAAAAATTTCCTACCAATGATATTCATGAACAAACTCATTAGAAAGCATTTCTGCCAGACTGTTTTTTTTTTTTTAGTTATCATGGCAACACTTCCTATTTATTTCATGTAGCCATGATGCCAGTCTTTGACAGTGACGGAGCCTTTTTTTTTTATTTATTTATTTATTTATTTATTTATTTATTTATTTATTTATTTATTTTTTATTAATTTATTCTTGTTACATCTCTATGGTTATCCCATCCCTTGTATCCTCCCATTCTCCCCTCCCTCCCATTTTCCCCTTATTCCCCTCCCCTATGACTGTTCCTGAGGGGGATTACCTCCCCCTGTATATGACGGAGCCTTTCTTAGACTAGATGAATATGATCCACACACTTCGGATATAGTCATATGTCACTAAAGCCAACCTGAGATAAAGGCTCTGGAGGGTGTTGCATCATACATACCCATGAGAGTTAAGGATGCAGACATATATGAGAGTAAGAAGAGCAAAGGGGGCTTTTAAGGAAAGTTCAGGAAGGATGAGAGAGGATTCCAGAGAGTTGGTGGTGTCACAAGAGTGGAAAAATCATTAATATATTTTTCTAGGGGTTTTAAAAAATAGAACTTAGAGCCGAAACAGGTCAAAGATTGAGGTAGTTTCTATTGAGACGAGTTGATTCTCTGAATATATTGGGAATCAAGACAATGCACATTGTGTGCATTTTCTTTGGGCCCAACCACTGAGATGATCACAAGCTGCTCTCATGTTGTTCACTTAGTTGGGATGGCTGTACCCCACTCTGTCCATCTCTGACCTCTGCTTTGATAGTGTTGAGTTTGCCTCATCTGGTGGGTGCTGACTCTGCTTGGTATTGCTGCTCTGGAGAAGTTAATTAGACCGAACTCTCTTTGTTTTCAGGTTGAGTTTTACCATGGCAGAACAATAACTCTATCAAGGCTACCATGATGCTTTTGTGTTGTGGACATTTGTGGGGACCTATTGTCCAGCTCTCTGTCATGGAGCAATTTTGGATGGGTCCCTTTCTAGAATAGGTGGAGGCTTTTCAGAAGCCATTCTTACCAAGTATTTAGTCTTACCAATACTTAACTGCATTAGAAGCAAGACTCTGTGAAATGGTAATCATGCCCTGTATATAGGATCCTGAAGGGAGGGGCTTCTGGGGACCCAGTCAGTCTGCTGACACTGGCTTTATTCTCCCAGAATAGTCCACTCTTCTTATCTTCTCAGCTTGGATGTTTCACCACTATCTGCAAGCCATTTTTACTGTCTTATTTCTAGTGTTGCTTTACATTTTATGTGTTGTGCATGCAAATTTGTGTGTGGGGGTGTGTATATCCATTTGTGTGCATATGGCAACAGGAGTAGGCTGCTTGTGTCCTCCATCACTCTCTGCTTTGTTGTCTAGATATGCTCTCTCATTGAGTGAGAAACACTCTGTCTAGATTAGGCTGTTTGACCACCAGCCTGTAGGGATCTGCTTGTTTCCAAACCAAAGTCTGCTCATCTGGTTCACACACACAGCACATATATTGGCTGAGTCATTTCCATATCTTCCAGCTTAGATTGCTTTAACCCTAATATTTCTTTTACCCCAATGCCCATTTGTGCTCTACCAACAAGAAGGGATAAGAAGTTGAGTAGAGTTCTGGGGCACAGAGACTCTCCTCATTTATGTAACTGAATCTTCATAATGGAGCTTAGTCATTATGTCCAAAGTAGTTGGGACATCAGGCTTTGGTCTGTGCTCTCATCTTGGCTCAGATTGTGTATTACTGACCAATAGTACATCTTTGGGCAGCCATCCTATATGTATACTTCTTGTCTTGTTGCCACTATTAAAGAAGAATCTTAGTCCCTTCTCCTTTTCTTCTTTCTGTTTTCTAAGCATGTTTCCTCTAACACATTGGGCTTCCTCACTCTCTCTATGAAGCTCCACTCTGGTCATGGGCTGACTCCTGGGCCTGGCCTCTTACCTTTTCTTGCCCATTCTCCTCCTCCAGGGAGATGTTGAGATTTGCAGATTGTCTGCTCTAAGTTATTTTCTTTTAAACGGTAACAAAATTATCCTTAAGAAAAAAAGGGGGGGCGGGTAGAGGATAAGAATCTTGGAAGTCAAGTTCAAGGTTGCCGACTGCTATTTCCCATTCCTCTTCTAATGTGCTTTTAATTCCCAAGAAGGAGGAAATCTGGATTATTTCTGTGAAGCCTTGTGCTAAGGACACAGCACAAGATAGATTAAGTTCTGAGGCTGGTCATAAAAATAACATATTTCATATGAGTTTCTTACAAGAAAATGCCTAGTCCTTTTTAAAGTACTGAGCTCATCTCAAGGAACACAGGGTTTTTTGACAGGGCTGATGATTTCTGGGGTCCTTCTCATCTTTTAAAGCATATTCTTCAGTCCTCTGGTAGATAAGGAAACGCAGTGTGGTTGCAATATGTCTTCTTCCGTGCTGTTTTTCCCCTATGGCTCAGGGTTGCACAGAAGGTTGGCAGGGAGCAGAGGCTGGTGTCAGAACAGAACTAAGGCCTGCTGGTCTCCAGAGACTTTCAAAACAAACCCTATAATTTTCTGAGAAAAAATGATTTAAATATTTATTTCTTTTCTACGCCAGATACCCTTTCTGTAATAGTTTGATTTTGCTTGCCTTTTATAATATTAATATATTATAAAGAAGCCCATGAGAAGTAGGGCCTTAGAATCATGGTCGAGAGGCAAGTCAGAGGTTATAAAATATTAACATCTTGCATGGTTTTGAGTTAAGAGCTAGGGGTTAGTAAACAGGAGAAGCGAGAGGGTCATATGAAAACTGCAAGTTGCTCACACATGTTGTGCAGAGAAGGACTAAAGGCTAAAACCACAGAGTCTGAAGCACTAAGGAAGATGAATAGACATTTGTATTTTGGTGTAAAGTAGAGAAGCTAAACAGATAAGAGAAAAAGACAGAGCTGTAGGCCAGTAGCAATAGGCAAGCTGCCTCTCCCAAGAAATCCTTGAAGAGGATATTTGAGGATGCTGCTGATCTTTCATGCAATGCCATTTCTAATGTACTTACTGGTAATAAGTTAGATTGTAAGTAAGGATACCTTCTAATTAAAAGTGTTGACCTAAGGGACCACCCCTTAGACAAGGAGCTACATATCAGGCAATGGAGAACTGCTGAAGTTACATCTTGGTGGCTGTGAGACAGTTAACTGTGTCACAATCAAGCTGATCATGTTCATGCCAATGTACAAAGAGAACTCAGTATAATTTATATCACATAAAATACCTGTAAGGGCAAAGCATCAACACCAGATAATGACTAATAGTTACCAGACAGTCAAGTCAGTAGCTAACAACACACAACTCAGAGACATACAAAAAGGGGGCTTCAAACTATATGAATATCTCTCTGGTTGGGTCAGGGAGACATGAATATAGAGCATGTAAGTCTTCCACTAGTGTGGTCCATACTGGCCTCAAGAACTAACTAACATCTGAGCAATATCCTTAGCCTTTTTCTAGTCTCTACCATAGTCATATAAAAACCCTAGATAAAGAACTTTAATGCATTTTTTTTCTGAGCTTTCTTTCATTTTTCCTCAATTTCTCACTTTTATTTATTTATTTATTTTTCTTTAGTTGCCTGTTGACTTTATTTTTTTTTTAATTTATTCTTGTTACATCTCAATGGTTATCTCATCCCTTGTATCCTCCCATTCTTCCCTCCCTCCCATTTTCCCCTTATTCCCCTCCCCTATGACTGTTCCTGAGGGGGATAACCTCCGTCTGTATATGCTCATAGGGTATGAAGTCTCTTCTTCGTGACCTGCTGTCCTTCCTCTAAGTGCCACCAGGTCTCCCCCTCCAGGGGACATGGTCAAATGTGAGGCACCAGAGTACGTGAGAAAGTCTTATCCCTCTCTCCACTCAAGTATGGAGATTGTTCTGACCATTGGCTAGATCTGGGTAAGGGTTTAAAGTTTACCGCCTGTCTTGTCTTTGGCTGGTGCCTTAGTTTGAGCGGGACCCCTTGGCCAAAATCTTCCTATCATAATGTTCTACTTGTAGGTTTCTAGGACCCACTTGATCCTTCTACATTGCTATTCTCACATGGATCTCTCATCTAGAGTCCCACTAGGGTGTCCTCCCCTCTGTCCCAGTTTCCTGGTAAGTGAAGGCTTTCGTGGGACATGCCCCTTGGGCTAATATGCAGATATAAGTGAGTATATACCATTTGAGTCTTTCTGTTTCTGGGTTAACTCAGTCATTATGATCATTTCTAGCTCAATCCATTTATCCACAAATTTCGGGAATTCCTTGTTTTTAATAGCTGAGTAGTATTCCATAGTGAATATGTACCACAGTTTCTTTATCCATTCTTCTACTGAGGGACATTTAGGCTGTTTCCATGATCTGGCTATTATGAATAAGGCTGCTATAAACATGGTTGAGAAAATTTTCTTGTTGTGTGCTGGAGCATCTTCTGGGTATATTCCAAGGAGTGGAATAGCTGGGACTTGAGGAAACCCTATTCCCAGTTTTCTGAGATAGCACCAGATAGATTTCCAAAGTGGCTGTACTAGTTTGCATTCCCACTAGCAATGAAGGAGTGTTCCTCTCTCTCCACATCCTCTCCAGCATGTGGTGTCGCTTGAATTTTTGATCTTAGCCATTCTGATGGGTGTAAGATGGAATCTCAGAGTTGTTTTGATTTGCATTTCCCTGATGACTAAGGAGGTTGAGCATTTCTTTAAGTGTTTCTCAGCCATTTGATATTCCTCTGCTGAGAATTCTCTGTTTAGTTCCAAGCCCCATTTCTCAATTGGGTTATTTGGTTTGGTGGTGTTTAATTTCTTGAGTTTTTTATATATTTTGGATATTAAACCTTTGTCAGATGTAGGGTTGGTGAAGATCTTTTCCCAGTCTGTAGGCTGTCGCTGTGTTCTCTTGACGGTGTCTCCAGCCTTACAGAAGCTTCTCAGCGTCATGAGGTCCCATTTATTAATTGTTGACATTAAGGCCTGGGCTGTTGGTGTCCTGTTCAGGAAGTTGTCTCCTGTGCCAATATGTTCTAGGCTCTTCCCCACTTTTTCTTCTAAGTGACTTAGTGTCTCTGGTTTTATGTTGAGGTCTTTAATCCACTTGGATTTGGGTTTTGTGCAAGGTGACAAATATGGGTCCAGTTGCATTTTTTTTACACATAGACATCCAGTTAGACCAGCACCATTTGTTGAAGATGCTATCCTTTTTCCATTGAATGGATTTGGCTTCTTTGTCAAAAATCAAGTGACCATATGTGTGTGGATTCATATCTGGGTCTTCAATTCGATTCCACTGATCAACCAGCCTGTTGCTGTGGCAGTACAATGCTGTTTTAATTACTATTGCTTTATAGTACAATTTGAGATCAGGTATGGAGATTCTTCCGGAGCACCTTTTATTGTACAAGATCGTTTTTGCTATTCTGGTTTTTTTGTTTTTCCATATGAAGTTCAGAATTGAACTTTCAATGTCTTTAAAAAATTGTGTAGGTATTTTGATAGGGATTGCATTGAATCTGTAGATTGCTTTTGGTAGGATGGCCATTTTTACTATGTTAATTCTCCCAATCCATGAGCAAGGAAGATCCTTCCATCTTCTCATATCATCTTCAATCTCCTTCTTCAGAGTTTTGAAATTTTTTTCAAACAAGTCCTTCACTTGCTTAGTTAGAGTCACTTCTAGATATTTTATATTGCTTGTGGCTAATGTGAAAAGTATGGCTTTCCCAATTTCTTCCTCTGCAAGCTTGTCATTTGTTATAGGAAGGCTACAGACTTTTTTGAGTTAATTTTGTATCCAGCCAAATTGCTGAAAGTGTTTATCAGCTATAGGAGTTCTCTGGTGGAATTTTGAGGGTCACTTATGTACACTATCATATTATCTGCAAATAGGGATAGTTTGACTTCCTCCTTTCCCATTTGGATACCCTTGATCTCCTTTTGTTGTCTTATTGCTCTGGCTAGAACTTCAAGTACTATATTGAAGAGATATGGAGAGAGTGGGCAGCCTTGCCTTGTTCCCGATTTTAGAGGAATTTCTTTGAGTATTTCTCCACTTACTTTGATTTTGCCTGTTGGCTTTCTGTATATAGCCTTTATTATGTCGAGGAAAGTGCCTTGTATCCCCGATCTCTCTAAAACTTTAAACATGAATGGGTGTTGGATTTTATCAAATGCTTTCTCTGCATCTAAAGAGATGATTATGTGGTTTTTTATTTTCAGTTTGTTTATATGGTGGATTACATTGATGGATTTCCGTATATTAAACCATCCCTGCATGCCTGGAATGAAGCCTACTTGGTCATGATGAATGATATCCTTTATGTGTTCTTGTATTCGTTTTGCAAGAATTTTATTTAGTATTTTTGCATCGATGTTCATAAGAGAAATTGGTCTGAAATTCTCTTTCTTTGTTGAGTCTTTGTGAGGTTTAGGTATCAACGTGACTATGGCCTCATAGAATGAATTTGGTAATGTTCCATCCAATTCTATGTTTTGGAGTAGCTTGAAGAGTATTGGTATTAGCTCGCCTTTGAAGGTAGAATTCTGCACTGAAACCATCTGGCCCTGGGCTTTTTTTCGTTGGGAGACTATCAATGATTGCTTCTATTTCTGTAGGAGACATGGGACTATTTAGTTTGTTTATCTGTTCTTCACTCAACTTTGGCAAGTGAAATTGATCAAGAAAGTCATCCATTTCCCTTAGATTTTCAAATTTTGTGGCATATATGCCATCAAAGTAGGATCTTATGATTCTTTGTATTTCTTCAGTGTCTGTTGTTATGTCTCCCTTTTCATTTCTGATTTTGTTGATTTCAATACTGTCTCTCGGCCTTTTAGTTAGGTTGGCTAACGGTCTGTCTATCTTGTTGATTTTCTCAAAGAACCAGCTTTTGGTTTTGTTGATTCTTTGGACTGTTTTCTTAGTTTCTAATTTGTTAATTTCAGCCCTGAGTTTGATTATTTCCAGATGTCTACTCCTTTTGGGTGTTTCTGCTTCTTTTTTTTCTAGGGCTTCCAGCTGTTTTGTTAAGTTGCTTACGTGCGATGTTTCCAATTTCTTTTTAAAGGCACTTAGTGCTATGAATTTTCCTCTTAACACTGCTTTCAATGTATCCCACAAATTTGGATATGTTGTTCCTTCATTTTCATTGAATTTCAGAAACTCCTTGATTTCTTTCTTTATTTCTTCCCTGACCCATGTGTCATTTAGCAGAGAGTTGTTTAGTTTCCATGTACGTGTAGGCTTTTTGTTGTTTCTGTTGTTGTTGAATTGCAGCCTAAGAGCATGGTGATCTGATAGGATACAAGGTATTATTTCAATCCTCTTGTATCTGTTGAGGCCTGCTTTGTGACCTACGATGTGATCAATTTTGGAGAAGGTTCCATGGGGTGCAGAGAAGAAGGTATATTCTTTCTTGTTTGGGTGAAAGGTTCTATAGATATCTATTAGATCCATTTGACCCATGGCATTGGTTAATGATGTTATTTCTCGGCTTAGTTTCTATTTCAATGACTTATCCTTCAGTGAGAGTGGGGTGTTGAAATCCCCCACTATTATTGTGTGGGGATCGATGTGTGGTTTGAGTTTTTTTAGAAGATCTTTTACAAATGTGGGTGCCCTTGTATTGGGAGCATAGATGTTCAGAATTGTGATGTCATCTTGGTTGACTTTACCTTTGATGAGTATGAAGTGTCCTTCTGCATCCCTTTTGATTAATTTTGGTTGAAAGTCTATTTTGTTTGATATTAAAATGGCTACGCCTGCTTGCTTCTTGTGACCATTTGCTTGAAATATTTTTTTCCAACCTTTTACCCTGAGATAGTGCCTATCATTATGGGTGAGATGTGTTTCTTGAATGCAGAAGAATGTTGGATCTTGTTTATGCACCCAATCAGTTAGTCTGTGTCTTTTTATTGGAGAATTGAGACCATTGATGTTGAGAGATATTAACGACCAGTGACTGTTAAGAGTCTTAATTTTGATGTTGTTTCCAATCGAGTGTTTGTGTACCTGTGTTTTTGCCATGGTATAGTTACCTATTTCCTGAGTAGTTTTGGTTGTAGCTTGACCCTTTGGGATGGAGTTTTCCTTCTAGTACCTTCTGTAAAGCTGGATTTGTGGATAGGTACTGTTTGAATTTGTTTTTGTCATGGAATATTTTGTTTTCTCCATCAATGATTATTGATAATTTTGCTGGATAAATAGTCTGGCCTGGCATCTGTGCTCTCTTAGTGTTTGCAGGATCTCTGTCCAGGCTCTTCTGGCTTTTATGGTCTCTGCTGAGAAGTCGGGTGTAATTCTGATAGGTTTGCCATTGAATGTTATTTGGCCCTTTTCCTTTGCAGCTTTTAATATTTTTTCTTTGTTCTCTATATTTTGTGTTTTGATTATTATGTGACGGGCAGTTTTCCTTTTCTGGTCAATTCTATTTGGTGTTCTGTAGGCCTGTTGTATGTTTATAGGCATCTCTTCCTTTAGATTGGGGAAATTTTCTTCTATGATTTTGTTGAGAATAGTTCCTGGGCCTTGGAGTCCGATATCTTGTTTTTCTTCAATGCCTATTATCCTCAGATTTCTTCTTTTCATGGTGTCCTGAATTTCTTGGATGTTTTGTGTCAGGAGTTTTCCAGATTTGGCATTTTCTTTAATGGTTGCTTCAAGATCTGTGATTGTATCTTCTAGACCTGAGATTCATTCTTCTGTCTCTTGGATTCTCTTAGAAAAGCTCACCTCTGTGTTGCTCGCCTTCTTTTCTGAGGTCTCACGTTTTCGTTTTTCTTCTGTCTGTGTGTTTATCATTGAATCCATTTTCGTCTTCAGATCTTGAACTGATTTTTTTTATTTTTTCATCTCATTTTTTGTATATTCCTGAGGTCCTTCCATTGCCTCCTTATAGGTCTTCAGAGCTTGAACCGTTTTATTTATTTCTTTCATCTGGTTGTTCGCATTTTCCTGACATTTTTCCAGTTCCACTCTATGTGCTTCTTTTATGTCTCTCACTTGTTTGTCTGCATCTTCCTGTATTTGATTACTAATTTTATTTGTTTCCTCCATTAATATGCTCCTTATTAAGGATTTGAGGTCATTTTCTTGTATTTCCGTTTTATTTAAGTTCTCTGGGTTGTTTTCTTTGGGATAGCTGGAAACTGGAGACGCCATGTTGTTTGGGTTTTTTTTGCGTATGCTTTTACGCTGTCCTTTAGACATCTTTCTGGCTTTGTTTTTGTTGGGTAGCTTCCAGAGTTGGATGGAGGGAGTCTGATGATAGACTCACTTGTTTTCTCAGGATTTCTGTAGGCTCGAAGCTCTGATGCTTCACTAGTGTAGACGGCAGGAGGTTAGTCCTGTTGTTTTGGACTTTCACAGCCAGTGATCCTCAGCTCCCCTGTGCTGTGGGTCCTGTAATCGTTCTGGGTCTCTGAATGAGTGTTGGGTCAGGCCAAGGTATCCACAGCCTTCTGAGTCCGGCCAGGGACACTGGGCCCGAACCACGCACCGAGCTCAGCTAGATTCTCAGGGCCTGAACTGTCTGCCGAGCTCAGCAAGGGATTCTGGGCCCAAAATGCACACAGGGTACAGCCAGAATTTTTGGGCTGGGACTGCGCACCAAGTTCAGCTAGGGTTTTTGGCCCAAAGTGCGTGCTGTGGTCAGTTATTGACTCAGGGCCCGAACTGTCCGCCAAGCTCAGCCAGAAATTCTGGATTCAAACTGCACACTGTGTCCAACTAGAGTCTTAGAGCCAGGACTGTGCTAAAAGCTCCATTAGAGTCTCTGGGTCCAATCTGTCTGCCAAGCACAGTTAAGGACTCTGGCCCTAAACTGCATGCCGAGCTCCACCCGAGTCTCCAGGGCGGAATTATGTACCGATCTCAGCCAGGGACTATGGACCCACACTGAAATCAGCCCGGTACTCCGGGTCTATCCTGTGTGGATAGTCCAGTCAGAGCCTTGGGGCCACAGAGCCTGTGCGCACAGCTCAGGTAGAGACTCTGGGCCTAATCTGCCCGGCAATTCTAGCTAGGGCCTCTGGGCCGAATCTGTGTCAGTGCCCCAGAACTGCCCGCTGAGCTGAGTTAGTGTCTTGGGCAGAACTGCTCGTTGAGGTGAGCTGGTGCCTAGGGTGGACCTGAGTGCTCCACCCAGCCCACGCCACAGCAGGAGAACTGCGGCCGTGCCGACCTGGGTCCTAGGGTGGACCTGAGCTCTCTGCCCAGCCTGTGCCACAGCAGGAGAACTGCGGCTGCGTCGAGCTGGATCCTAGGGTGGACCTGAGCGCTCTGCCCAGCCCGCGTCACAGCAGGAGAACTGCGGCTGTGCTGAGCTGGGTCCTAGGGTGAGCCTGAGTACTCAGCCCAGCCTGCGCCACAGCAAGGGAGCTGCCGCTGCGCTGACCTGATGCCTTGGGCAGAATTGCCTACTGCGCTGAGCCAGCGTCTCCACGACACTGAGCTGAGCCTGGGACTCAGGGACCGAACTGTCCGCTGAGTCCAGTTTGGGTCACAAGGCACCCCGCGACCCAAATCCTGTCCAGAGTCCCCTCTCCCTCAGCTACTCCCACCGGCCACCACACCAATTGCCTTCACCGAAAGGCTCTGAGCTGCAAACCTCAGCCGCTTCCGCTGTCGCTGGAGCCACCACTGGTGCTGCTGCCTCTGCCACCACTGCTCCAATCTGAGAAAATCCATGCTCCTCCCGTGTGTAGGGGCACGCAGGTCCTCCACACCCTGGTCCCTCCGAACCGTGGAGCACTCCCGCTGCCGTGGTGTTGGGACCCTGGTGTCCCTGGCTCAGAAATCCGTGCAATTCCCTGAATTGTTCACTGGAGCCTCCAAACATGGTCCACACTGCTCGGCGCCATCTTGGATCCCCCTCCTCACTTTTATTTTTTATGTCATATTTAATATTGATTCTTCTTTGAGTATGCCCATGAAAGTCTGAATCTTTAATTTTCTTTGGCATGGACCACTGTCCCAGGCCAGTCCTTGGTGACCATGAGCATTTGGCACCCTGTGTTCTTGGGTCATACATAACTGGTCTATAAAAAGTCCTGAATACTAAAAAAAAACTTACATAAGTTTTAATATGAAAGTCTGAGAATCATTACAGATGTTATGATGACTATTCTTGGTTTTTAACTTGACTACATCTGAAAATAACTAAAATGCAAAATTGGCAGGGTGTACCAGTGAGAGAATTTTGCTTAATTTGAAATGCAGGATTCACTTTTAATCTAGATCTTTGTGGTAAGAAGACAACCCTTTAATCCAGATCTTTTGAGGCAGGAAAGGACATGCCTTCAATCTGGACCCTTAGAAGGGAAGACATTCCTTTCGTCTAGATTTTCTGTGCCCTCATGTAGGCTTCCTGAAGAAGGTGTGGCAATTCCTCTAGTTGATACTCTCTTGGATGATTTGTTGACAGCTAAAGCTAAGTGGGAGACTGGTCAACGGGATGAAACGTTCATCAGAGAAAATATGTACTTCAAAATGATGAAGAAAAAATTAAAATGAATAAAATTAAATTACATGAAAACATAAATCAGAGTGATCATAATGTAGGAGTATCAAATAAAGGACAAATGAAGTAATGAAATACTAATGCTTCTGAAATGGGAAAATTAGCTAACCCATGGTTGTGGAATGTTTGTGGGGTAGGTTGGTTTTGTCTTATGGTTCCTGGGGATTTTCGCCTGTCATGGTAAGGGTATGTCAGAGATGTCTTATCTCAGGCCAGTCCAGAAAACAGAAAGCAGTTGAAACCAGAGGCTTCCAAGACCCAGCTCTAGAGACCTGCTTCCTTCCATCAGTAAAAATGTTGAAGTCTCTAAATACAGTGCTAATTGTTTGGGACTCAGTATGCAGAGCACCAGTCTGTGGGGGATATTTAGATCAAACGTGACTAGAGAATCTCAGATTCAATCAGGAATCAGGAAACCAGAATCTTGCTTTAAGAAGTCTCGGTATGCACTGTGTGACAGGAGCTTCAGATGTTCACTCCCGAGAGCATGCCAAGCTCTACAGCTGTTTCTCCACTTCCGTCTAGAATAGCATTCTCACTTGCTGTCTGAAATACAGCCACAAAGGTCCTTGTATCAAATAACTGCTGCAAGGAACCAAACAGTGATTTTGAACAGTGACTGTAGTATTTCTTTACAGACCATGGCCCGGCTTGGTGGTTCAGCTGATCTGAGTTGGTCCTCACCAGTTCATCCCTCACTCTCTGTCTGGTGAGGTCAATAGTGGGCTAGCTGAGATGTTGCAGTTCTACTCATATGGTTTCCTCTTCCAACAGCATGCTAGCGTTGACTTGTTTTCCACAGTGTCTCCGTAGTTGTAGGAAGGCAAGGAGCATAGTCAAGATGTCTTGGATGCTTGGAACAGGTACTTCTGCTAGGAGTAAGTCACATGGCCAAGGTCTGGGTCAGTGTGGGAGAGGGACACCAGCTTTCATGGTGTGGGCTTTATTGATTTAGAATTAATGGATATGCCCTTGAACTTACTTTTTGACAAACAGTTATTGAGAATTCATTGTATAACCCAAATGGGGAAAATGTAATGGCTCTACATGCATACAAGTGAAATCTTGTAAACATGGAGAAAATCGACATATGAATACACTTAGGAAAATGGTTAATGTTTTCTTATTTAAATAAAAAGAACGGCCTTACTAGGGCTTCCAAAACAGTCCTCTCCTGAAAGTTATAAACTATTGAGGACATTGAATTGCAGTATCACAACAAAAAATTAATACCTCTGCTAACATACTGGAGCTTTGGGAAAGAGTGAGAGATGTGGTTCAATGTAAATGATTCCATCTGCTCTAGTGAAAGGTTATATATCTCTCCATCCCACAAGTACTGCTGTAGTTCTAAATGATGACCCTTTTCATTCTGATCAGACTTAAGCCTTATGTGCAGGCCAGTGGCAGGACCACAACAAGTTTTAAAACTTACTGGGGTCTGCAGAGACCTTATTTATTGTTGAAAAGGGGAGGAATGAACTTCAGTTTTCAGTGGCTCTGTGGTCCTTCTGTTGACACTCCTAGAATTTTGGGAACGTAAACCTGGCTGGAAGGCTCAGTATTCGATTCAATGAAAGGACACTTGCCCCTTGCCCAACATATACAAGGCCCTCAGACTCGTCAGACACAGAGGCACACAGTCACACAGGGACACATACATATAGACAACACACACACACACACACACACACACACACACACACACACACACACGAGAGAGAGAGAGAGAGAGAGAGAGAGAGAGAGAGAGAGAGAGACAGACAGACAGAGAGAGACAGAGAGAGACAGAGAGACAGAGAGAGACAGAGACAGAGACAGCACTTGGTGACCTTGGCGGGGAGGAAGGGGAGAAAACTATCAATCAAGGATCAAGGTATCAAAGCATATTGTAAGGAGATCCCGGTTCCTCTCTCTTCCCTCCATACATACCTTTGTCTTTGTCATGCTAATTTTCAGTTGGTTCTCAAGGTGAGGAGTGTGATATGCTCATCTGCACAACTCTATAGGCTATTAGTACCAAAAACAAATAGCCAGGGCTGTAGCAGACTTTCACATGACATCTAGATTGACTTCTCTCTTAACCCTCCACCACCACATCAAACACAGGAGAAGGCTGGCTTGCTGGCCTCAAGGAGAGTAGGAACGACTTGTAGATTAGTGGTGAGCTGACTCAGCTGGGTCCAGCTTAGGCTATACAGTGGGTTCCAAATACAGAAAAGGGAGCGGTTTTAACCACAGTGGTCATCCAGCTCATATCCGGTTCCTTAGCACCAAATTTGTAGTTTCTATATTTTTAAACAACAACAACTAAGTTATATAGGCTGTCTTTACCTTCTCTACCCTCCCTTGGCTGCCTAATTAACTCTGAAATGCAAAATTGTGTGAGATGGAATATTCGTAATTTTAGCTTCAAGTACTAGTTATTCCCTTAAATATGCAGAAACTCCTAAACTTAGTTGTTTTCACTGAGTTCAAGTAATAAAATTTGAGAGGCATCAATCCTGGGATCCAGGAAACCTACTTGAGTTCTGACTTTGTAGTAATTGTTAACTTTGGCTAGCTTCTTAAACTTTTCTTAGGTTTCTGTGCTTCTGAAATGGGATTAACTATTTGCTTCGGACATCTTATCACCAGTTATCACCAGTTAGCATCACACAGGGGAGATACTTGTTTAATGAAAATCCATGTGTTGTGACCCAAACAAGTATACTGAGTCCTCACCCCTGTAAATGTGACATTAGGGTCACTTCAGTTAGGATTAGACAATCCCTATTCCAATGACTAGTGTTCTCCTAATTAGAGAGACAATTGGATGCACTTGGTGAGGAAGGCCAGGCGAACAGAGATGTAAGCGATGGAGCTGTGAGGTAGTAGCTGCTGAGGGTCACTGACAATGACAGGAGGCCTGGAGAGGCTGGAGTAGAATCATCACCCCTGCAGCCTTCATCTCTGAAAACACAGGCATCCTAAATTCTGAACTTCTAGTACTGTGTGAGAAGACTACCCATGGCTCCATTTAGGTTGTAACAGACATAGTTATCCTAGCCTTAGGGAGCCACCACAACTTCCTTGTTAGCCATCATGTCAAGCTGGGTATCTCACAGAATAAATCTAGATTTGGGATATGTGAGTCAATTTACAAGCATCAGACACTGAGATTCTGAGTCCCTCAGGTAAAATAATAATGATTGTAGAATTTGAGGATGAAAGTGAGCTTACCTGCATCTTTGAAAAAGTAAAGGTCACAGAATTTCTACATGTATGCAACAAAAATTAGTAGTCACTTGTATGTGTCCATTTAAAGTGCTATCCATGGAGTTTTTACATCCTTGTCCATTTAAATCTCTTGGTCATACCATAAGACAATTACAGTCAGATTGAGTCAGACAAGGGAAACTTTACACTGCATATTTGAACAGAAGGGAGTGGCTGGGGAGCTAGCTCAGCTGCTAAGGTACTTGCTGTGAAAGCCTGAGGTTATGAGTTCAGTCCCACACACCACATATAAAAGCCATGCTTGGTAATGCCCATTCTAATTCCAGTGCCAGAGACAGGCAGATCCCTGGGGATCTTTGGCCACAGAACATCATCTAAGGTTAAGCACTGGTACCTGGGCATACATACTAGTACACAAAAAGCCAACCAGCAGCCAATCAATTTGGAGAAGGGTTAGAGCAAGGCATCACATATGTAGGTGATGGGACTGGTGGGCAATAGAAGGCCCTCAAAATGGCATCCATGTTCTTGTTCTGTGTTCTGGATACAGAGGAAGGAAGCAGTGCAGAAATACCAGGCAGGATTAAGGTCAGGACTAGGGAAAGCCTCTTTCCAAAGGACTCCTGAGCAGGAGAGTCTATCTGAGGTGGCCAGGGGCCCAAGATTGAAGTACCTTGTGTCTGTCAGCTTCCAAACCATTTTTGAGAGGAAAACTCTTGAGAAATAGAAAGGCAAACAGATTTCCCTAAATCCTTCCCTAAATCTCACTAGTGGGTGAAATTTGCACCCTAGTAGACCTTTCTCCATCACCCATAGCACTGACATCTGAGATCTGCAAGGTGAGGTGGTCCCCTGTGGCTTTGTGATGCCACCATTGGTGAGTAAGAAGGGACCACATTTGGTTTTATTTGTGAAATTGAAGCAAATAACTTTTTTTTTTTGAGAAATGTTACATGAGAAAATATTGCTTGCTTAAGAAAATAGCTTTTGGTCATATAAAAATATCAGACAGGGGAGAGACAATTTATTTTAACTGTTAAAAGTATTCAATTTCACAGCACCACGATGAGATAGAAAATTCTCCATATTCATTGCAGCAAATTTCACTTCCACAAGATAATTTAAGATGTCTCAGAAAGTCGTGTTTCTCAGTTTGCGAGGGTTCCAAAGTTGTCTGGCTTGTATGATTTCCTTTTTATCATCCCCAGTGAGATGCCCGAGAGCTTTGCTGTTCTCAATAAATAACAGCGCACCAAAAGAACATTTCCGGACAACTTGGACTCAAAGATGACAGCAGTAAAATCAGAATTGTTGCACACACACACTTTATTTTCCAGTTTGGATCAGTGTGGGTGTGGGGGTGCAGAGAGTAAGTGAAGAAATGGTTAATTAACTGCAGGAAGACAAATGGTTGTATGCTTTTAAAATGATTTGTTAGGTATACTTAATTTTAAAAAAATCAACAAGTCTGCTAGAAGCTGATAATTAGTTGAATAATGAGTAACACAAATCCATTCTAGAAATTGAAAAAGAAAAAAAAAAAAAAAAAAAAAGAAACCAGCTGAAGGAAGCAAAATTCTCCTTGCAATGAATGAGGCATGTGTGTGGAGTGAGCAGCTATTTCACTTTAGGCAAAATAAGTGCTGGTCCAGATGGTTTAGGATCCCTGGGTTTCCTTTCACCTCAATGACTACAGTTTCCCATTGACGTGGATTACTAGATGGCTGCCCTGTCTCAGTTCCTGAGCTAGTTCAGATAAACATGGGCTGCGATGATTTCCATCTAATGCAAAGGAATGAGAGCATCCCTGGGCAGTTAGCCCTCTAGGTGGACATGAGCTTCTGGAAGCTGTAGATAGCATTTAATGACTCTGTTCTCTGTGCCACCGATGGAGTGTGAGATGGACAATTGCCCTGGGTCTCAGGAATTGGAAGTGTTTGGGGCACAGTTGCCCTGCATGGTAGAATAATGAACACTATTATTAATTTAATTTATTCGAGCATGGTTTGAGCAATTGTTAGCCAGAGGCATGGTAAAGAAAGACTTGATCTTAAGGGTACACTGGGATTAATTAATTGAGTTTCCTTTCAATACCGTGACTCTATAAATTATGAAATCTAAAAACCTTATCTTCACACACACCAGGCCACCCCTGCTTCCCTAGGTGTTCAGCAGCCTCTGGAGCTGAGATAACAGTCCTTATCACAATGAGAACACTCAGGGGCTTTAGCAGTTCGATAGGAAAATGCAGTTGGAAACAACAAAAGACAAGAAATTGGAAATTCCAAATGGTGAAAAAGTGAAGATCAGCCTGAAGTAAAGACAGTGGAGTAGAAGCCATGTTTGAGTGCCTACAGGATCATAATTAGTGAAATAGAAGTATCTGGGATGCTGTACTGTAGAGGAATGCTAAGTGAATGTATCAACCATCAATAAAGCACTGTTGAGCCAATCAGCTGGGCAGAAGGACAGGAAGGAGAAGGCAGGACTTCCTGGAGAAGAGGGGAAAAGTTTGGTGGTTGGAGAGGGAGGGGAATTTTGGACGGTTGGAGGAGGACGGTGGGAATTGGAAGCAGACCGACCCAGGGGTCATAGTGGCAAGTGTTTGGAATATATGTATGTTACAAGGTTTAGAGTAGTTTGTTTAGTTTACGAGTAGATTAGAATCAGTTCACCCTCTGCCCGGTGAAGTGCTGGCAGCTTTAAGGTACGTTTCAGTCTCCCTGTGTCAGTAATTTGTTTTGTAGGCTGAACGGATACAAAATACTGTAACACTCTACCACTCAATCAAGATCACTAAGATCTTCATGACTAGTAGACTGACAAGCACTCTTCCTTTGTAAGTTCCACACCTTCTAGGAAAACAAGATGACTCCCCTTTGGGACACAGAAGCCAGGACATTAGCAGACTAGCACCAAATGCATCCCCAGTTATTGGCCTGCAGAAGCTACACCACCGGTAGCTGTGTTTACACACTGTGCAACTGCCATCTCAAGGCAGCACAGCTACTGCTGTTCCTACAACTGACCCCGACACCCTGGTCCCGGCTAGGATCATCTCAACTGCTCCACCCTAAGCTACAGACCACCTTAATTGTCTCTAGGAGTCAGCTTCATGAAGGTGTAGCTTCAGGAATCTCAGAAGAGCCAGAGCATAAAAAAGCAAACAAAGTGTATAGTAAGTACCAGAAGTATTTAAGACAGTGGTCACTCTTAAGATTGAGGATCTGCCTCTAGCAGATCTCATCCTGGGACAGAGAATTAAGAAGCTGTCTGCGTTGTGGCTTAATGGCAGCCTTTAATTTATGACCCTAACCAGTACTTGTACGTTTTATGCTCTGTCAGATATGTTGGGTTGAACTAAGCCATGAGGCATAAAACTTCCCACCACTCCCTAAAGGCACAAAGAAGTCCAAAATCTTCCTGTGCTGAGATTGCTCTGGGTATTAACCCGAAGAAGCTCTTTTGAACTCTTTGTTGCCACCCCATGGCATCCCTCTATGTGTCATGGCCTCTCTGCTACCCTCCCTCATGGCATCCCTCTATGTACCATGGCCTCTCTGCTACCCTCCCTCATGGCATCCCTCTATGTGCCATGACCTCTCTGCTGC
>OU015746.1:96882943-96895147 GCA_907169655.1 Acomys percivali | reverse complement strand
CTCATGGCATCCCTCTATGTGCCATGGCCTCTCTGCTGCCCTCCCTCATGGCATCCCTCTATGTGCCATGGCCTCTCTGCTGCTCTCCCTCATGGCATCCCTCTATGTGCCATGGCCTCTCTGCTGTCCTCCCTCATGGCATCCCTCTATGTGCTATGCCCTCTCTGCTGACCTCCCTCATGGCATTCCTCTATGTGCCATGGCCTCTCTGCTTCAGTCTCTCGGTCATAATAGAGGTTGAAATATAATGAAAAGAGTCTCCTACAGCTGGACAAAGCAGAATGGCTGATAGGTTAGTGAGGTGGGACACTGCTGTGTTCTTACCCTAAAAAGTTGCAGCAAATGTAATTTCTAGTGAAAAAAGTCCTCTAGGATTCATGAAAACAAAACAGACAATAAATAGAGTTAGAAAAAAGAGTTAACACTGGAAGATACCTTCCAGACTTGTGCAGAGGAACACAAAGACTTTCAAGTACCAGACACCACAAACCCACTCCTGACCTCCTAACTCCTCTGCACTGGAAGCCAAAAGTCCTGAGGTAGTGGAAGTGTTAGGGATAGTTCAGAATCCTATTCCTAAAACATGAATGAGCATCCAGACACCTCAAATAAAAACAAAACTAAGAAAATATGGGTCAAGAGAGTCTCAAAAAATGAACAAAGCAGTAAATTGCAGGAGAAAATCATAAATATGGGTGAAAAATCAGGTAAATAAATTGCAACACTGAAAAAGAACCAAACAGAAACATAGATATGAAAATAAAAGCAAAATGAATCAACCTTGCTGGAAAGCACTAACAGACAGAACCATGTAGAAGAAGGGATTGTTTTTCAGTGACAGAAGACCAAGTTAAGACAACAATACATGTGGCAAATATACCAAAAACATGAACATTATCAATACCTCAAAGAAGTGTGGAATATAATCCCAGAATTCAGGGATAAAACTAAAGAGAGATAGACAAATATTTAATAAAAATTTAATAGAAAATATCTTCTATGGCATGAATTAAGATTTATAGATGTCTTTCTTCTGCTCATGCGAAAGCTAGCAGAGAACTAGCTTTAATTATTATGTGCACCCTCACACCTCATACACTTATAATTTTAGGATTGTGTAATGCATGTGAAACATCATATGTTTTCTGAACGAAAGAACTGGCTTTTGAAGGTGGAGCAGACTTGACAGGATTCATTGCTCTCAGCATGCTGGAAGCTGACATTCTGAGTTCTTCATGTTCCAGTTCCAAGTGTTTCAGTTGCTGTTCTCCATCAGAACAGGACAGCTCACAGGACAGCTTTGAAGAAAGCTTCTGTTCCCAGTTAGTCCAGCATTACAGACTGTCACACACAGGACTTCTATTAAGCCTGGAATTTCTCAAGATTTAGAAACTGGACCACAAATGCTATTCCTAGATAGTGTAACTATTTCCTCCAATTATATTTTGGCCACTACAAAGGTATTATTCTCCCAAATCAGCCAGAAGAAATCCTAAGAGAACAACACCCCATTTCCCTTAAGGGGGCTTGGATAGGTTGTGGTTGCTTTCTTGGGCTATAGATGTTTATTTTCATTGGGAGTTGGTTATAAGTTACTATTGGTCTTATGCGGAGAGAAAGCAAGGTTGGAATCAGGGATGTCTCTATTTTCCTTTATCTTTCTTTCTTAGGTTTGGAGATAGGGGCTGAAAAGGAAGAAGAGAGAGTATAGAAATATATAAGGAGGATAGGCCCAAAAAGTAGATTATTGAGTCAACTCCTCAACTTAAAGTCTTAATTGTGCTCACAAGGTTATTTTTAATTCATCAGTATAGAAATTTGTATATTGATGCAAAATAAGCTTAACTTTGATTAGTATAGAATTCAAATTTAGGATTATTCTTCATATACACACAATATATATATATATATATATATATATTGTCATGTCAATTACTAGTCTACTTATATCACAAGAATATCCTAGGTGTAACAGATAGGTATGATTCTATAGACAGATAAGGTAAAATAGTTAGCTAAGGTCTTCAAAAACCTTAGAGTCCTACAGAATATGACATTTAAAGATGTTTTTACTGTTTTAAGGATTTTTTTGTCAATAAGACAGGTTAATTCCTGGCAATACTCAGCCTACTTCAAAGAAGATGATGAACATCAAAGAACCCCCTTATGGAGATGGCTTCAAATGTGGCAAATCAGCCACTGGGCAAAATGTCCTCATTTCGACCACTGACAGAATTCTGCCTAAAAATAGGCAAGCTTGGATGCAGGTAGAGTCGACTGCCAAACTCTGCCAAGACAAGGTAAGCAAGTCTGCAATAATTCCTGCCTCACAAATGTGTATGTCAGACATATTGGGTCAGAAGACTGAAGATGTTGCTCCAATGTTATAGAGAGTTGTGGGTGACTATTCAGGCAGCAAGCTTTTTCTGTCATTTTTTTTTCAATTTGGAAGCTGCTAGCCTGCACTTCATGTTTACCCAGGTAATTAATTTTATTCCTTCTATAGTCTCTTATGGGGTTGAAGACCAAATAGGTTAGTTTCACAATTAAGCTTAGTTGTTTAGGGGTTAAGATATTTTTAGGTCTAGATACTGTTTTAAATTGATAGAGATGAGACATAATAGATATAGATTTACATTCAGAATTTTAAACTCACCAAGATAGGAAAATCTTTTCTTCAAGGTTGCCAAATAGCCAAAACACTATCAATGTAACATTAATATAATTCCTGATTGTTTCATGGTTCTTCTTGCTCTATGTAATTTATTTTATATATGTATAATAATATAAATGTATATGTAAAAATAAAAATATTAATAAGAAATAAAAAACCTTCCAGAATAATTCTAAATGTAACTGTATCTTTGAAAATGAAATTTCCAGTTCTTTGAACTGCGTAATTTAAAAAAAAAGAAAAGAAAAAGGAAAATATCCCAGACTTGAGAAAGAAGTTGGCATTCAAATGCAAGAGGCATTTGGAACAGCAAATAAGCTAGCCAAGAGAATACACTGTCCATTATATTTATCAAGATGTCAAAGACACAAAGGAAAGAAATAACACTAAACAATGTAATAAATAAACAAAACCAGAAACGTTCCAACACACATACAGATGCAGAACCATCAGAATAACTTTGATTCTTTTATTAGCATCCTTAAAAGCAAGAACAGCATAGAAGATATACCTTAAATCCTAAAAGCAAGTCACTTCCACCGAGACATACAAAAATAGTGTATTAGCTCCTTCTCCACTGTGGAAACACTGACTTTACCAATCAGCTTAATAAAGGAAGCATTTATCTTGACTCACAGCTCCAAGGTACATCCCATCATGGTTGAGAGACTCAAAATGACAGGAGCACAGGGAAGCTGGCTGCTTTACATCCTTACTCACCATGCATAATTTGATAAGTGATGATCATCAACTTTCTTTTTCCTCTTTTGTAAGTCTCAGACTTTAGTCCAAGGAATGGTACCACCTATATTTAGGGTGGGTCTTCCCCATTTAAATAATCTATATTCTGTCACAGACAAATCGAAAGCTTTGTTTACATGTTATCCTAAATCTCACCAAGTTGACAACATGTCATGCCAAGAAAAGTTGTCTTTCAAAATTGATGACTGTTTCAAGACAATCACAAATTAAGGCAAGTTAAACCCACAAGCCAAAATTCAGAAAATTCTTAAAGGAAAAACATGCACAGCGGAAGAAGAAATGCATCCTTCTCACGAGAACACATGAAAAGATGAACTGATAAACAAGGAAAAACTGTGAATTAACCAATCCTGTATAAGACAGTACACTCAGCAGAAAAAATGCCAATAATACAACCCACCAGAATCATTTAACAAAATTTTAGGAAATAACAAGACACTTTCAATAATAACTTTAAGTATAAATGACTTAAATTTACCAATAAAAAGATACTGATTGGCTTCAAAACCAAGAAGCCTATGTGATGGGGTCCCTCATCCCACCCCTGAGTGGTGCACGTCCCAGTGCGCATCTCCTCAACCATGATTCAGGACAGGGAGTTGGCCTGACACTGTGAATGTTTCTCTGGCAGTGCGCTGTACAGAAGGCTAACACACTGGAACTTGGAGTACAGCAGGTACTTCTGTAACTTGGTAGCTTTCATTAGTGAACTGAAGGCCTGTGAGCAAAGGTGGTGGCTTCCAAAAGGACTTCAGATGAGGCAGAACTCCTCCCAGTCATTCTACTCTGCTGTTTCCCAGGAGTAAGAGCCTGCTTAGCACTTCTGGAGTGATTTTCAGTTTCTTGAGATATAGAACATTATCATCTTTCAAGGTGATTAAAGCAGTATAGGGTGGACTCAAGAAGTCTATTGTGGTGGCCTGCCTGGGATCTTTGCAACTGAGTGTAGTTTTAAGCGTGACTATAGGATCTGAACAAACCCCTGAGGACATGAACCCACTTGTGTCGTGCAAGTCCCCAGACAGAAAAGTTACAGTCCCCAGAGCAAGCAGTCAGCTACATAAGTAGGGCCATCTTGACAACTAAAAGACTGTGGAAGAATGAAGAAGGAAGCAAGGAATCTAAAACCTGATCATTTTCTGTGTAGGGCGGTACAAGGACCAATTGGCTGTTGTTTCTAATGAAGAAACATACTTCACTAGAAAAATCAATTAAAGAACCAAGTGTCAAAGAATAGAAATGAATCTTTCAAGTAAACAGAAACCTCAAAGAAGCAGATGTTGTCATTTTTCTACCTGATAAAGTGGACTTTGAGCCCAAACTAGGCATTAGAGGTCACTACATGCTGATAAAGGGGACAACTCACCAAGAAAACAGTTAGAAGCACTGTGCAGAAAATACTGAAGCTCCCAATTTCATAGAACAAGCACAGGCACAAAACCACATGTAGGTCCTGATAGAATAGTGGAGACTACAGGACTTCGCATGACCAGAGCTAGTGAGGGAACAAAAAAAGGACAAACACACACAGAAATGCTAGGCTAAGATGTGCCACACACCACATCCTGGAAGCTCATTTATTGTGTATAGCACAGCAGGAGAAGTTAGCTAGACTATGTAGGTGAGCAGTCTGAGGCTTTAAAAAATCTGGGAGGAGAGCTGGGCATGGCAGCACATGCTTTTGATTCCAGCACTCAGGAGGCAGAGGCAGGCAGATCTCTGTGAGTTTGAGGCCACCCTGGTCTACAAAGTGAGTCCAGGACAGCCAAGGCTACAACACAGAGAAATCCTGTCTCAAAACACCAAAAAATATATGTGAGAAGGAAGCTATGGTTTGAAAGCTGTAATATATATATGGGGTACCTGGAACAGACTCATGTCAGCCATGTGCTTGCTGCTTTAGTCTCTGAGTTTATATGAGGTTTGTTCAGTTGATTCAGGGGCCTTATATCCCTCCGGTGTCCTCCATCCCTGTTATATTCTTTCTGCCTCCCTTTCCCTGGGGTTCCCTAAACTCTGAAAGGAGGAATTCGGCGAAGACATCCCACTTACAGCTGCGTGTTTCAAGGTTTTTCTCTCTGCGTCCTGTCGGACTGAAAGTCTCTGCATCTGTTGCCATCTGCTGCATTAGGAAGCTTCTTTGATCATGGCTGAGGAAGGCACTGATCTATGAGTATAGCGAAGTATCAGTAGGAGTCATTTTATTGATACTTTTTTGTTTTAGATCAGTTGCGTTTGGTCTTGTCCTAGGTCTTTGGAGTATCTAGTCTGGTTCTTGGTCACCAAAGCAGTGCCAGGTATAGGTTCTGTCTTATGCAATGGGCCTGAAGTCAAAGAAGATACTGGTTGATTACTCCTACAAGTTTTGTGCCACCATTCCCTAGCACGTCTTGCAGGTGTGACAGCTTGTAGGTCAAGGGTTTTGTGGATGGGTTGATATTTATGTTTCTCTATTGGTATCATGTAGAGCGCATTCCTACACCGAAGACAGTAGAACACAGGGAGAAGACTCCATGTAGTCAGATGCTTGAGTTTTTCACTTCCAATGTCTGTAGCAATGGGCCTTGCTGTTCGCATGTAGGAAGCAACTTTTTGTCTTGGGGAAAGTCTGGGTTGTTTGAAGATTTTCTTTGGCTGACAACTCAATTAGATGTAACCCAGTCCGAGAACTGGAAATGCCCTGTGGTGATGAGATGGCCAGTTGAGACTCTGACCCCCCATTCTTAGGAGTCTTCATTAGGATTGCCTTCATATATTTTAAGAAGTTTCCACTGCACCAGGCTTCTTTATCATCCCTCAAATGCCCTCACTTCCAGCTGTCTTTCCCTGCGTTCTCTCCCTGAACCCTATCTAATCGTCCCTCCTCACCTTGTCCTCCCATTTCTGTCTACCCTGCTCCCAGTCTGCCCATAAAATGCATTTTATTTTTCCCTTTCCAGGGAGATTCATGCATCTCCCAAGAGTCTTTATCTATACCTAACCTCTCTGGGACTATGGGTTGTATATAGGTTATCATTTATTTAATGGTTAATATACATATATAAGTAAATACATACCAAATTTTCTTTCTGAATCTGGGTTACCTCACTAAGGATGACTTTTTCTAGGTCTACCCATTTGCCTGCAAATTTTATGATGTAATTTTTAACAGCTGAGAAATACTCTTGTGTAAATGCACCACATTTTCTTTATTCATTCTTCAGCTGAGTGACATCTACATTGTTTCCAGTTTGGGCTATTATGAATAAAGTTGCTATGAATATAGTTGAAGAAGGGTCCTTGTGGTAAGGTGGAACATAATTTGGTTATATGCCCAAGAGTGGTATAGCTGGATCTTGAGGTAGATGAATTCCCAACTTTATGAGGAACTGCCATATTAATTTCCATACTGGCTGTACAAGTTATCACTTCTACCAGCAATGGAGGAGTGTTTCCCTTGTTCCACAGTCTTACCAGCATGAGCTGTCACTTTTATTATTGATTTTAGTGATTCTGACAGGTGTAAGATGAAATGTTAAAGTAGTTTTGATTTGCATTTGCTTAATGGCTAACGATGTTGAACATTTTTTAAGTGATTCTCAGCCATTTGAGATTCCTTTATTGAGAAGTTTCTGTTTAGATCTGTACCCTGTTTTAATTGATTATTTGCTTTTGTTTTTTGATATCTAGTTTCTTGTGTTCTTTATGTATTTTGGATATTATTCACCTATCAGGCATGGAGTTGATAAAAATACTTTCCCATTCTGTAGGCTGCAGCTTTGTCTGAATGACAGTGTCCTCTGCCTTACGGAAGTCTTTCAGGCTTGCAAGGTCCCATTTATTTATTTATTTAAAATTAAAAAAATTTTTTTGCAAGTCCCACTTATTAATTGTTGATCTTAGAGTCTGTGCTATTGGTGCTCTGTTGAGAAAGTCATCTCCTGTGCCAATGAGTTCAAGGATACTTCCTGGACCCTTTTAGTCCATTGTGGAATAAAAGTAGAAATCAACTGCAAATGAGACCCCAGGAACTACATCAATCCATGAAGAATAAAAATTGGAATAGAACATAGAACTCAAGAATAAACCCACACAGCTGTGATTACTTAAGTTTTGATAATAGTATACAAAATATAGAGTTGAAAAAAGACAGCCTATTCAACATTTGGTGCTGGTGCAGACAAAACTGAATAGATCTCCAAAACTAAGAAACGACCCAACAAATTCCAAGAATTAACAACTGAGACTGTACAAAATAAATATTTCTGTTTAGAAAAGAAGATGATCATCAGAGTGTGCATAGACAGTCCACAGAGTGGGAGAAAACCTTCTCAGTTATACTTTGCAGTCCTAGTATCTAGAATTAGTAAACAAATTCAAAAATTAAATACCAAGAAAACAAAACTACTAGTTACAAATGTGCTAATGAAGTGAATAAATAGCTGTCTAAAGAAGAAACATAAATGTAGAAATAGTATTTTTAAAAGTCAACATTCTTAGCCATCAGGAAAATGTTACTTAAACCTATGATGAGACTCCGTCTTATCCCAGTCAGAATTGCTATCATAAAGAAAACTCACTTTAGGTCCTGGAAAGGGTGTGATTATTAGGAATTTTTGCTCACTGCTGATGAGAGTGTAAACTAATATAGCTATTGTGTAAATGAGTGTGGAGGTCACTCCAAAAATTACAAATAGATGTTACATATAAACCAATTATACCACTCCTGGGCACATATCCAAAGAACCCCATATCCTTCCACAAGGATGTTTGTATATGCACCGACATTTATTGCTGCTCAATTCACAGACATTAAGCAGTGCAACAGTCTATCAACTGTTGATAATCAACAGATGAATGGGTAATGAAAATACACAATAGAATTTTACTTAGCTACAAAGAAAAATGAAATTTGCATGGGAATGGATGGATCTGGAAAATGTTAAAGTCAGTGAAGTGACCCAGACTCAGAAAAACAAACATCACATGATCTCTCTCATGTGCAGATTCTTACTTTTTTTTTTTTTTTTTTTTTTTTAAAAGGGTTTTTTTTTTTTAGTCTTGACTGTCCTGGAACTTGCACTATAGATCAGGATGGCCTTGAACTCACAGACATCCTCCCGCCCCTGCCTCCTCAGATCCTTATGTTAATGTATACATGTTTGCATAAAGTGCATGTGATGTGGATATAGCCTATGAAACTTGAAAAAAAGGGAAGAAGAAGATGTTCTGAGGAAGGGAGGCAAGGCTGACAGGCACAAGTGACAGGGAAGCAGAAAGAGGTCTGGGGAAGAAATAAAGGGAGCTAGGAAATGAGGGCCGGGGAGCAAAAGAGTGAAGAGGATAAACTGAAACATTATATTCAAAAACGTTGTAATGAAACCTAATATTTTGTATGCTGATTTAAGAAAAAGAAAAAAGACAAAATCATATCTTTGCATGCGCTATTGACTCTCGTGGGAATAACCGTAGCTCTCTTGATGGTTGTGTACTTGTGAAAGGGACCAGTAAACTACTTCTGAGGGAATCAGATGTGGATGCTCATTTGGTTCTACTCAATAGTGGTGCCTGATATGTATATTTAATGACAATTCTAGCTAAAGCAGCTATTTCTCTGACATAAAGTATGGAATTTCCATGGGAGAGGGGGGGAAAGAGCTGAGTTAAGAATGCAAAAGGATTTCCCAGCCAGCGTTTCCAAACTCGGAAGACTTGAAGAGGCTGAAGAACATAATGAATAAGCTGAAGTATGTTTTTAAAAAAAGAAACCTAAAAGTCAATTGAAAGTGATATTACTATAATTAAAGAATATGGGGGAATCCAAACCTAAATGTACTATTACTAGACAGGAAAATTTAAAACATGGAGCTCATGAGAATTGTGTTAGCTGACCTAAGGCCACAGAGGTCTAAGGAAAGCAGAGGAGTGGGGTTGATGACTCACAAACACAAAGGTCTAAAGAATTCAGAGTGTGAACTGGATGTTCTATGGTCACAGACAATCAAATATGCAGAGTGGTAAACTTTCTTATCTGACCAAAGGTGATAGAGACCAAAGGAGGTCAGAGTGTGAACTGGCTTACCCATGGTGACAGGGAGACCTAGGGAGGTCAGAGTGTGAACTGGCTGGCTGAAGGTCAGAGAAAGGTCATTAGAGAGGAAGTCCAGAGATTTCTGGAGAATGAATTCCAGAACTTACTTGTTTGTGAAAGAAAAATAAAGTGCAAGAACTCTTGCTCAGTGACTATGGATTTACTAAAGATAATTTATGTGGATGAGAATATTCTGACCCACATACTTTAAAAGTTACCTTTCTACTACCATCAAGACTTCTCTCCAATAGAAAGCTGTAAATTCAGGAGCGTATCCCCCTGCATACAATTCCTTTACAGACATCGCTTTCAGGAATGAGGGCATTAGAAGACACACAGATGATACAGAAACAGTTGTGTTATTTTGAAACTATAAAGACTTTTAAAAAGTATCTAGGAAAAAAAAAAGACCATTCTAAAGCTCACACTTAAGAAGTGCATATTTGAGGTAAAATATCTACCCGAAGAGATAGAAATTCTTAATCAAAGGTACACAGATCACTTACAAGTTCTTATCTCTCATTAAAGTGCTGTATTTAACCTATTAATTTAAGTACTGCATTAGTTAGAAGGACCATCCATTATGCTAGGCATTTTAAAAAATGAGACCCTTGAAAAGAGGCCACTGAGAGAATGTTGCAAGGTCAAAACTAGAAAAAAAAAAATGGATGCTGAGATGCTGTGTTCACGATTATACAGCCCCACAGGAGGAAATAAGACAATATAGAGCTAGAAAGGTGGGAGTTTGGTCCTGGTATCTGGCATTCTATTCCTGGAGGAAGTACAGTGAAATGTATGTGGGCATGGGTGGCCCTCTTTCTACAGAGGCATGCTGTGTGGATGACCCTGGAACTGCCCCAAGCATCTGGAGCCTGGAGCCACAACTGTCTTCTACTCATTGCACAATTGTGACAGGTCCAGAAAGCAAGGCAACCAAGTCCTTCACTCTCTCCTTCTGTCTTCCAGCCACCTGGTTGGGTCTCCAATTGGCAAAGTTTTCCCAGCATAATGAGTTTCTACACCCTGCCTCTGGCACTTCAGAGTATGTCTAGGTGGCTTGAGGCTGAGATGGAACAGGTGAATGGCCTGCATAGGTTGTCTGTGACTGCACAATACCTATTCCATCTACCACTGGCAAACAAAACAAAACAAAACAAAACAACACCCCCACACACACACACAAATTGGCCCATTACAACAACAGTGGGGATGCGTCCTAGAGTTTCCCACCATTCCTTGTACTTGTGCTGTGTAGGTGCAGTGCATCTTTTCTTTCTCTACATTTCATAGATATTTTAATAAACTTGATATATAAAGCCATGGGCTACATTCTAGTAGCATTGAACCTTATGCATATTCATTCACTGCTATCCTTCCATGGCCCTCCCCTCCTCACTGGTACTTCTTCCTCCCTACAGTACCACTCTGTTTTCATCCCACACACACATTAAAATTTAGATTCTATAGATGATAGAGACAGTCGATAGTTGTTTCCCTTAGCCCCCACTTATAGTCTCATCTTTTTAATCCTTTCGCCTCCATATTTATCCTTCTGTTTTCACATCATGTATATATGTATGTATACATGTTTATATAAAAATATAGATTCTCTATATAAGAAAAAATGAGATATTTGTCCTTTTTGTCTGGCTTATTTCACTTAACAATAATCTACAATTTCATCCACTTTCCCTGAAAAATGACATAATTGTATTCTTTATATATATATATATATATATATATATTACATTATATAATTATCAAATTATTTATATACTTATTTTTTATAACCAAATCATGTGTTGACAGCCAGTTAAGGTGATTCCATACTATTGTAAGATGTTCAGCAACCAGCATGGGTGTGTGAGTATCTTTGTGGTATGCTGTCTTACATTCCTCTAGGTTGTCTAGCTGGGAGTGATACAGCTGGGTCATATGGTTGCTTTAGTTTTCTGGACCATTTCCACTTTGATTTTCATAGCTCTGCAGTGGTTTATTCTTCTAGTCACAGAATATAAGGCTCCTTGTGTCCTTACATCCTTGCCAGAATTTACTACTTTTTAAAATGATAACCATGAGGATTGCTCTCTGATGGAATCTCAGAGTAGTAGTAATTTGCATTTCCTTCTTGAGGACATTTAGCTTTCTTTCAAATATCTGCTAACTATTATATTTCTTGTTTGGAGAACTGTGAGTTCAATTCAGTTACCCACATATTATGTGGGTGATTTGATGTTTTGCTATCTAACATTTGAAGTTTTATTTTTATAAATTCTAGAGATATTAACCTGTCACAAGTATAGTTGGAAAAGAATTTTTTTTATCCTGTAGATGTTCTTTTTTCTCTCTTATTGTATCCTTCACTGTGCAGAAGCTTTTCATTTTACGCAATCCCATTGGTTAATTCTTTGGTTATTTCATCCTTTTCAGAATGCCCTTGCCTATGACCACATCTTGATGCATTTCCCTTATGCTTTTCTACAGCAATTACGGTATTTTAGGGCTTATATCAAAGTTCTCTTTGAGGGGATTTTTGGGCACTGTGAGGGATATAGTCTCCTTTTATTTTTCTATATGTGACTTCTTTCCCCAGTACTGTTTGCTAAAGATGCCATTTCCTCTCCAGTGGGTATTGTTAGCATCTTAGTTGAAACTCAGGTGACAGTAGACTATGGCTGCCTGGGTTGACTTCTATTTT
>OU015746.1:96853937-96882933 GCA_907169655.1 Acomys percivali | reverse complement strand
ACACACACACACACACACACACACACACACACACACACACACACACAGTCACTGTCAATCTGCCTCTGTAGTGTAGTTTGAGATTGGGCATTGTAATACCTCCAGCACTGCTTTTTGCCTGCGGTTGGTAAGCAACATTTCTTAGTGTGCTTTGCTTTATCTCTTGGGTTGTACTGACCCTTCATACTGTTCCTGATGCTCTCATGATTTGCCCAGATCACTACTGATGGTTTTTAGGTAATATCTAGTTTTAGGAGCTGAGTCACATCTCCCATCCACCATTTTGAAACCCTGATTTCCAGCCCGACCCAGTGTATTTCTGTTGGGAGTTGGCCTTTATGGAAATGACTGACTTAGAATGAGTTCCTTAAAGTGAGCCCAGCCTAATCTGACTAGTATGCTTGTAAGAAGAAATTTGGTTACACTTAAGAGAAAGGGCAAAATGGTGCACTGGTAATTGCTACATGCAAGAAAAATAGAGAAGCCTCAGAAGATATTAGGTCTGTTAGCACCTTGATCTTAAGACTTTCAGATCACAAAACCGTGGGAAAATAAATTTGTATTTTGTAAGCCATTCCATCTATGCTATTTTGTTATGAAGAGCCCAGGAAGGTTACTTCTTTGTTGTTTTGAGTTGGGATCTCATGTTGTTCAGGCTTACCTTGAATTCCTTTTGTAGCCAAGGGTGATCTGTCTTAGAGTTTCTGTAGCTGTGATAAGACAGTGTGACCAAAAGCAACTTGGGGAGCAAAGGGTTTATAGTTTGTCTTCTAACTTATAGATCCACATCACAGTTCATCACTGAAGGAAGTCAGGGTAGGAACTCAAGGCAGGAACCCTTAGGTAGGACATGAAGCAGAATTCATGGAGGGACACTGCTTACAGACTTGCTTCTCATGATGTGCTCAGCCTGCCTTTTATACAACTAAGGACCACCTACCTAAGAGCAGGACAATTTCAATGGATTGGGCCTGCCCATATCAATCAATAACCAAGAAAAACACCAAAGGCCAGCCCAGGCCAACTGGGTGAAGACATTTTCTTAACTGAGGTTCTCTCTTCTCAGATGACTCTGTGTCAAATTGATACTTTGAACCCCTGGTTTTCCTTCCAGCTTCCAACTCAGGGGTCACTGGAGAGAATCAAGATCCCCAGCTGCCTTCTTTATACAGGCACTGACTATGGAATCTGCATATGAGGAAATGGATAATTTGGTATCGAATTGCAAATTAAAAGCAACCAGCAAGTAGCTTTAATTTCAATGTACAAATCAAAAGGCTTCTTACCATTGAATAAATTAGACTGCAAATAAATGAATTATAATGGTGCCAACTGTGGTTAAGAGAAGAGACAGAGACAGGGGGCAAAAGCTCAGGCAAGGAATTAATTCTGCTCTGACCCAAAAAATGTTACTTTGGTTTTCCACAGAAACCTCAAAAAAAACCAAAAAAACAAAAAAACAAAAAAAAACAAACAAACAAACAAAAAAAAAAACAAAACAAAACAAAAAAAAAAAAAAACAGGGTGGGGTGAAGATGGGGTGGGGACTTCTGCTCAGTAGTGCCAGCAGCTACTTAGTCCAGAAGTCCAGACTTTAGTAGTTAAAATGCTCTACCACATAACAAGGACATATGCTCAACCATGTTCATAGCAGCCTTATTCATAATAGCCAGAACGTGGAAACAGCATAAGTGTCCCTCAGTAGAACAATGGATAAAGGAACTGTGGTACATTTACACTATGGAATACTATTCAGCTATTAAAAGCAAGGAATTTCCAAAATTTGTGGACAAATGGATTGAACTAGAAATGATCATAATGAGTGAGTTAACCCAGAAGCAGAGAGACTCAAATGGTATATACTAACTTATAACTGGACACTAGGCCAAGGGGCAGGTCTCATGAAAGTCTTCACTTGCCAGGAAAGTGGGATAGAGGTGAGGACATCCTATTGGGACTCTAGGTGAGAAAAATATAGGAGATAGGGAAATAGATGGATCCAGAGGGTCCTAGAAACCTACATGAAGAACATTATTATAGGCAGATCTGGGCCCAGGGGTTCTGCTCAATCTAAGTCACCAACCAAGGGCAATACATGCAGTCATCATCAAACCCCTACCCAGATCTAGCCAAAGGACAGAACATTCTCCACAGTTAGGTGGAGACTGGGGACTGACTTTCATACCAACTCTGGTGCCCCATATTTGGCCATGTCTCCTTGATGGGGAGGCCCAATGGCACTCAGAGGAAGGATAGCAGACTACCAAGAAGAGACTTGATACCCTAGCATCATATTCAGGGAGAGGAGGTTCCTCTCAGTCACAGTCATAGGGAAGGGGAATGGGGTGAAAGCGGGAGGGAGGGAGGATGCATGGGATGGGATAGCAAACGAGATGTAATATGAATTATTTTACTTTTCAATAAAAAGTATGTAAAAAAAATGACTGAGAAGGGGCTGGCCAGAAGGCTCAGCAGATTAGGGTGCTTGCCATTGAAGCAAGAAGGGTGGTGCACCCAGGTGGTGCAAAGGGACTCCCCCAAGTTATCCTCTGGATTATACAGAAACACCATATCAAGTGCATGCCCACATACATGTACACACAATGCACACACACACACACACACACACACACACACACTGAATGAAAATAAAGTAGTTCAATGATTGACAAATACAAGATACTTCCCCAGTTGGATGGTTTCTGAATAAACATATTTTGCATTTCTTTCATCATCTTCTTTAGGTTGGTAAAAAAACAAAGTGTTTTTTTTTCAAGTATAAACAAATTAAAATGTTATGGAGTCATCACAGAGAACAATAACACATAGATGACGGATTTCAGCTTTTACTAACTTGGACAATGAATAATTTTCTTCTCCACAGCCCTATTTCCTGCATGCTGTGCCCAAACTATGATTAGGCAATTATCTCCTCATTTCCAGAACTGGATGCTTTCTTCATTGTCTTCTGGACTCTACTCAAAAGAGATTATTTTCAGACATGTGAGTCCTCCATCCTTTGACTTCTTCATGCACCCAATTTATTCAGGTACACTGGCAGAGACTTTTCATTATAGGATAAAAAAAGAGAGCCAACCAGCTCCAGAAACAAAGGGGCTTTATTGACACCTGTCAAAAAGGCCAGAGCAGCGCAGGCCTCAGGCATGGTTTATACAGTTTATTCTGGCTTCTGGCTTCTTTCTCTGTGATCACTTTCATTTTACTTTTTGAGTTAGAGTTCTATCCCTGTGACCATGCTGCTAACAAATTAAGGGACAAAGCTTTTGAGTACCACGCGTGCCTGACTATCGCAGAGCAAATCCTGTTTGTAAGCTGAGGAAACACGTGGTTGGTGGCCTGGAAAATGACTCTGAAGAGCTGGAGTTTGCGTGGCTGCTTTGCCTAATCACATGTTATGGTCAGGCTGCAGCTGTGAGACAGCATAGCATCCTCTGTGCAATGGGCAAGGCCATTTCCCTCTGACAGTCTCCCCATGTAATTAACCCCTTAATTGTTTCTCCTCTTTTTTTCCTTTGAATTTCATGTCCTGGGATCTAGGAAGGGCAGAGCGTATCTTGGTTTGGGTTTCTTTTTTTTTTTTTCCTTTCATTAAAAATAGTTTTTTTTTCTTATAAAATATATCCTGATGAAGGTTTCCTCTCCCTCTACACTTCCTGTTTCCATTTCCAAATTCTTTCATGTCCAGATCAGCTCCCTTTCTGTTTCCCATCAGAAAATGAGCAGGTCTCTAAGAAATAATAATCAATAAAATGAGCTAAAGTATAATAAAATAAACAAAAAACTAGCTCAATGGAGTTGGACAAGACAAACCAACAGGCAGAAAAGAGGTGGGGAGCAGGCACAAGAACCAGAGACCCACTCATTATCCCACTTAGGAATCCCGCAAAATACTAAACTGGAAGCCTTAATATATTTCCAGAGGACCTACTGGAACCCACACAGGCCCTGTTCATGCTGCCTTAGTCTCTGTAAGCTCATATGTGCATTGATCGGGTCGATTTAGAAGGCCTTGTTTTCTTAGTGTACTCCTTCCACTCTGACTCTTAAGTAGTTTCTGATTCCTCTTCCCTAGGGGGGGCGCTCCCTGAGCTTTGAGAAGAGGGATTTTACAGAGACATCCCATTTGGGCTGGGTGTTCCAAGGCCTCTTATTCTCTACCTAATGTATGGATGTGCGCCTTTGTATTTGTTCCCACCTGCTGCAGGAGGAAGAGTCTCTGATAATGGATGAACAAGGCACTGATATGTGATTATAGCATAATGTCATTAGGAGTCATTTTATAGCCACGTTTTTCTTTTTAGAACAGTAGTATTTGGTTTTACCCTAGGTTCTCTGGTTCTCAATCAGCTAACCAGTCAGGTATGGGTCCCGTCTCAAAGAGTGGCCTGTAAGTCAGATCATATGTTACTTGGTTACTCCACTGCCCAAGCGTATTTTGCAGGACAGCATGGTAGGTAAAAACATTTGTGTATGGATTGGCATTTATGTTTCTCTTTTGGTAGCCTGCTGAGTATCTTTCTGTGCCAAAGACTCTAGGACATAGGGATAAAGGCTCTGTATAGGCACCAGCTTGAGTTCTCCTTGTTTTAAGATATGTTCAGGTATTGTTTGTGCAGGACAACATACAGAGTTGGCAACAGCCTGGGTTGTTTGGAGATTCACATGGGAAACTTTTGGCCATCAACTCAATTGCATATAGCTGATACTGTAAGCTTAATTTGGTGACAAAACATGGCCAGCTAGGGACTCTTTCTCCCTCATTCTTTAGCAATTTTCCTTTAGGTCACCTCCATGTATGTGTATATTTTAAGAAGCTTCTTATTGTATTTGTTTTCCACACTACCCTCAAACGGCCCTTAATTTTAGCTGTCTCTCCCTGTATTTTCTTCCCTGCCCTCCTCTCCTCTCCCTTCTTCATGTGATACTCCTGTTTCCTCTCCGCATTCTTCCATAACTATCTATTCTATTTCCGTTTCTTAATGAGCTCTGTCTGTTCCCTGCTCCCATTCCTTAAACTGTACCTAATCCCTATGAGTCTATGGATCGCAGCTTGGTTATCACTGACTAACAGCTAATATCCATATATAAGTGAGTACATACCATATTTGTCTTTCTGGCTCTGAGACACCTCCCTCACTCAGGATGATTTTGGTTGTAGTTCCATTCATTTACCAGTGAATTTCATGATTTCATTTTTTTGATGGCTGAGTAATACTTCATTGTATAAATGTAGCACATTTTCTTTATCCACTCTTCTGTTGAGGGACATCTACACTGTTTCTAATTTCTGACTATTGAATATATGGACAGTAGCAGCGAACATGGTTGAACAAATGTGTTTGTGGTATGATGAAGCAACTTTTGGATATATGCATAAGAATGGAGAAGCTGTATCTTGGGGTAGGTTGATTCCTGTCTTTCTCAGGAACCACCACATTGATTTCCATAGTGACCACATAAGTCTGCAGTACCACTAGCAATGGATGAGTGTTCCAGCTTGGATTTCCTTATTCCAAATATGGTGACCCATTGGCATGACTACTTCCTTTTCATTTCCCGTCATCACTTCAGTGCCTAGTTTTTGTCAAAAGAAGATTACCTCTTCTAATCAAGTGAGAACAGATGGAATGAAAAGGGCAGAAGAAAACAGCTTTCATGGTCTCCCTTTTGCACCCCCATGCACCAGGAGAGCAGAAGGTAGTGTAATGGGATTAGCCTAGCAGCTTGTCATCCTCAAAGAACTAGTTCTGTCTTTCCTAGACAGGGGCATTTCATTAGCAGGACCAAAGAGCTGCAGGTGCAACAGAACACCTAGAACCTCAGGGTGTCCAGGAGAAGGGAGAACCTTTCATATAATATTTCAAGTCAAGCGAAGCATCTTCAAGTGGCCAATAACTGGCTGCTCTAGGAAAGCAAAGGGGATGTGATAATCCCATCAGACTATGTTATTGTCAGTTACAGTTTTAGAATTTAAACACAGTGTTTGTTCGTAAACAAGCAAGCACACAAACAAAACAATAGCTTTGAAAGATTTGGTATCTTTCTTTCTTAAGTCGGGCATGCTTCATCCTGATGGGGAAATGAGCTTGGTAAACATGCTTGTAAAGGTAGAATGTAAGATATGCAGAAGACCCAATGACTAGCCATACAATGTCAACACATTTAATTTATGTGAATGCTACCAGCCATCTTACCCTTTTTTCAGTATCAAGATTTAATAAGGTCAATCATGAACTCATTTTTAATTTAATATTTCAGTCAGAATAATGTACGAATACAGTTTTACAGTAAAATTATATTTGAACTCTAATAATGAAAGTGCTACCTTCAGGTCCTCCCATCCCCATTTCTAATCCTAGTATCTATTAACTCTGTTAGATTCTAGCTGATTCTTCATCTCCATAGTAAATAGAATTCCATGGCAGTTTGCTTTCATTGACCACTTTCTCACCAAGATCCAAAGCATATGTATTTTCTTTCTGTTCTCCTGTTCAGCTCTCTTACACAGTATAGCTCTGATGTCACATTGTATTACATCAATGTCATGTTTTCATGATCATGGTCATGGGAATATTTTCAGCTGAGCCAAGTTCTGTAACATGGTGGCATTTCATTTCTTATAAGCCTCATTGTTTCTCCTACGGTTTTAATTATTTCTCCATGTTTTATATGGCTTATTTTCCTCTTCAGCTGACCCTAATTTTCCTATACACAGCCCCAATTTTCTGCTTTGAGGCTGTCAAGTTTTTCTCACCAGCACTGGGGCAGCCATAAGCTTCATTTTTGCAGGGAAATTGCCCAGTAAGTTCTCATCCTCCTGTTTTGCCCACTATATGAAGTTCCCAAAGCTGAAGTGTAGTTATGATCCAGGGCATTCAATCCTAATGCCAGGATTTCCAAGAAGGCAAAATAATAATGTTACTCTGAAGGTTCAAATGGAATATATTTTTTAAATGTGTTTTATCACTTGTTGGAAAGGCTGAATACTCAGAAAGGTTTTGTTGGGGAAATACAATACATTTCTGTTCTCCACTAAGACCTCAAGGAAACTGAAGCGTTAAGGCCAAAAATAAGATAACCTCATATATGGTCTCTTCGCACGGTTAGTTCTTTTTGAGCTAAAGGAAAGTAGGAAGATTAAACAAAAACAAGCAAGCTGGCAAGCAAGCAGGCAGGCAGGCACACAAACAAGAAGCAAGGCAGCAAAATGCTTCTCTAATCTCTCTCCATCTCCTCCCCTCCTACAATGGAGATTTTGATCTTAGGATGTAGCTCAGAGGTAGAACACTCATTTAGCCCATACATGGTTTTTAGGTTATCCCCCAGCACTGTACACACACAAAAGTAGAATTTCTCTTCCTAAACAAAGCCATAAAACTTAGGAAGGTCATTGTCTGAACTCAGTCCCTTCATGCCTTGAGCTTCCTGTGACAGGGGATTCCATTAGTAGGGAAAGCCATGTGCAAAGAGGCAGGGAGTGTAAACAACCAACCTTGCTGAGGGCTCCAAATCATCACTCATTATGCCTAGCTGCTCTCCATGGCTACCAACTTCCTTCATCACACACACAATGGAAACAAATACCTCAGGCTGCATGTCATGCAAAACTTCAGTTAAATATATTTGTAATATGTTTCATATTTCTTTTGCTACAGAAACATTAGCCATGGCTCTGGAAATATGGTCAAAGCATTTATGATTTTTGCTTTTCTCTAGTAGTTTAGTCTCTTGTAAACTGACCTTTTAATCTCTCACTATATTAGCTACACTCAAAATAAGTGAAAAACTTGACTAAACAAAGAGTCAGACATGCATACAGTTGGCAATTTGTCTACTATATTTAATTCAAAATAGTACTTGCTTAACTAAGCACATTATCAACTGCCAAGTTTAATTTAAACAAATTATAATGAGAGGTGTTTATAAATACATTCAGTCATGTGTTGAGTGACAGATTGGAACCCTTAGGGACCTGGCATCGCAAAAAGCCTTCCCACATGCCAGTTAACACACACTGCCAGTGCACCATAGGAACAAGAAGATTCTGGGACTTTCTGAGATGCATGAACTGCTGAGCCAGGAAAATGGGGACCAGCTACAGAATGATGCCATTTTCAAGGCTCTGCTTACTGCCAATCATACTCTCACACATTCTTCTTTTATGGCATTTATCCTTATGTCAAAGGGTTTATCCTTGCCTTCAAGCATCACTGCTTTAATCTGGGGTTTGTATCAATGTTTGTGGCCGACTGCCCACATGGTCTTTGCCCAGGCTACAGCTGCACAGCAGATATTGAATGAACAATGAAAGGACTACATCCTCTGTTGACTACAACATGAACCTTGTTTGTTCTCGGCATGATGCCTTCAAGGAGTTCCTTCACGGCATCTGAAGACACTGGAGAGGTTCATCCATGGCTTAGAGGAATTGATGGGTAGGTTGCAGGAAATTAATAAGGTTGTAGTTGAGATGGAAATGATTTTACCCTTCACATTTGGGTAAAGAATGAAGATGGCTCTGAGGTGCTTACAGACGCATCCCAAGGATGCGGATGGATGAATGAAGGGATGATGGAACTTGAGGGTGGCTCTGAGGTGCTTAGAGACACATCCCAAAGGATGAGGATGGACGAATGAAGGGCTGGTGGAACCTGAGAATACATGCACAACTGAAAAAGAAGTGAGAGGAAAGGCAACTAGAAAATAAGCGGCAACCCCCAGGAAAACCCTCAGTGAAGGGTCAGCAGAGGGAATGCTAGGCTCAGTGATTGTCTTATGTATTCCAAGGACAGGGACCTAGCATCGAGAGACCTGGTAATAGAGGAGTGGTTAAGTGCATGGTAAAGTAAAGTAAAGCCAAGGTGAGGAAGAAAGCAAGTCCAAGCTGCCTCCAGAGACATACATCTGAAAGACTAGTCTTCCCCAGGACAGCCTTGGAAAGGTCTCCCAGAAGGATTTAGAAAGTTTTGTTGTCATAGCAGGTGGCAGTTCGATGGCTTTTGTAGCCAGTGGGGGTCTTCTAGGGCTTGAGAAATTGAATCAGAGAACAGTGATATTGACACCTTAGTGCCATGTAACTATGGTTGATGTGTGTCTTAAGTTTTTTTTTAAACAAAGTTTAAAAACAAAATAAACTAAAAGTAGAAAAAATCTTATAGAAGAAATACATAAGAGAGACAATAGTTTTGTATAGCTATAAGATGTATTTGTGTGTTAAGCTATGTTAGTAAAGTCCAAAACTAAAAGGAAGTAAAATTTATAATGTGAAATGGTTGTAATGAAATAAAATTAATTTGTTACTTAGGAACGAAAGATGCCATTTTCAAAGTCAGCATACTCTAGGTAAAGAATGGTCTGAGTGAGCATCCTTGTACATTCAAGTCTGACACCTTCCTGCTCATTGCCACTTACACACATTCAGAGCTGTAGTTCTGCAGGCTCCATCTGTGGCAAGGTCTCAACACAGCACTGCTCTTCTTCATCTTTCATTCTACCTTTTTAATGTGTCTTTTCTTCACAAATGCTTGTCACTAGGATGCACTTTATCTGTCTTAGATAGTGTAAGAACATGGAGTCTAACCTGGGTGCAGAGTAAGGACACCATGGAGGTCTGTGTAGTTAGGACTTTTATAGCATGATGAAGCTATATTTGGGAATTAATATCTGAGAATATATCACTGCTATGAAACAGCCCAAACAGTAATCAAAGTTATCTCTATTACCTGTCAATGTCTGCATTTGTAAATCAGTGGATTTGATTTTCACAGTTGCTCTGAATGGGTACCTGTCCACCATATTGAGATGCTCAAACAGAATTCACCTTGACAGAGTCTCACTGGAACCATACCTGAGCTCAGAGGTAAATATGACAGGAAGGAAGGCTTAGTAGCCACCTCCACTGTTGAACACTGACTGTTTGTGCTTGATACTATGTAGCCACCTTCCTGGATTGACTGGTTGGACAAATGCTATGGATCTCTGCTACATCAGCCCAATCTCCAGTTGAACAATCCAATATGGCAGCACTCATGGTCAGGTTCAGTGTCTCTATGTCAAAACAGTACTTGACTCTTCAAGGATCTGCCTCTGTGGAATCAAGATGAAAATAGCACTGTGTGCCGATGTTTATACAAATGGGATTACAACTGCTGACTGTCAGAGGCTCCATCAGCCTGAGGTGCCATGACAAAACTGGCCCCTGCTTTGGCCTCAGGAGGAAAGTAATTTAGAAAGGAATATTTGCTCTTCACGTCTGCTTTCTCTGCACCCTTCTACCTGCAAGTCCCACTATCTCTGCTCAGAGCTACAGGATGACTGGGATGCCATCTGCTTCAACGGTCTTTTCCTTCCTTCCTTTTTGCCTTCTTTCCTGTCTGCCTGCCTTCATTGCTTTATTTCTTTACTTCATTTTTTTTTGAAAAACATAGTAAAGGTCAGGGGTGTGTCTTAGCAGTACAGTACTTGCCTAGCACTTCTGTTGCCCTGGGTTTTATCCTGAACACCAAGATGGGGAACCTTAGTTAACTTCTCATTCCATGAAGTAGGTCAGAAAATGGTAGGACCTTCATGTTAGACATGAAAGCCCAAGCTTAGGTGGCTTGTCTACTCAGAAATGCAATAAGGTTAATCCCAGTTCCCCTGACTAATGTCCTTGGCTGTTATCTGAGACTCTCTGTACACTACATTGCCTAGTATGTCACAGCATGGCTGGCCTTCGGAGCCATGGTCTAGGGGATGTATATAGAGTGTTTACCCTGACAGGCTACAGTGTGGCTAACATAGGTATGGACACGCCTTCTTGTGTGTTTTGGTGAAGAAGGAGAACCATCTCTGGTCAACTGAAGGTGGGATTGTGAGTTTATATAGCAAAAGCAACTCATGTGGTCAAAGCTCTTGGAGAATGCTGTTTTGTGCTTCTTCCGTGGTGCTGTGTAGCAGTGCCAGTGCTCTCCTTGTGCACACTTGGAGGTCTTCTTCATTTCAGTTTTGCTCATTGAGCTCCAGTGACATGACTGTAGGATTGGCATTTGCTCTACCTGATGTTTAGTGAAGTTGAACACCTTTTGATGTGTTTGTCAGTCATCCGGGTATCTCCTTGTGTGAGGTGTCCCCATAGCAATACTCAATCAGAATGACTCAATCACAATCTAGGCCAAACCTTTAAGAGGATGTGCACATCCTCTTAGAAGCCCCACTGTTGGGTCAGCCACTTTTCTGAGCATAGTGGCTCATTTTGTAGAGTGTGACAAAGCTGCATAGAAAAAAAACATCTCTGCCTTCTTCTAGAAACTAGAAGCTGACATGAGCAGTGTGTATTTTTAGCAAGTGGTATTTAACACTTGACACAGTGGTGAAGTCTTTTCTTCTATCCCAATGGCCATATGCTCACAGGTGACAATTCTGAGAATGCTTACCTCTTGGAAAAAAAGCTGACTTGTCACTGTTTGACATATGGCTAGTAGTAGGAGGATCTTTACTTCTCCGTAGGGCATCTTCTCCCAACTGCTTTCTTGGCAAGGTCAGCATTTGGGGGGATATGATTGTCTAAATCTTACAGCAGTAACAGTCCCTGTCCAACAGGCTCAGCCTGTGTCAGTGGCTGTTGAAGATTTCTTTTTCAGGACACAGATTTGTAAATGACCGTGAAAAGCAGAGGTTTGAGTTTCTTTAGTTTCACTATATAAAGGAAGGAATAGAAATACTATAAACACTGGTGGCAAACAGACCCATGATGCCCAGGTTCTCTGAAGTTCTTTCCTCATTTGCAAATTGGAAATAAGCAGACAGCATCCACGTGTCAGGTTGTTGTGAGAGCAGAGTGCATGCCACACAGGGTGCCACAGAGACCAATGAAGCGTTAGTCTTGTTGTCTACAGTGCACTAAACACTGGCCCTGAACTTTGCCCACAAAATAACATTTGTCACTTACTTGCAGAGTTTTCCCTGAGATTGTAGTGCCTATATCAACCACTCTAGGACACACCCCATGTCTAGGAGAAATTGGCTAACGCAAGACAAATTCCATGTTTTATTCATGGACTTTTTGCTTTATTCTAGCATTTTTTGTCCTATTAGTCTTTTGCTTATAAAGTTTGATTTTCATTTTTGTGGATTTTCTTTTTTTGTTTGTTTTTCTTTTTTTCTTTTTTTTTTTGGAAGAGAAAGAGCATGAAGTTGAGTGAGCAGGAAAGAAAGGAAGATCTCTGAGGAGTCATGCAAAGGGAAACCATAACCCAAAAATATTGTGTAAACTTTTAAAAATAAATATATATCTATTTCCAAGATTCTATAGATTGACTGGACAAGGTGATGTGCTTCACGTGACATGGACAGGAAACCCAAGTTTCTATCTGGAAACTGGCTGACATTGGAACCTCCAGTACCATGGACAGTCCCAGCACTGATGTGGCCTCCTCTAGCTGGAAGGAGTTGATGCTGGAGTATCCAGGACCAGGGACAGCACCGTGCCTTCCCGTCATTGCTGTCTACTGAGTAAGAGTCCCAATGAAAGCTGCCTAGGAAAAATTCCTCTCCGTGGCTTCAGATTTGATCGCTCTTCCTTCCTCCATGGGGAAGTAAATACTGCAAACACTGTGTAACATACTATAACCCTTGCCCTACTTCCTGCACCTCCCCCCCTTTCCTCATCTTTCTCCCCATCCTGTCCCCCACCCCACCCCCTTCTCCTCTTTGTTCAGTATGACATCTAAACTTGATATAAATCTATAGACACCACAGGGCGGTGGTGGCACATGCCTTTAATCCCAGCACTCAGGAGACAGAGGCAAGTGGATCTCTGTGAGTTCAAGGCCAGCCTACTCTACAAAGCGAGTCCAGGACAGCCAAGGCTACACAAAGAAACCCTTTCTCAAAACAAACAAACAACCCCCCATAAAAAAACAAAAGCAACAACAACAACAACACAGGGATGTTTTTGTCACATTTCATTGATCAATAGTTACTGTTTATTAATTCTCTTTTACTTGGTGACATTGAATATAGACTTGGTATTTTTAAAACAACACTCATTTTAAAAAACCAACAACACTCGCTTTATCATCTTACATTCTTTAGTGTAGAAGTTCAGGTGAGCCTGGCTGGCTTCTTTGCCTTTAAGGCCTTGAAGGGCTGAAGCCAAAATTTTTGCTTGGCTGGTGGCAATCTGGAGGCTTCAGGGACTCATCCAAGCCAATTTTGAATTTAAGTTGAAGCCATTTTTGTAGGTCACAGGTTGAAGCCCAGACACATGGACTGGAGTTTGAGGAGGGAGTCTTGTGTGACAGATCAGGGGAATTTTGGAAGCCATGTTGACAAATTACATACTGTAGGCTATTTGAACATCAAATAGCAGAAGAGCAGTATAAGCAAAGGGGCAGCAGGATTTTATAATTCTCTCCTCAGGTCCCACCTCACGTTCCTTTGAAATAGATGAACCTTAGATAATGGGCTATAAGACACAGTCTTCATCTGCTCACTGTCATGAGCTCCAATAGGTCCCAGCAATGGTCAAAGAGGCATTTGCTAAGACAATAAATTTCCATATACAATGAAAAGTGGTCCTGTCCTAGGCACAGAATGACTACAGGATGGACACAAGATAGACTTTTGTAGGTGATGTTTGCTAGCTCTTATGCTCATAGACTGTCCTCAGAACATTTTTTAATAATTGAACACTGGATCATGTACCTGATTGCAGTAAAGTAGGTCATAGAGAGAAATTCAAGGAGAACAGCTGCTACCAGGATACAGTTAGGAAGAAAACCATCATATAATAAAGTTCTTGGGCAAGGACAATTGGTGAAATTATCTGCCAGGCAGGTAACCAATATAAGTGTTTAGGAGAAGGATAGTTGCCTTGGTTAAGCCTTCAGGAAGGGTCGATGCCACTGGCTAAGCCTCTGGAAGAGGAAAGAAGGCAAGGTATGGAAGATAGGGAGGAGTGCTGTAAAAGGAGTGGATATACCATGGCTCTTGTACTCACAAGCTCACTGTGGTTATGGGTGCCTGCAGAAGACCCACACAAAGTCACTGCAACAGGCTCAATCAAAATCTCATTAGACAATACTCATTAGATTCAGCTGACTATAAAGAGGGTATGGCATGAAGCTGGGTGGGCAACTTGTTTCAGATGATGGGAGAGAAGTGAGACGGGGGAATTGGCTATGAGTATGTTCAAAATACATTGTATACATGTGTAATCTTGTCAAAACTAATTAAAATGAATAACAACCCACACATAACAGAAATGTACCCTCTCTAAGTTTTGAGGACTAAAGCGGCACTGGGCTCTGAGCTTCTGAGTATATCCTTCCTTGCCTATTTATCTAGTTTGGGGAAAGTTTCCAATCCTTGATGTTAACCAAGTCTCACTACAATCCTCACAGGGCCTTTGCATCATCTCATTGTTACTTTATAATGATTCTAGTATTATCGGATTAAAAGAACCAACACACCTTGGTATGACCACACCTTAACTAATTATGCCTGCAGTTATCCCATTTTCAAGTAAGGTCACAGGCCCACATACAGAGGTTAGGACTTTATATATCTTAGGGGGGCTAGTTTAGAGCTGGAAAACCCTGTGTTATCAGTTTTAGTTTCTTACCAGAGTGTTTGCATGGGATTGTGCCCCCATATGCCTGCTGTAGCTGCAGTTACGTAGCAATCTGACTACATGAACCACTCTTAGTGGCTAGCTCTCATTCCTCTGAGGGTCTCTGCATCTCCTAAGTCAGCTGCGTGGCTGATCCTTGTCCCAAGGATGTCTGTTTCAGGGCAAATCCAAACAAAGATAATGAGTCACTGAGGAGCTTAAATGGTGGGACAGCTCATTAAATGCCACTTTCTAGACTTTAATTGGCAGCATGGTGGCGGCTTGGATCAGTGGATGGGAATCAGCACATTCTAGAATTAAACAGAGGTAAAGCATTTATTTCTGTTCCACATTTTATATGAAAAAATGGACCTTATGGTTGCCCAGCAGGGTGTAGAAGTTTCTCGGTTCTGAGTAGAACCGTTGCATGCTTCCACTAAACACAGTGATGAACAGCATTAAGCCCAGGCTTATGCCACATGAGATTTATAGTCCTACGGAAATATTCATGACAGAAGTGAAATGATGCTCCTTTCATCATCTTAAGGACTGTGGCTTTAAGTAGTAAGCCACTGAGTGCCTTATATACCTACCCACCTGAGGGTTTCTAAACATGTAATTTGTGAAAGATAATTCTTTCCCAATTCCTCCATCAGTTTCAGTTAGTTCTCATTGCATATGTTATTTCAAAAGCCACAATATTCAAAAAATTAGTACTCAATATGCTCATTCTCTCAGAAGACTGAGACTAACAAAAATAATCTCCATATATCAAGAACAGTTGTAGTGAAGTGACCGGTGGGGAGGGATGCTGCTGAGAGGTGCAGTACAGATTGCCTCTGTGGATGCCTATCAGGGAGGTCTCTTGTAGCATCACGTGGGCAATGGTCAGAAATCCTTTCCCATATGAAGAATCACCCGTGGCAACATTGACGCTGGACTCTGGATTAGTGAAGACGTGTGTAAGCAAGCCTTTACTCTGCCGTGCTAATCCTTTCTGTCCATCTGGCTGCTGAATCCTTGAAAACATACTCCCCTTCTTCTGAGCCAGCTCCAGACCAGTGGCATATTTTGCCTGAAATGCCTTATCTCCCTGCAGCAAGTCCCTGAGATCATCTCCTGTCTGTGTTTGCATTAGTGTTAACAGCTGAGATGAAGGAGGCTAGAAAGATCAGCTTCCGGCTGGATGAATGGCTTTTCAGTGGCAGAGCATATAGCTCACATACTGTGGGCTTATTATAGCTCATGCACTCATGGGCTTATGGTTCACATACTTATTACATTAGTTCTTCTGTTCTGTATTCCAGCTATGGCTCATTTATATACTTACCTTAAGCTCTTGATGTAGAGATGAACTAATAGAAAATGCCCAATTTTGCTTGTTAAATAGACTTCTTAGTAACCTACTCAGATGAGATATTTTATATGGGATGAACCCTTGAGAAGTGAGCTGAAACTTGCAATAGACATGAATATGACATTAGAAACCCACAAAAGAGCCAAATCTTCAGATGTGGAATGTTCTAAATATACTTAAAGGCCCTATAAAGAAAGAGATCTCCGAAGAGCTGGATAGTTTGTCTAGGTCCCTTCTATAGGCCGGATGTTTCTGAGATAACTATTTATTTGGGGAGGGCAAACAGAATCTACTTAGCCTGTGGGCTAAGTAGTAATAAAGTAAGGAGAAGGGAGGTGAGGTCACCACAATATGTGTTCAGCAGAGATGGATGATTTGAATTCAATGATGTTCATTCCAAGAGGAGACTGCCCTTGTTCAGGAAAACATCTGTTTTAAAGACTTGTGTGTGTTCTCAGCACATATGTGTGTAAATAGCGTGTGCTATGGAATAGCAATATGGTTATATTTTAACACACACGCATGCACACACACACATACACACACACACACACACACACACACTGCTAATGTCACGCAAAGCAATGAGCACAGCTGAAGCTGCACAGGCACGAGGGGCAAGCCCTCCTGCCTGTGGAAAGCAATTCTTGTGACAACAGCAGTGCTGTTCTGCTGGAGAACCAATACAGGCACAAAGGCAGCCATGCTGGACAAGCCTAGAAGACCAAACAGAAACTTCAGTCACCCCCAGCTTAATGCATGAAGCAGCCAGCCAGCCTACTGCTGTGAGCACCAGGCCCACAAAGCATCTACAAAGATTGCATTAGAAGAGGATTCCAGGTGGTGACAGATGCAGAAACCAAGGACGTTTTTCAGACAATAAAGCAAGATCTGGAACAATCCAACAGCCTATTGGCAGAACCACATACAACATAGACCTCATTGGTAAATGGCAGTGAAATTGGGTGTGCACACCTTTTAGGGGAGGTAAAGAGACATGAAACTGGCTTTGGGTCATGACTGCTAGGAGGCAGAGCTAGGTTTGTGAGCACACAGATCTGAAACGTTCAGCATGCGTGTGCAGAGCATAGATGAAGGTGAGACTCTGTTTACACACTGAAGAGGGCCAGCCAACTGGTGCAGAGGAAGAATCGGGCCAGAAAATGACAACAGAGGCTGAGGTCTCCCACTAGGAGCGACTTACTGTCGTTTGCAAATCAACAACTATCCTTATGTTCAGAAATGAATAAATAACTTTATTTTGTCATTTAGGGATATGTGCGTTTGAAGACTATCTAAGAGATGTTATTGGTGTCACTTTATAAGGGGACCCAAGAGCCATCAGAACCCAGAAGTCAGTGACCCTGGTGCAGACTGCTGTCTGTCCTTGCTGGCTGTGGTTGCTTCCAACAAACAGAGGGCACTGTTCGTAAGGAGCCGAATAACAGCTTTAAATTTATGAACACTGGCCAGACTCATTTAATTTTTGTCTAACTCATGCATCTGGCACACTGGAGACAGAAGCTTCCAAACAGAGCTTGGACTGATAAAATACAACAGTCTACCGAGAAATACACACATGTTCACAGGAGGGTTCAGCAGCATGTCCTTGTCAGGGACAGCTCAGCTATTCACACCATTGCAGGGTGTGAATAGATTCTCATTAGATATGTAAGGCTGAACTCCCTCTCCTTGACCAGGGTAAGAGGGGACTAGTCTCCCCCTCTCCTGTTCTTTTCCCAGCTCTGGCAATCAGCAGATGCCAGTCTGTGACCCACAGGTCATTAGCTGTGGGCAGCAGAAAATAGGAAATGCCTGTTTGGAACTGGGAGGGCTGTGCTAAGCCGAAGTTTACCAGAGGGGATCTTCAGAAAGGGCAGAAGGAAACCAAGGTATGCAAATAAAGGCAGGTAGGGCGGAGATTAGTGCTGCTATTTGAATGCATAAACCTCTTCATGTTTAATAAGTACTCACATATCTGGGAAAGAAGAATTTAAATAAAATATCCCTAAGTAGAATTCCCCATACCTGGAAGCAGCACAGGTCTCTGGCTTTGCTCTCCCACCGGTGCCTGGCATCTCCCAGCACAGGCCGCTGGTTTGCTTATTATGGGCAGTTTCTTTCACCACCTAATTAATAGTATCACCTTGAGGTTTTAGATACCCTTTTGTACCCCAATATTTATTTATGTTTTGGGGTAGGACTGGCCTATTCCTGGTCTCCATACTTCAGCAGACCAGCTCACTCCATGTTTCACTACTGGATGGTCCCTCTGTTCTGCTGAATTGAGGATGTACATGTGCTCTAGGTGGTCCCAAGAGATTCCGTGGTAGGAACCTGTTTCCAGAGAGATGCTCTCTCCTGTCTGGTTGGCTGAGCCAATGAGAGGTAGACATAGAGTGGTGAGCACTTTGTCACCGTGAGGAGCTATACTGCAGCAAAGCAGAGTACAGCAGTGGAGAGAAACTGAGTCCTGATGACAGGGTTAAGTTTCTATCACATGTTAGGAGAAAGAATTTGAAGCTTGCACCTCTAAACCCTTTACGTGCTGTTCATTGGACAATTCTTCATTTTTCATATCACTTTGATTTAGGCCAACTTTTCACTAGTGGAATCATGATGGATGTGCTCTTCCTCTTTTCTGGATACTGTTCCTAAATGTTAGCACTTTGTCTGGGATTCTACTGTCAGACTTCTGACTGAATCTACTGCGAGATTCTACACACACACACACACACACACACACACACACACACACACACACACACACACATATGTGTGTGTGTGTGTGTATAGACATGTATATATATACATACATATATACATACATAAAATATCCCTGCATCTTCTTTTTTGTTCCTTTAGACCAGTGGTTCTCAACTAAGGATAGTTTCTGTATGCCCAGAGGCATCTAGAAAGGTGAAGACACATTTTTAATTGTCATAAATGGGAACCTGTGTGCATCAGCAAGGGGTGCCGAATCCACTCCCTAACTTAGAGGGCACCTGTCAATGACAGAAAGCCACCCAGAAAGCCCTTGAGCAACTGCCCAGGATATTAAAAACATCTTGCTTCCTAGGCATGAATACTTTCTAGCATTCATTAATTTGTCATGAGATGCTCTGTGCTGAGCATCTCAAGCATGCCTGGATCACAGCAGAGACAAGCCCTGGTTGTCATGGAACTCAGAGATGCATTTCACTCCAACAATCTGGGCCACTTACTTCTTACCTCATCAGTCCCTATGGACCTCATATCTACCTAGAGTTCCTGTCCATTTGAGGGCTGTAGGGCATTCTGAAGGTAGTTCATTGAAGTCAACCATGACAAGTGACATGGGTCATTGAAGGTAGAGACTGTCAGCACAGTGCCATGGCAGGTCTTCTGGACTGTACTTTTTCTTGTTCTCTTCCTGAAGCTTCTTCTCTAGAGAATCAGCCAACTGTGCTTGTGTCTTTTTGTATCCAAGAAGAGATGAGTAGGAGGTGCTAGGACTGAGGCAGTAGGAGAGGGTATTTCTTATTTCTGGTCAAAATTCTACAACATCAGAGAGAGCTACATACTTCTGCTTCAGGTGCAGTTTGAATTCCTTCTTGGTATCTGTGTGCCTGCCTAGGCCTTTCTTTTCTGCTTTGACACATTTGATCAACTGAAAGGCTGGGATGTGCCAATGCTCTTGAGTTTGTGGAATCAGAGTACTTTTGAGTGGAACTACGGACTGGAGAGTTACAGTGGCTGAGCTTCCTTTCATTTTACCCAATAATAAAAGATTGATCTTGGAAGTTCACGGTTAGTTGGTTGGTCATGCTGTTTAGGCAGATGACAAGGTAGCATGTCCTGGCAAATTCATGATGATTTTAAGCCATTCGCCCATGACAAGGAGCCATAAGGCAGGAAGAGAAAGAGGTCGGGCCCCCTTATGTCCTTTCAAAGCACTTCTCCAATCATTTAAAGATCTCCTCACTGCACCCGCCTTTTAAATGTCCCATCACTTCCCAATAATGGCACCTGGGACTAAGGAATGCATTACATGAGTTTTGATGGGGGCATGTGTATTTTTTGGGGGGAAAGCATGAACAGTCTGTCAACTTATATATGGCTTAGACAACAAATGGAAGCAACAATTCTTGGAGCATAATTTTCTCAAAAATAATTGCATCGCTAAAAAGCCCATCTACATAGTGACACTCATGGAAACTACAACCCTGGAGTTTCCTGGACTACTTGTAGGCTGTTCCACCAAAGGATCTCCCCTATCCCAACAGCTTATTGCTTCTGTAATTTTAGGGAAGAGACTTGTAGAGCTTGTAATTTTCTGAGCTTCCGGAGACTTAGTAAAATGTCTTTAGCTTCTGAATCTAAAGCAAATCACACACACACACACACACACACACACACACACACACACACGATAATGGGCACATAGGGGTGAAAGAACAACTTCTGGGAGTTGGTTCTCTCTCTCTTCCCTGGATTCTGGGTATGGATTTCTGGCCATTAGGCTTGCACAGAATGCATTTAGCTACTAGGTCCTCCCATGTGTCCCCTCCATTTCTTGTAAGCCTCTTTTCTCCCTCCAGAAGGAAATGTCTCAAGTCAATGCAGCTAGTTCCACAACACTGGGACATTCAAGATCCAAGCTGTATCATCTCCACTGTGACTGAGACACAGTTTAGCTCACATGTGGAATTCTGCATTTGGTCTCATTCTGTAATGTAGTTTTCTATTGGTTCTTTAAGAATCCTATTATGTTTTCAATTCTGGTTTCTTTGATTCCTTCTAAATAATGATATTTAAAGCTTTCCATTTCTTTTTCCTATTACAAACTTCAAGTAGGACTTGCAGAATTTTTTTTTATGCTATAGGATTATGATCATGGTCTCCAGGTTTCTTGGATATTGTTTTTGTTGGTGAAGTCTTTGTGTTATATGATACACTCTAGTGTGCTATGTTTTAATGTGGCTGGTTCTGCCAGCTTCACACCCATATCTGGATAACAATACAGACTCCCTGATTGCTAGACTGATGTCCTATTGAACCCAGCAGTGCTCTACGCAGCTCGTCTGGAAGCTGCCTGGGTTACAAGTCCTGTGATGATTTCATTTGTGATGACACTGAGGCTTGTCAGTTAATATGAGGGTAAATGGGGACATAATTACAAGTAATCTCTCAAAGAAAGAATGCATTTCTCAGGATGTTCATTGACTAGGGTTCTTCAAAAAATTTTTACTATGTTTCTTTTTTTTAGCATATACATTTATATTATTACACATGAATAAAATAAACAACATACAGCAGGAAGAACCATGAGACAATTAGGAATTATATAAACGCTACATTCATAGTGATTTGGCTATTCATATTTGGCAAACTTGAAGTAAACATCTTTCCTATCTTGTTGGGTCTAAATTTCTGAACAAAGATCAATATCTATCATATCTCATCTCTATTAACTTAAAACATCTATCTTGATCTAAAAACATCTTAACCTCTAACCAACTAAGCTTAGTTGTAAGACTATCTGGTCTTCAACGCATCAAAGACTTGAGAAGGAATAAAACTTAAATACCTGAATGAAACAGAAGTGCAGTTTATCAGCTTCCAAAATGAAAAAAATGGCTGAGACAGTTTACTGCCTGAATAGTCACCCAACACTCTATAAAGTTGGAGCATCGTCTTCAGCCTTCTAGCCCAATATATCTGACAGACGTTTTTGTGAGGCAGGAACTATTGAGGACTTCCTTACCCTGTCTTTGCAGAGCTTGGCCATCAACTCTCCTGCGATGATCTATCTATTGGTGAGAGTTGGGTGTTGAAGTCTTCCACTATTAAAGTGTGGGGTTCAATGTGCGATTTTAGCTTTAGTAATGTTTCTTTTATGAATGTGGGTGCTTCTGTATTTGGGGCATAGATGTTCAAAATTGAGAAATCATCTTGGTGTATTTTTCCTTTGATGAGTGTGATGTGCCCTTCCTAATCTCTTTTGATTAGTTTGGATGAAAGTCTGTTTTATTAGATACTAGAATGGCTACTCCACCTTGTTTCTTTGGTCTGATTTCTTGGAATACTTTTTCTAGCCCCTTACTCTAAGGTAATGGTTGTCTTTATTGCTGAGGTGTGTTTCTTGTATGCAGCAGATTGATGGGTCCTGTTCTCACATCTATTCTGTTAGCCTGTGTCTCTTCATTGGGGAGTTGAGGCCATTGATGTTGAGTGATATTAATGACCAGTGGTTAATGGTTCTTATTATTTTGATGTTAGTAGTAGTAAGGTATATATATGTGTGAGCTTTCTTTCTTTTGTTTTTGTGGATGTGGAGTTATTATTAATTTCCTTTGTTTCTCTGAGTAAAATTATCCTCCTTGGGTTGGAGTTTTCCTTCTAGTATCTTCTGTAGAGCTGTATTTATGGTTAGATACTGGGTTTTGTCATGGAAAATCTTGTTTTCTCCATTGATGGTGATTGAGAGCTTTGCTGGGTATAGTTGTCTAGGTTGGCATCTGTGGTCTCTTAGTGTCTACATGACTTCTATCCAGGCCCTTCTGGTTTTCATAGTCTCTATTGAGAAGTCAGGTGTAATTCTGATAGGTTTGCCTTTATATGTGACTTGGCTTTTTCCTCTTGCAGCTTTTAATACTCTTTCTTTGTTCTGTAGTTTAGTGTTTTGACTATTATGTGGTGGGAGGATTTTCTTTTCTGGTCCATTCTATTTGGAGTTCTGTAGGCTTCTTGTATATTTATGATCATTTCTTTCCTTAGGTTATGGAAGTTTTCTTCCCTGATTTTTTAAAAAATATTTTCTGGGCCTTGCCTTTGGGAGTCTTCTTTTTCTTCTATCCCTATGATTCTTAGGTTTGGTCTTTTCATAGTGTCCTAGATTTCTTGGATATTCTGTGTCAGGAGCTTTTTAGATTTAGCATTTTCTTTGACTGCTGTATCCATTCCTTCAGTCATATCTTCTATTTCTGATATTCTTTATTCCATCTCTTGAATTCTGTTGGTCATACTTGTGTCTGTAGATCCTGTCCCCTTCTCTCGGGTTTCCATATCCTGGATTATAGAAGATTGTATTTTCTCCGTAGCTTGTATCTCCTGTTTTAGGTTATTAAACCTTTTATTCACTTCTTTCTCCTGTTTGATTACCATTTCTTCAAGTGATTTGTTCAGTTCTTTCTTTGTGTGTTCCAGCTCTACTTTGAGGGATTTATTTGCCTCCTTTAAAACCTCTATCATTTTCATAACTTAATATTTGAAATCCTTCTCTTGTGCATCAGCTGAGATAGTATCTCCAGGCCTTGCTGTGGTGGTGGGACTGCTGGTTTTGGTTTCTGGTGGTATCAAAGGGTCCTGGGGATTGTTGTTTGTGTTGTTATGCTGACCTCTTCCCACTGTGATGTCTCTGGTTGGAGTGTATGCCTAGTGCCTGCTTGGACCTGGGAACTTTCTGTGTTTTTTCTGGGAGACCTGAGATCAGATCCACTTGTGATCCTGACTACGGGGTCTGCTCCATCCTAGAACCCACAGACACTGGTGATTTTGTAGTCTCAAGCTAGTTCTGAGCACTAGGGGTGCAAGAACAGCCTGCCAGCCAGTTGTTTTGGGACCTGCAGGTGCAAGGTGGCTGTTAGGGAACCTAGGAGCTCTCTGTGTGGCTTCTCTGGGTCACCTGAGATCAGTTCCGTTTGTGATCCTGTCTGTGGGGTCTGCTTGGTGCTAGAATCCACAGACAACAGTGATTTTGCAGACTCAAGTTAGTACTGTGCACTAAGAAGTTCAACAACTGTCTGCCAGGCAGGCGTGTGGTGGGTGCGAAGGCACAGCAGCTGTTAGGGGACCCAGGAGCTCTCTCTGTGGCCTTTCTGGGTGACCTCAGACCAGATCCACTTGTGATCCCAACTGTGGGGTCTGCTCAGTACTAGGGCCCACAGATGTTGGTGGTTTAGCTGTCCTCAGCTAGTTCTGTGCACTAGAGGGTACATAGAGCTGCCCACCAGGAGCGCATGTGGTGCTAGCCTTCAGAGGCTGTGTGCCCATTTCTGTGGGAACCAGGAGCTTTGTGGTTTTGCTTGATGTCCAGAGGCTGGACACAAGCGTGCTCCACAAAATTTGGATCCATCTCACCTGTGGGTCACCAGAGTTGATGTTTTGTGGTTCTCAGATGGGCCCTTGGGTTGTTGAATAATCACTGCATCCTGCTGATCAGACAAGGTGCCTCCATCTTGGAACTGCCTTCTTCAAAATTTTTATATGTAAATGTAACCCTAATTTTTACAGCTCCCAGGCTCTTCATGCGGCCACTTGAGCCCTTCGTCTGGACTGCCACATGCTGAATTTGGTTTGCAGCTTACCTTCGTGAGCGGGCTGGAGTGACCTGTGAGACTAAGATCAGGCCAGTTCAAAGCCAGTTCTGGTAAATGTGAAGTTACATTGGTGCTTCATGTTTACCCTTTGTAAGCTGAACATGGACAAAAAGTGTCTGCATGGGTGACCCTGAGTGTGCTTAGCACTCTCATAAGATTAGACCACACCCAGCTTCACAAGGCATAAGATCCAGAACTCATGCATGTTAGCTAGTGCTTCAAGGCAAAGGAGTTGAGCAGGCTCAGCTCCAGGGCGAACTTTGGTTTACAGTGAGCAACCCACCAGAAAGAGAAGACACACATAGCCACTCCCTGCTTATGGGATTTGTAGTCTACTTGGTATTTATAAAATATGCTCCACGAAGTCTTTGAAAAATGCTGTTGAATAATAGATATTAATCAAAGGAAACGGTAGGTTGGGAGTGGTGTTGCATGCCCACACTTCCAGCACCCATGAATTGGGGACCTGAAGGTCAGTCACATGTTTGTGTATTTTGGGCATCTTTGTAAAAACTCAGGAGAATTTATATTTGGGCTCTATATTTTGCTCCACTGATCAGAATGTCTATGCATATACTAGTACCATGCCACTTTGTCCCTACAGTTCCTGCAATACAACTTGAAATCATATGTGGTGACATTTTCAGTGTCTTTCCCCCTCAGGCTTGCTTGGGTTGGTTGATGGTCCTTCTACATAAAGATTTTTTTCTATTTTGGGGAAGAATATAATTGGAATTTTATTGGGAGTTGCATTGAGTTTGTTGATTACTTTTGGTAGGATGTTTTTGCACCATCAATCCTACGTCCTGAGAGGTCATTTCAACTTCTAGAGCCTTCTTCAGTTTTTTCTTTAGCATTTTCAGGCTTTTGCCGTACATTTTTCCTTTCCCTTTTTTTTTTTTTTTTTTTTTTTGGCTTATTGCAACGTATCTTTACGTTTCAGTTTGTGAGGCACTTATAAATGAGATAGTTGTTCTGATTTCTTCCTCACCACATTTTTTTTTATTGGTAGATAAGGAAGCTACTAATTTTTGAATGTTAATTTTGTATCCTGTCCCTTTGCTGGAGTTTTACTGTTTTTTTTTTCTGGGTGTCCTAAAACTTTTTTTTTTAATAATTTTTTTATTAATTTATTCTTGTTACATCTCAATGGTTATCCCATCCCTTGTATCCTCCCATTCTTCCCTCCTTCCCATTTTCCCCTTACTCCCCTCCCCTATGACTGTGACTGAAAGAGACCTCCTCCCCCTGTATATGCTCATAGGGTATCAAGTCTCTTCTTGGCAGCCTGCTATCCTTCCTCTGGAACTTTAAACCCCTACCCAGATCTAGCCAATGGACAGGATATTCTCCACAGTTGAGTGGAGAGTGGGGTATGACTTTCACACTTACTCTGGTGCCTCATATTTGACCATGTCCCCTGGAGTTTTACTGTGTTTTATGAAGGAAGACAACTGATTTTTGTGTCTTGACCTTGTATCTTGCCACTTTGCTGGATTTATTAGTTCTGAATCAAGTACATATAAAATCATGTTTTGTGGTGAACACGTTAGACTTGTGTGTTTTCACATCTGCATTAGAGAGTTATATCATAGCAGTTCTGTCTTCTCTTGATAAATTTTGGGTAGTTTGTAGTTTTTGCTCGTAGTGAAAATAATATAAACTTATTATTTGGCATCATTGGGAGTAAGAGTATAATTAATGAGCCAAGAAACACATAATTTTGTTTTTATATATAAACTAAATTTTTTCCAAATAAGAAAATATTAAATTATATTTTGTCTAAGATATGAATAAGGTCACTTGTATCTAGATCCTTGTAAATTGGATGCCTGGAAGACTTCTTAATTTCAGCCAACCTAACTTATAAAAGCCTTAAGGTACACTTTTGGCTTGCATTTTTCCTTTTACAAGGAATCAGACATTTTAGTTGAAACAGTTGTATTTCATTTTCATATTAATATTTAATCTTTATGGATGTATAGCTTACATGATATGTCACCATACTGAGTATACAAATGTATTTGATTTTTAAAAATCAAATCCATAGTTGTATACTGATCTTCCACCAATTTGCAAATGGTTTTCTATCCCACACTTGGCCTTAGGGACTCACTGCCCTGCTCACCTCATGAGTATAAATTCACCATAAGTGGCTACTCTGTAAAGAGTGACTGTTTGGTGTATAACTCTAGGTATCCCGACGGCATGTTTCTGACCTGCACCCATGCTCTTCCTCATTTTATCATTTCACCCATTTCATTGCTAAACACAGCATTGTCTACTGGTTCATCAGGCTTTGTTAATTCGTTTATTATTTTATGGGCATCTCGGTGGTTTCCAGTTTTTGGTTATTTGAAATGATATAGTGGTGAATATTCACTTACAAACAATTGTGCAGAAAAGTGTATTCATTTCACCTGGGTTCCAAGAAGGAGAATTGCTGGACCACGTAGTGAGTTGTTGTTGTTGTTGTTGTTGTTTTTAACTTTTTAAGAAATTATCAGACTATTTTGCAAAGCTGTATCATCACTTTACCTTCCCATCAGTGATAAATGAGGGTTAGAGATCTTTTTTGTTTTTGGTAGTGGTGGTTTTGGTTTGTTGTTGTTGTTGTTGTTTGTTTGTTTGTTTGTTTGTTTTTGTTTTTGTTTTGTTTTTGAGGCAGGATTTCTCTGTATAGCCCTGGCTGTTTTGGAACTCATTCTATAGATGAGACTGGTGTAGAAATCACAGAGATCTGATGGCCTCTGCCTCCCAAGTGCTGGCATTAAAGGCATGGGCCACCACCACCCAGCTGAGGGTTCCAGACCTTCTACAGGTTTGTATGCCTACTGGAGTGTCTTTCTGTTTGATTATTATCATTAGTATGTGTGAATACTCAATGGTATCTTGTGATTTCAATTTGTGCTTCCTAAATGACAAATGACTAACAGTGCTAGAAGTTTTTACAGTACTAGATGTTTTCAGAGTACCAGAATTTTCTGCATTGTGTCCATTCAGATATTTTGCCCATTATTTACTTTTGTTTCATTTATCTTATCTTTTGGCATGTTTGTTTATAAGTTCCCTTATAATCTTTTAAATGTCTCTTGAAGGAGTGGGTGACTGTGGAGAGCTAGATCAGAAATAAAGGACACTTACTGCTCTTGCAGTGGACCCATGTTTGGAACTGAGCACCATCACTGTGGCTCATTACCTCCTGTAACTCTAGTTCCAGGGGATCTGATGTTCTTTTCTGCCCTCCACAGGCTCCTGCAAGCACACGATGCAACTACAGGCACTCAGGCACATACATACATGGCAATTAAAAGTTGATTTCGGTTGCATGTAGCGATACTTGCTTTCATTTCTGGACTTGTTTCCTTGTGTTGTTACCTTCTTCCTACTTGGTTAGTCTAGTTAGAGATCTTCAGTTTTGTTGCTCTTGTCACAGCCACAACTTTTAAATTTATAGATTTTCCTCCCTGCTGTTTTTGTGTAGTACTTCACAGATTCCTCTGATCTTTCTTCTGTTTACCGAGATTAGGTTCCCCTTTTTTAACTTCCGCTCTAAGGCAGAAGTACAGATCTTTGATTTTGGAGCTGTCTTTTTTTCCCTTATGTATGTCTACATTGATTATGATTCAGGAATTTTTGAGTATAAACAATTTACATCAATTTTGCCTGGCCTAAGGACAGAAAATGCCACACACTAATTGTTACCAAAGATAAGACTGGGGAAGGTTTGCATTTGTTGTCATGTGCTAAAGAAAAATAATGATGTATTCTCTTCTCTCTCTCTCTCTCTCTCTCTTTTTTTTTTTCTGAGATAGGGTTTCTCTGTGTGGCCTTGGCTGTCTGTAGACCAGGCTGAAGCCATATTCAAAGCAGAAGTGTGTGTTATTAAGAATTATTATGGAAAAGTGAGAAAGACTCCCAAGAAGGGTTCTCAAGGGAGGAAAGAGCTGTTGAATTTCCTGTGTCCAGGGTCTTTCTGGGCAAGGGTTGAAGTGCTCTCTATTGATTGGTTAACTCTCCAGGTTATCTTGAGCTGAGTTGGGGGTGGGGGGGGTTCACATGCTCCATGTCTGTCCATCTGGCCCAACCAGGCGATGATCATTCCCTACTCACATAAAACCCACTCAGTCAGCTGATGCCCACTTTTGCTCATCTCACACTCCGGCATTGTTAATCTTGGCCTTGATAGTCTGCTACCTGTCAGTCTCTTGTGCAGTGATGCTATCTTCAACCTCACAAGTATCCCAAGTGCTCTCAGCTCTATTAGGCTGTCTTTGTCCTCAGATTTACATGACTGGCTTGTAGTCTGACCATGGTAGATGTTAACTCCCTAACAGCCACCAACATGTAGTGCAGTCCTTTTCTGTCAGCTCATATTTAGTACCTTGTCTGTAGGGAGATCTGGATCTCATTACTGAAGTGGGTGCAGACTTGCTAGAAGCCTCCTTAGTTACAGTTTACTCTGCGACATGTTGCTATAAGAGGACCGTAGTGACTTACATATATTCCTTGGAGGCTTTGTGAGGCACAGGTGCTTATGGTCACTGGAGCAGAGCCTGCCCCTCCTTTCACACGTTTAGGTTGATAGTCTCCTCACACTCAGCTATGAGCCTCCTCCTCTTCTTCTTCTTCTTCTTCTTCTTCTTCTTCTTCTTCTTCTTCTTC
>OU015746.1:96808896-96843154 GCA_907169655.1 Acomys percivali | reverse complement strand
CTTTCCAATGATAAGTATGTCTGAGTCCCTTACTCTTGAGTTTTAAGTAACTTATGACCTTGTATTCACAGACTATAGCAGAAGTGACACTGTGACTTCCATAACTAGAACAAGAAAGACTCAAAGTCATGTAGGCTCTGCTATGTTCTCCTGGATTAATGCCTTGAAGGAAGGTAGGATGAATATGTGACTACACTGGGCACTCTATATTAGGAAGAGTGTATTATATGGTTCAGTGAACAGTCCAAGCTGCTACCTGACCTTGCCAAGGCATGGCCATATATGACAGGGCATCTCAGACACTCTAGACCTACTAAGCACCATTACATGACCCTATCAATAGCATAGGTAGCAGAGTGGTTTCACCAACACCTTCTAGCACATGAACTGAAGATGGATTTATCATAGATCAAAATTGAAGTCATTCCCCAGGGTTTATATTTAAAATCTCTGATTCTTTTTTTATATTTCAACTCATTAACATTCTTTTTAAAATATAGTTTATTAATTTATTCATATTACATCTCAATTGTTATCCCATCCCTTGTATCCTCCCATTCCTCCCTTCCTCCCATTTTTCCCTTACTCCCGACTTCCCTATGACTGTTTCTGCGGGGGACCTCTTCCCCCTGTATATGCCCATAGGGTATCAAGTCTCTTCTTGGTAGCCTGCCATCCTTCCTCTGAGTGCCACCAGGCCTCCCTATCCAGGGGACGTGGTCAAATATGGGGCACCAGAATTCGTGTGAAAGTCAGACCCCACTCTCTACTCAACTGTGAAGAATGTCCTGTCCATTGGGTAGATCTGAGTAGGGGTTAGAGGTTTACTGCATGTATTGTCCTTGGCTGGTGCCATAGTTTGAGCAGGAACCAGACACCAGAAAGAGAAAGCCTTTTATGACTGGGGCTGCAGAGCAAATTAAACACATCCTTGCTAATTTCAATAACTACCAGTTTTTTATTGGTGAGACCGTGATGTCAGATGGTATGGTTGCTCTCCTGGGCTACTGTGAAATCTCTGAATCTTATCTCTGTTCATAATCCCTCCCAAAGATGCCTTTTTCCCCACTGCTAAACTCATGGTCACATACAAGGAGCTCAGAAGTTAGCCTTTTCCTTAAAATCGTGTGCTCACTCAAACCTTCGGAAAGCCCAAATTTTTAGTATTGTCAGGTCAGGTTGTTGAACACAAGAGAATGGGTGAGGATGAAGAGAAGAATTAGAGTGAACCAATGTCACTCTTTTTCTGAATTTTTATAGGCTCATCTGAAATCCCAAATAGTCTTTCATAGCATTTGTCTAATTTCAAATGTTGCCAGTGAGGCGTGTCTACTCAGAAATGCTACAGGAAGCAGGCTGGATGATTGGCAGTGATATATCTCTCTAAGGATAGTACAGAAGTGCATCTCCCAAAAGCCTGCAGAAGTTCTTAGGCCGGCAAACACTAAGCCAGTAGAGGGACACATTGAGGAAGTCCATCCAGATAAGTAGGTCTGTATTTGTTAGATGGTGGCTTCCACATGGTCTTGAGCATTGTAGATAAGCTCAAATGAGGAAGTGGAGATAATGGGCTTATTGGATGCTTGGGTGAGAATTACCAGGGTTTGAAATTATTTCAATTACCTGTCCAGGGTTAATACTAGTGATTATTATAAGGAACCCAACTAAGTAATGTAACACAGGAGTCATGCTCTGTGTAATGGGTTGAGTGAGAATGTTCCTCATAGCCTCAGGTGTTTGAATACTTGGTCCTCAGCTGGTGGATTGCTTGAGGAGGCTTTGGAGGTATAGTATTACTGAAGGATCTATCTCACTGGAAGTGGGATTTCAGAACTAAAATTCTCCTGTCACTTCTAGCTTGCTCTCTTTTCTTCATGCTTGTGATTCAAGATATGAGCTCTCAGCATCCTTCTTGAGCTCCCATGCTTGCCACTTGATGCAAATGTCTGGAGCCAGAAACACAAATGAACTCTTTTTTTCTATAAGTTAGAACATCATGGGTGTTTTATTATAGCAACAGAAACAAGTGACTAAAACAGCTTGAACATGCTACTCATATCAGTCACTTGCCAGCCCTCATCACCTACGATTTTGGTTTGACTTTAGTCTATAATTGATTATTTTCAACTACACCTGAACTTGGTACTTTAAAAAAAATCAGCATAGATAACTTTAGATTATGGTCTACTTTTCATTACCACAGTTCAAACTGTATGAATATATGATGGCTCCTTGATTAGACTGTATTGGGGTTTTAGTCAGGGTTCCCTAGAAAACAGAACTGATAGAATGAATATGGGACTTGTTAGAATGGCTCACAGGCTGTGCTCCAGGGAGTTCAATAGCAGCTATCTACTAACAGAAGGTCCAAGAATCCAGCACTTGTTCAGTCCATGAGGCAGGATGTCTCAGCTTGTCTTTAGTATGCTCCAGAATCCTGAAGAAGTAGGCTCTCATGCCAGTGAAGGAATGGATCTCTTAGTGAGAGCAATAGAAGCAGGCAAAGAGCGCAAGCTTCCTTTTTCATGTCCTTTATATAGGCTGTCAGCAGAAGGTGTGGTCCATATTAAAGGTATATCTTCCCACCGCAGAAGATCTGGATTAAAAGTGAGTCTTCCCACTTCAAGTGATTTAATTAAGGGAACTCTCTCATGAACTGAAACCTTGGGTTTTAGCTAACTGCAGGTATAGTCAAGATGACAAGAGGAGTCATCACAATGGGTTTCCTTTCAGACTTGACTTTTTGTCAGTTTTATTTCCTTTCTTTGAATATGATTTTTATTACCTGAAATGAGTGCATTTGTATAAGGGGGTTTTATGGGAGTTAAAAACTGGAGCTATGATGTGTAAATCACTAAAAACAATGTTCTTGATGCTAACTCCTTAAGAGTGGATTGCCTTGCTTCATGCCGTTTTCAGCTTTACTGTCTGACTCCGTCTTACCAAGGTGAAGGGTTTCCAGCCTGCTTCTCTGTGATTGTCCCACTTGGTGCAGTCAAACAATAATGCATTAGTGCAGACACACTGCCCTGTATAGATCGTGAGAGTAAAAGGAGTAAGCAACGCTCACGAAAGGAAAGGATGGTAGGAAGTGAGAAATTCCAGGAAAACAAACTGTCTAGAAGGACTTGGTGTCACCAGTCGCTGGAGATAGGATGAGCAAATTAACAGCCTGTGCATTTTCAGAACAGCATGGACCACTTTGCTCATGTCTTTCTCATTGTAGTATCCTTGGCATTCCATATAGGGACCTACACTTAGTATACACCCAATAAATATTTAATGACTATACAAACAAGTTGTCTGTTAGTCTTGAGAGTGGGTAAGCAAAGTGGTTCTGGAATGTGCAGTCTATTCACTCCTCCCCTTCTTTCTTTTCCTTCCTTTCAGACTTCCTAGCTTCTTTCTTATTCTTAAACAGTGTGGCATAATTGATTCTTCTTTAAGCATATTCCCTGATGGTCACAACTCAGGATCTCATCAAAACTCAGTGTTAACATGGGAATTCTGTTTAAGAAGACTGTGAAACAGTAAGATGTTTAAGGGGAGAGCTGACAGGCATGTGGAATAGGACACACACACACACACACACACACACAAAGAGAGAAAGTGAATCACCTCCTAAAGTGATACTGTGCGCATATTTGCAGTACTTGATGCAAAAATATAGAAAGTCACTGAAATACTAATATTGAAACACATGTCTCCTTTTCCTTTTTTAAGTTACTTTTTTATTATTTAAAATTTTTATCTTATCATATTCTCTCTTTTCTTTTAAGTGCTCCCATATCCTCCATACCTCCCTGCTTACCCAACATCATGTTCTGTCTCTGAAGATTTCTTTGTCTCAGACTTTGAGGGAAGATGTTGTTCAACAACTTAAACAGGTAAACAAGATTTTAAGGAGAATGCTTAAACTCCTTAATAGAACAAATTGCTTTTTAACACAGATAAGTAGCTGTTAATGTTCCAATTTGCATAAAATAATGAATATGCTAATTGAAAATTCTTTCTCTCCCAGTCATTAAAGGGTCTCCTTTGGGGCTCTTCAAAGATAGCTCATTGTTATTCTGGTTGCAGTCACTATAGATACTTAGGTACATTCACTAACTAATATTTGCAAGGTTTGTGTTTTTGCTAATTGAGGTAGGGCTGCCCTCTGACAGTTGAATTAGTGAGATTCTATTACATGTGAACACATATGAACTTACAAATCCTCAGATTTCATTGTTATCACAGGAGGAACAGCACACTCTTGCCACATTGACCCAGGTTCATATAGCTGTGATGTATCCTCTGGACACAGATATTAGAAGCCTAGAAAATTACAATGCTTTGGGTTGTAATTTTAATTTTTGCTGATATTTCTTTACTTACTTTGAAACCAGTTTCCTTTGGTTCTTGAGCCCCCCGGGATTTAGTAATCTGCATAAGCTAATTTGCATGAATTTGAATGGGAATACTGATTATTTCTGAATTACTTATTGGTCCGGATGCTAAATGGAGTACAATTGTTTACTTGAAAACATCAAGGCAATATTCATTATGTTAGTGAAGTATTCTGTACATACAAATGTAACAATTACAAGGAAACTGAGGGAAACTCAAGGGAACAAAGGTGCAGGCAGCTTGCAAGTCACCAAGGAGGGAGGAATCCTCCCTTGTAATCAGAAGTTCAGATTCCCAGAATGCAACTGTAGGATTCTAATTGGTACCAGCCGTGGTGATGTGGCTACTTGCCTTTTCTGCCAACACAAATCAGGGGACAGAGACTGGAGGAGCAGAGAGCTTTATTGTAATGTGGACTTGGAGAAACAGAAGAAAGACTACTCATTTCTGAGAGAACTATTCCTTGTTTTCCAAAATGTGGTTTGTTGGAAGCTAGGAGGAAGATTTCTGTACTTGAAAGACATAACACTGGTCTACAAACAGCAGGGAGTCTACCTGAAAATGCTGCTTGACGTGATGGTCCCTCTGGCCCGTGTTCACTTGCACCCTGAGAGTTTTCTCCACAGTGAACACTCAGTCTCTGTCTGGTCGTAACACGTCAGGGATCCCTGCTTTACCTAGTAGTAAGCCCCGCCTATGTTCTACACCATGCTCCGTGTGTCTCATCTGAATTCCCCACATGGCTATCACCAGGACCAAGGAGTGGAGGGATGGCCAGAGAGAAGGTCCTGCCTGGTCAAGCTTTCTCAGACACTGTTTGACTGGATGGCCAGGGTGTTTCCAAACTCCTGTCATACCATTGCCCTTTCCTAACTCCTGGTTTTAAGTTTAGCTGAAACCCTCCACAAGTGCTAATAATTTATATTTTAGGAGACTAAATCTGGATTGATCATTTAAGAATGCTACCAAGAGAACATAGGCATGTAGATCAACAGGTTACCTGCAGCAGTCCTCTATGCTTCAGAAGAGATCTTCAGACTTAATTTTTATTTCTGCTATGTGGACATCACTGGGAAGCTTAGTTGACATTTAACTGCTATCGTTGAATGCATGCTTAAGATACTAACTTTGTTCTTCATTCTTTAGAATTTCCAAATCTATCCTCTTGTAGAAGTAGACCACTGGCCAACTGCGCTTTGATAAGGTTACTGGTGAAATCAGTTGTTGGGGCAATATTGACATATTTTTAAAATGTATGTTAAGCTAATTGTTCATTGTGTTGCTTAATACACTTCATATTTTCACCTATATAATAAACTCATTATTCTGTTTAGTTTCAAAGTATACCAAAAATGAACAGTATTTAGTGGTGGGACATATTCTATAACATTACCTCTTTATTTTTAAGATCAACAAACATGGACATCGCAGAAAAATATATATGTACGTAACCTTACTAAATAAAGGAAAGAGAAAAAACCCAGAAGAAAGGAGAGTATTTTAAAGAAATTAGGTCATAACCTTTTAATAAATACAGGCAAATAATAATGAAATATAAGTAGTAAAATGTATACCTAAGTAGGTTTAGTAAATAAAGAAAAGAAAAGAGACGGCCGAGAAGAAGGCATGAACTTAGGAGTTAAATCACGGGTTTTTAATAAAATATGTTTGAAACTTAAGACAACCCTGAAAACCAATGCATTTATTATAAATAAGAAGAGAAAACTGGAATTAGAGCTGGAAAGAAGGACACACACACACATATGTGACTTGCATAGCAATAACATTCGAATAATGAATCAAAATGAACAGCGTAGGTATGTTAGGCCCATTTTATAAAATGCTTGACTCACTTGAAGTAGTAATGAAAGTGTGGGAACTTCTCAAATCTGGACCAGGGATGCAGTGGGAGAATTCATTAACTGACTCACAGTGGGCTTGGGGAAATTCAAGTGACGTTTAAATTAAGAGAAGTAAGAAGCAGTTTTGTTTCTTAGCCTCTCCTCTTCCTTAACCAGTCTATGGATCACCATGTGATGACACATTTGGGGATTATAAGTACATGAATATATTTTGTATAAATTAACAGTATCTTCTCATTGCTTTGAATTATTTCCCCAAACTGACATCTAAATCACTCAGTTGTGTCAGTCACAGGCTGAGTCCTGTCACCTTGCTACCTGCAAATGGATGTAAGTGTATATAAACTCCACTGCAGTCTTTAAATGTGTCTTCATGGCAGAAATAAGAGGCTACATGTTAATTTTTATGCAACTGAAAATGAGGATAAACTGTTAAGAGGAGAAGTCAACATTTCCTTCCTGGGATTAACAACAGGGTTTTCAGAACAGGAAGACATGTTCAAGAGAACACATTTGTCTGCAGGTGGTAACGTTCGCCATTTTCTGTCCTCTATGTTCACCCACCTGCCAGACATGTCCCCACAACTGCTTTACAGTTTACACTCTTCACACCAGGCAAGATACTCACTGAGTCCTGTCAATACAATAGTTTTTTGTTTTGTTTTGTTCCACTTTCATGGGCTCACCGACATGACAAATGGCTCAGAACAAGGCTATGAAGTCATCAATGACTTCTTGTAGGCCACACAGATGATTATGAATTCTTACACGTTGATATTCTCTTAAGCTGACTTTAACTCACTGGTGAGATAAGTTCTTTTAACTCAAGCTTTAGTTTAAAAAACACCTAAACAGTGTTGAGTTCTGGACAATATCTTGTGCTTACCTTTTTTAATGCTTAAGGCTGGTCCAATGACTGTCCCTTCAGAACGGCTATGATGTATGTCCCACAAAGAATGTTGTCCCTTTCTAGTCCTTGTCCTGTCCTGGCATCCTTCTCCCTCTAGGAACTCAATCCCAGCTCCCTTATCTTCTCATGTTTCTAAGTCTGCTTTTTCTCCTGAGCAGTGACCAGCCACACATCACCAGCAGCTCAGTCTAGTAAAGAGCTGTGTGCTGTTGTTGTACACCAGACTCCAAATCTAAGTAGCTTAACATAGTAAAACCTCATTCTCCATATGTCAAGGTCCTGTCATATATATCTATGGTTGAATATCTTCTCACATGTTATTTCTGCCTATGGTTCTTCTGATCTTGAGGTCCCTTAAGGCTTACTTTTCTAATAACCAAAGAAAGAGGGGGACTATACAGTCCTCTTTCCTTCTTACCAATTCAGGCCTCAAGAGTCTGAATAAATCAATTCCCATTCCTTTTCAGAACAGTCAATGATCATATCTTTACTGTCAGTCAGATTGGAAAATGGAGCCGAGCTGCAACCACCCTTGAGTGGAGAAGCTGGGTTTGTTAATGAACTCTATCGGACTCTCCCAGGCATGTGCTTTCATCCAGGTCTACTTAGCTCTTGGCTATCCCTGCAGACTCAGTGGGCTCCACTAAAGCCCTTTTAGTTGACCACTCAGATCCTCACTGTCCCCAAGCTGTCTCCTGGCTCACTCCAAGTATCCAGTGATAGTGGCCCCTGCCTCTGCCAGATAATATGTCGGCTGCGGTTTGTGCTGGAACCCTTCCAATGTGCTGCAACCAGCTTCTCAATGACTATTTCTCGTCTTTCTAATCTCATTGAGCAGAATCCTTGATGACTCATTATTCTGGAGAGACAGCCTCTAGTTCTATTTTACATTTTTTTTTCTGAAGAAAGCTTGTATTTTTATTTACTTACTTATATGTACTTATTAGTTTGTTTGTTTTTGTCTTTTGAGATAGGGTCTCACCATGGAGCTCTGGCAGGCCTGAACCTCATTAGGTAGACCAAGCTTTGAACTCAGAGATCTACCCATCTCTGTTTCCTGTTTTCTGGGATTACAGGTGTACATCACTACATCTGTCTATATTTATTTATTTATTTATTTTACTTAAAAGAAGACATCAAGTTCAGTTTGTGCTGCCCATATCCTCATAGATATATGACCTTCACTAGAGGGTGGACAACCCACCAGTGGGCACACCCTTAAAAAATCTGACCTTCTAAGTAGCAATAGCTCTTTGAGTTCCCTACCCACACTTGGTGTCCTCCATCCACACCTCTCTGCTCTCCATGGTGGAATTTTGTCTGGCTTATGTCCACTGTCTGATCTGGCACGAATTCATATGAGTAATTGTCCTGCTTTGTCCAGAAAATTCTGGACACAGAACTGATTGAAGTGTAGAAAATAAGAAAATTCAGAATGTTCAACCGTAAACAGGCATCTATACTGCACTCCCTGACTCCCATGGTTTAAGGATCATTATGGAAGAGAAGACAGAAAGATTGTAAGGGCCAGAGGTGAGAGATGGTTACAAGGACATTTTTCATTTGAGTTTACTTTTAAGCTGAAGAGTGAAAAAAAATGCTAATACTTTCCTTTCCTTAAGCTTTGCTGAGATACTTCCACCTTCCCTTCCTTGCCCCCTTCAGCCTCCCCACAGGAACAGGAAACAGCCCTGAGGCCAGACTCAGAGGCCCAGTTGCTTGGGTTATTTTTTTTATCATCCATCTCTGTATTTCTACCATTTCTTCCATGTGTGTTTGTGGGTTGGATGGGTGGACAGGGGTGTAGATCTGTATAGCAAACATCCAGAATAAAAATTACACTATGCTACACACATATTGGAATCCCCAACATTGAGGTCAGTTTCCTGTCTTCATAAAATCATGTTGATTTGGGTCTTTGGGCCTCATAAATGCTAGTGTAGCACAGGCTTAGCACTGCTATCTCTTCTTCAAATCTAATGACTTCAACTTCTCACACTCCTCTATAACACCAACTCTATTAACTACTTTATGTTTCTTAAAATTCCTGAGTCATACAATGGCCCTCCTTCACCCTAGCTTATCTCCACCACCCACTTAGCTGCTTGCTCATTGAAAAGCAGTGGGAATGTGGGTGAGACTGCACAGATTTGCCAGACATTGAAGATTATTGATAAAGATGTTTTGCCTATCAAGTGAACTTTTATTATTTCCCCACATTTCATTTTTTTTCTAAGTATATTTTAACATTCTTAAATCTTTTCTCAAAGGTTATTATTTGTATACTCTTTGCTTATAACAATACAAATGTCTTAGGTTTGACATTATCAAGACCCAGCCTCTTGCCCTTGATGGTTATTGGAGAATGTATAACATTTTAATGGAACCATCCTCTCATCTGTGATTTTATCCTTGGTCACCACTGTAATTTTATGCCTTGATTATTATCTCATAAACATTGTTTTAATTGCAAGCCGTGGAAGCAAGACATGAAGCAGTGTTCTCTCCATAGCTTCTGCTTGAGTTCCTGTCTCCTGGTTCCTGTCTTGAGCTCCTGCCCTGGCTTCCCTTCATGAAGGACTTTAAGATATACAATGAAACAAAGCCTCACCTTCTCCAGTTGCTTTCAGTCATAGTGTTTATCACCCCAATAGAAAGTAATACTAGGATGCCACTTAGTATTAGCTTAGACGTACACTTAGCATACTGGGCTTCTTTGACCTAGGATTATTGTTACTTTCAAATCTCATGCCAAGAAATGGAGTGCTGTGCAGAGTGTTTTTATAGCTCAGAAATATACTCAGTGTTTATTGAGTATCTATTATGTGCCAGTCAATGTTCTAGTGATGCAATCACAATAAAGTTAGCTATGATCTCTCCACTCCACCCACCCACAATCTTACAGCTCAAAGTTTTAGCTCTTTAAATCTCCCCCTTTTGATAAATCTTAAATGTCCTTTTCTCCCTAAGTAGTCTTGATAATGGCTGCTGTCACTCTCTTTCTTAAAACTGTTTCCTTAAGGGCTTCATTTGCAAACAGGTGAGAATCTGGAAATTTAAAGAAGCTCAGCATAGTGCCTTAGTGATAAAATGCAGTACTGCTTCATTTGCTTATTCAATGAACTAAATAAAGATATTCAAAGAGTCCCATAGGCAATGAAGCATAATTTCACAGACTGTTGCAGTATTAATTCTACGAATGTCTATGGAGGGGCAATTGTATTAAAAATGCATTTAGTATCTTGTGCAAGAAAATTTTAATATCACTATAATTCACAAATGAAAGTAAACACAGAAAAGTGGATAGAACCAGAGTCCACCAATGAAAGACAAGTGTCCTGAGCAGTAACACAATAAACAGAGGATGCTCTTTACCTCCAATCCTCCAGATGTTAAGAGGAATTCCACTTGGACAGATGTTTCAACTACAAAAAGTTCTTGGAGAAAGCAAGGAGGAAGTCTTCAGCTTCCTACAAGGATCTCCAGGCAATGTTTAACATTGTGAAATGTATAATTTTCTGATGACCTCAAATGTCAGCTTTAAGAAGCCATCTCAAGGACAGTGATGACATCAGTCTCTCTGAAGCAGTAGTTCTTTGCTTATCACAGTTTTAAAGATTTGATCAGAAAATGTTGACTCCATAATTTCACATGCAACAAATAATTTCTAGAGAAAGAAAGGTCTAATCTCATGTATAAAGGAATGAGACAAAGTTCCAATTGAGATATAAACAATCAATGTGTTTCTTCTGATCAATTCAATAATAAATTCAAGGCCAGGAAACTAGAGAAAGGCAAATGCTATGCTGTTCACACAAGAAGGGGAGTATGCCTGCTTCTGATTCATTCACAGGGGTCCAAGAAGTTCATAAAAATGCTCTTAGTTGCAATGAGGTTATTTGGGTTTTGTTTATTTCTTGAATTTCCTTCTCAAGATGATCTAAGAAAAATAGAAGAATCAAAATGATGAGCAATATGAGCTATTTAAACTAAGGGAGAGTCTCAGCATCTGTTTTGATATACTGCTGGGTTGAGCCTATCAGAGGACAGATATGCTAGGCTCTTGTCTGGAAGCATAGCAGAATGTCCTTAGTAGTGTCAGGGATTGGCTCTCTCCCATAGCATGGATCTCAGGTTTGGCCAGGCATTGGTTGGACATTCCCTCCATCTCTGCTCTATCTTTATCCCTGCACATCTTGTAGGAGGGCAGATTTTGGGTCAAAGTTCTTGTGGATGGGTTTGTGTTGGGAAGAATAGAGGGAAAAGTTGGGGGAGGATAGAAGGACTTGGGGAGTGGACAAGAGCTCCACAAGAAGACCAACAGAGGGAACTAACTTGTGCCCATGGCGGCTTGTGGAGAATGAAGCACCAACCAAGGAGCATGCACATACTGGACCTAGGTCCCCTACACATACATGCCTGATGAGCAGCTTGGTCTTCACGTGGGTCTCATAGTAAGGGGAATGGGAGCTGTCTCTGACATGGACTCTGTTGCCTGCTTTTCAATCGCTCCTTCCTTGTGCGTTTGCCTTGCCAGGCCACCTTGGAAGAGGATGTGCTCACTCCTGATGCAACTTGATGTGCTGGTGTGAGTTAGTGGGGGGTCCCATTTTCTGAGGGGTAGGGGATGGAGAACATGGGGAAGAAGGAGGGAAGGAAGGACTAGGAGAAGAGGGAAGAAGCTGTAATTGAAACATGAAGTGAATAACTAAATAAATGTATAAAGGAAAAGAAAAATAAACTAAGGGAGAGAAGGGTTTTTAACTTTTGTTTTTTACATTTATTTGAATTTTATTACATTTTACTAATTTGTATGAATTACTGGGTTTCATTATTACAGCCCATGTATCCAAGGTTCTTTGGTCATATGTACTCTCCTTATTTACCTACAATTAGCCTCTCTGTTATTGATGCTTTGGAGTCAAAGTCTCACTACATAGCCCAAGGTATTCTAAAACTTTCAGAAAACTGCTTATCTCAGCCTCCCAAATGGTGGGAATCCCAGTGTGTTCCACCAAGCCCAGCCTGAGAGAACCTTACTGGTCTTTCTTCAGTTAGTTTTCAGCACAGATGCAAGATCTAGTAATAGGCAAAATGAAGACTAAGAACAGACTTATCCAACTGCGTATCCGAAAGGAATGGCTCTGGGATTGTTAGGGAAAAGAAACCTTTTGGCTCTCTTGATATGCCTTTTTAAATACCACAACATCTAGAACATCCCATGTGATTTGTGGATCTTGTATTGTTGCTTTCCCTTGAACATCAGCTTCACTCCGTCTAGACAGTCTTTTTATCTCAGTGCCAGGTGGTGTCTGCATGCAGTCAGTCCACTGTAGTCTCAGCGTGTGTTTACACTGTCAGGTTTTTCATAAGCCATTACACCACAATCTTCTAAGACCTCACTGATGTTTGCTCATGATCACTGTCACCATCTCTGTCTCTGTCTCTCTTTGTCTCTGTTTCTGTCTCTGTCTATCTGTGTGTATGTGTGTGTGTGTGTGTGTGTGTGTGTGTGTGTTTAGTACAAGGAGGTTTTTAGGGTTTGGGAAAGTTCCACAGCCTTGCTATAGAGAAGTTTCTCCTATTAGTGACATGGTGACATGTTTGGTCACACTTCTTCCCTGGTGAGCTAGCAGGTGGAAGAGTTAAAGATGCTATCTAAAAGCTGAATGCTAGTGGAGTCACAGGACATCCCAGAGTGCAGATGTTGGACCACTATCAGCAGTTTACCCTATCCTGTCTTTTATCTACTCTGTCTTGGATCTCTGGTTCAGTGAATACATATCTCCCCTTAACACATTTGACCACCACTGCCTATTCAAGTCTTCATTTTTTTTAATATAAACAATGTTTGTTTTATTTATTTATTTATGTATGTATGTGTGTGCATGCATGTGTGAGTAGAGGGCCCACAAAAACTGTGTCGGATCTCCTGGACCTGGAGTTTCTGGTGGCTGTGAGCGACACGATGTGACCTGAATGACCCTGGGCCACATTTGCTACTGTGCTCTTAATCTGAGCAGTTTCTCTAGCCATCGAGTCTTCTTTCTGCTATTTTCTTCAACTCCTCTTCTTTCCTCAGTTTTCACTTTCATTTCATTACGTCAAATAAGAACCCACCCAACTCACTCATGAATTTAAATTCTGACTCTAGATACTCACAATACAACACTGTGATAATGTGCTTTAAATGTTCATCAGTGATGCTATCAAGCTCATTTGTTGTCTTGTTGAAGGCAGTTGATGGTTTTTATTGTATCTACTTCCTCATTAATGACTTTGAAATTGATTCTACTATCTGTATAATCCTCTGTTGAAAGTGTAATTTATAGTCCATCGTATGCTGTGGACAGAGGAGAGCAAGATGACTTTGCCTAAGTGGCTGAGGCCTTTGTAAGCCTCTTGTTCTTCCTGTGATGTGGTCCCTGAAGCATCTTCTGAACCCAGGGTTCCTGGAACACAGTGTGGAAGCTCTTATGTTGGTCATTTTCCAGGTCTTCCCCAGCCTCACTTTCTTCTCCTGTGTGGCAGGCAAACCAGCCACATGGAACCTGAGCTTCCTGCCATGCCCACGGAGCTGCTTCAGCCAGCTCTCCTTGATGAATTCTTAATGCCTCCACTCCTTCTGTCCATGTACTTCACCAGAATCCACAGGCAGGGCCATGGCCTTATTTGTTCAAGTGAAAAGCTGTGGAATGTGGACATTGTCTGCAACAGGGCTTAAAGATCTCTGGGAAAGAGAAGACACTACATATTACGAGCAGACTGGGTAACTCTGACACTCATGTAACAAGCACTGCTGTGTGTGTGTGTGTGTGTGTGTGTGTGTGTGTGCATGGGTGTGCAAGTGAGAGAGAGAACAAGTAAGAGAGAATCTCTGAAGCATCCACAACAGCTGCTCCAGATCCTAGCAGTCAACACTGTAGTTCACTGAGGGCGTCAAGCAGATGTGTCGTTTGGACTTAGTTTTAAAAGCTTGTTCCTCCATTCATAATGGATTACAAATGCATATTTACAGGAGGAGGAAGCAGTGGCTGCTAGTGACACACAAACAGCATTTGCAAGAACAAGAAAGAAAACACAAGGGAAGTCAGTAATCCCCAGCAGCACGCAGCCACTCAGGGTAGAAGCAGACTGTCCCAGAGCCTCGAGCCTGGAAAACAGTCTGCTCATATGTCTCTGCAGTACGTGTTAGATAGCAGAGAGCTGTGAGACATAATTTGGCATTCTCATTTAAATGTTAAGTTCTGTGTGCAAACACGTGTGTGCATGGGCACATGTATGTGCACCCATGTGTATGCAGTGGCTGCTTACGTTTCCAGAGAAAAAAAGTATTGTCAGCCAGTCACATGCAGTAAGTCCCAAGGTGTTTCTTTTTCATGCTCATGATGATTTGGAGCAGGATGCAGGAATGTCTTATAGTTGTGCAGCATATGCAGGTCACTGAGACGCCCATTTCCTCCTCTGCCTCTTTTTTTTTTTTTTTTTTTTTTTTGCATTGATTTAACAGATGGGACAAAATAGCTTTCAGCGTCAGAGCATTACTTTTGATATTAAACCGGTTTCTTCACAAGGTTAAAATTCATGAGAGTCTTAGATAAGTGACAGCTCTAACACATAATGTGTCGTTTCCCTCATGACACTTAGGGAATGACAACCGTAGCTATACAGTTCTGCATGTGGGCACAAAGACCATCATTCTAAACGCATGGTAGTTCACTGTTTCAGTACTAATGCTAGCTGCACAAAATAAGAGGCCTTCAGAGAGTAAAGACTTCTCTGGAGGGAGGTAGACTTAGCTGTTTTGATGTCAGTGAAGCCAAGCAGCTGTACATGAGGATGAGTGGAGGGGGCTTTCCTGTAATCAGTTCTACTTCAGAGAGCAAGTCAGTGCAAAGTGTGTCTGAACATAAAAGGACTTCCATAATTTCAGGGCTCCAGTGATTCAGTCATATTCATTTAAATAACAGCTCTGACATATCTTTAGTGTTTATGCACTCTTAGCTCCAGCTAGGCATGGCAAGGTAACAGCAATAAGGAACCATATGTTGAGTAAATGACTGCAGAATTCACACAGCACCCATGGAATGCATACAGATCTGCAGGATTCACAGAACATCCATGAGCTAGTCACAGATGATGCATGGCTCCGATGCAAGATTCATTCAGCGTACAACAGTTTACACAGGGTACATGCCTCCAACACAGGCTTCACACAGCATCCAACCAGATGGTGTTTTACATTCCTTAATTTTTCCATTTTCACAGAGTTCTTGGTCTGCTCTGCCTTTAACCTGTTACAAATCACATTTTAGGGTGAACTACTAAAATAAAGTCATTTTACTTTTCTACAGCAATTTTCCTTCATATCTTTCAGGAAGAAATGAGGTTTTAGAGTCTTATACAATTATTTAGAAAAGAAAAAGCCTCTAGAAACATTTGTACCCATGGAAAAGCCCACAATATGTGATTAAGTGAGAAATGAAGGCAAGCAGAATTATGGCCCCGTGTTTGTGTAACACATGTAATATTATCATCTAGAAAGGCACTGGATACCTTCAGCTGCACAGTTGGGAATAGCTTTGTTGGAAGGCAGAGGGAATATGTCTGAAAACACCTTCCTGGTTTCAAAATGTTATGATTGTGGCAAGGGAGGACAGGTGGAGACTTCTGAGGTATGAATGCCTCTGGATTTCACACAACAGCCATGCATTGTGCTTATGTGAGTTCAGGCCTGTGAGCCATAGCAATGATGGTGGATTCCCACACTGCACAAAGAAGGGTGACTTGGAAAGGGCAGGTTTTCCTGTTAGGATTAAGTTTGGACAACCTATTATTCTCCAGGCCTGTCCAGGAACCTGTTCAGTAATGGGATCAAAGCATAGCCCTGTCATCTTTCAAGTCACTCTAAGTCACTAGACTGACCCTCTGTGTGTTCCCAGAGGATCCTCACAGCCATGCAATGATCTAATTCTCTGTACTTATTTCTGATAGCAGTTTAGTTTGTTCATGCTTAACTGGATCAGAGATATAAAAGGAATGTAGTTTTATATTCAGAACCACACACTCCTTGAGAAGAGCTGCCTCCCTACATGAGAGAACCTCAGGTTGGTCTTGCACTGACTCCTAGAACATAGTTGGACCGTTTCTCTAAGATCGCTTCTGAACACTTTAGTGTAAAAACATGAGGGCGTAGATAATCAGCCATGCCAATGGAAGAAAAGTGTCTCGTGCTGTGTGTTGACTGCAACAGACACAACATCCTCATTGCAAGCAGAAATCACAAATGTATTTCGGAGACAAAGAACGTCAGCAGGAAGATGTCTCCTAATGTTCATTAGCGTAAAGAGGGGTTCAGATACACAAGAGCCTTCACACAGCAAGAGAGCAACAGTTACAGCCATTTTGAAGGACAGTTGAGAAACTCTTATTAAACATGAAAAATTATCATTCTAAAATATTTTGTGTTACAAAAATATCTGGAACTCTATTATTTAAATGTTCTTTTTTTGTGGGTTCTATGGTTGCCTGGCTCAGCTAGGTGGTTGTTACTGGGGTCACTGATATAACTGAAGTTACATGGAAGCTATTACTTGTGGAGTACACATTGTCTACTGAAGATGAAGAATGTTCCAGATGCCTCGTTCTATCCAAACTTCTCTGGTTTTCTCACTAGAACAGCAGGAACAGAAGTGGGCTGCCTAGGCTCTGTTTAGCCTACATAATATACTCATATTTGGCTTCTCCAGAGCATGACACTTCCAGGGTAGTGGTATATCTTATTCCATGGTGTCCGGCTTTCCCAGAGGTAGCATGCCAGGAGACAATGTAACAACTGAGATGCTTCATATGGTTTGGCCCCAGAAGTTCTTAAGTATCATTTCTCTTGCATTCTTTTGACCATATCACAAAAGTCAAACTCATTTTCAAAGAATGAAATTACATTACTTGTTGATGCAAGGAACAACCCTTGCATCATAAGGAGGTAAGGGGTTTGTTGAGATAGTAATGATCGTCTTTAGGAACTGTTTAGGAGACTTCTGAAGAAAGAACTGTACATCTTTCCAATGGCCTTAGAACCCAAGACACATGTGGTCAAACAGGACAGGTACCCTACAGGTTGTGTTTCATTGTAGTGGTTGGATGAGAAGATCCTCCACCAGCTCAAAAGTGTGAACAACCAGGCCCCAGTTGCTAGTGTTTTGGAGCGTTTAGAAGGTGAGGCCTCCATGGAGGAAGTTTATCATTGGAGGAGAGCTTTAAGAAAGTCAAGGCTCATACCACTACTTGAGTTTGGTCTCTCTACCTCCTACTTGTCATTTGAGGTGTGAGAAGCTCTGGCCACCATGCCTGTCACCTGATGCCTCCACTGCCTCTACTGCCATCACAGACTTTGACCCATCTGGAACTGTAAGCCTACATAATCCCCTTCTCTGTAACTTGACTTGGTAATGCCACTTTTTACTATAGGTGTATAAAGGTAACTAATATGTCCAGATTGAACAATTATGGCCTTATAGACTAATTAAAATGTAATGAAGAATATAAAAACATAGTCAAACAATTTAAGTACATATTCAAAGGCAGTTGGTGGGAAAAACTGATTAAGTTTCATTTGGGAGGAGTCTATAGAAGCACTCAAAACTGAGGTAGAAGAAATATTACATACTTTCAGAAATAATATGAAAATGCCTATTGATATGTATGTGTAGAAGTTAAATATCAATGGAGTTGTTTACACTTTGTGAATGTCAAAGTATCAAGCAGGAAGTTCACCAGAATGCTTTATAGTTTTCTCAATATATAAGTTACCTTTGTTCTGCTGTCATTACAATACAAGAAAGAAACACTTATTAAGACTCACAATGCCAGAGGGGTTCAGTTGGTGGAGGCTGTGGGCACATGCAGTGGAGTCTCTCACATCCTGGAAGGCCAGAAAGCAGACAGCAAGGCCTGGGTATACCAGGGTCTGGGTGTTTACTAACCTAAATCTACCATCTAGGAATGCACCTTACAAAGTTTCTAGAAGCTCCCAAGATGGCTCCATGAGCTAGGAAGCAAGTTTCAAAGTTCAACTGTATACTGGATATTTGAGATAAAACCCTAAAAACCTGGATCTTGAGTCAACTTTTTAAAGACGGGGAAGAGTTGGCCTTTAATTTCATCATCTTCCTTCTCTATTTTTATTTTCGAAGTCATATTTCTACACCTCTCATCATCTAAAATATTTGTTAGTGTTCTAGATGACCAATGACTAGTTTGAAGTTTGGGGAGACCTGAGAATCAAGTAAATGTAGGTGGAAGGTTTGGGCTTTGCTTCTGGCCTTGACAGCTTTGTATCATGCAGAACAATTGACAGAAAGCTAAGTGCTCAAGGTTTTTTTTCCCATAAAAACCATAGTTTTGATATGAGATTTTTCTCCAGATCTCTCATCTTTCCCGTTCATTGTATTTCTGTCTTATTTTTATGGACTTCACTGACCAAGTTCCCATGACTTGTAGTAGATTTTTTTTTTAACTTTTTAATTTGTATTACACTTTCAACAAAGAAAAGAGTAATTTCTCAAAGTCTGAGGCTATAGAAGTCACCAGTAGGCTCCATCTATTCAGTCACTAAATAGAGATTTTGGAGAAAATGTACTAGTTTACAGAAGAAAATCAGACTTTCCTAAGATTTCATTTTTCTATTTCTAATTTTAAAATCATTAAGAAATAGAATATGTTGTACTTATCCAAACTAACTAAAAGGCAAAGAAAGAATATAGGAATTAGCAAAATCAGAAATGAAGAAGGAAACAGCATCAGACACCAAGGAAATCCAAAGAATCATTAAGTAATATTTCAAAGCCTGTACTCTCGGGCTGGAGAGATGGCTCAGTGGTTAACAGTGCCGCCTGATCTTCAAAAGGTCCTGAGTTCAATTCCCAGCAACCACATGGTGGCTCACAACCATCTGTAATGTGATCTGATGCCCTCTTCTGGCCTGCAAGTGTACATGCTGGCAGAACACTGTATACATAATAATAAATAAATAAATCTTTTTTAAAAAAAGCCTGTACTCCACAAAATTGGAAAATCTAAAAGAAATGGACAATTTTCTTGATAGATAACACTTATCAAAATTAAATGAAGATCAGAAAAACAATTTAAATAGACCTATAATCCCTAAGGAAATAGAAGCAGTCATTAAAAGTCTCCCAACCAAAAAAATGCCCAGGACCAGAAGGTTTTAGCACAGAATTCTACCAGACTATCAAAGAAACTGAAAGAAAAAAAAACTTACATTATCATCTCATTAGAGTTTGCAAAAGCCTTTGACCAAATCTAACACTTCATGATAAAAGTCTTGGAGAGATCAGAAATATAAGAGATATACCTAAATATAATAAAGGCAATTTACATCAAGTGATAGCCAGGGTCAAATTAAATGGAGAGAATCTCAAGAATATTCCCTTAAAATCAGGAAGAAGACATGGCAGTTTACTCTTTCCATATTTATTCAATATAGTACTTGAAATTCTAGCTACAGCAATAAGACAACTAAAGGAGATCAAATGGATACAAGTTGTAAAGGAAGATGTCAAAGTATAGTTATTTGCAGATGATATGATTGTATACATAAGTGACCCCAAAAATTCTACCAGGGAACTCCTATAGCTGATAACACCTTCAGTGAAGTGGCTGGATACAAGGGTAACTAAAAAAATCAGTAGCTGTCCTATATACAAACAATAAATGGATTGAGAAAGATCAGGAAAACAGATACTTCACAACAGCCACAAAGAGTACCACATATCTTGGTGTATCTCTAAACAAATCTTTGAAGAAAGAAATTGAAGAACATATCAGAGGATAGAAAGATCTCCCATGCTCACAGATTAGTAGCATTAACATAGTAAAAATGACTATTTTACCAATATAATCTACAGATGCCATGCTATACCCATCAAAATGCCAACACAATTCTTTATCGACCTTGAAAGAGCAATACTCAACTTCAGATGGAAAAACAAACAAACAAAAACCAGGACAGTTAAAAACAATTCTGAACAAAAACAGAACTTCTGGAGGTATCACCAACCCTGATTTCAAGCTCTACTATGGAGATGCAGTAATAAAAAACCACATGGTATTGACATAAAAGCAGATACATTAATAAATGGAATTGAATTGAAGACACAGATGTAAACCCACATGCCAATGCACACCTGATTTTTGTCAAAGAAGCCAAAATCATACAATGGATAAAGGAAAGCATCTTTTAAAAATGTTGCTGGTCTAATTGGATGTCTGCATGTAGAAGAATATATATCGATCCATATTTATCACCCTGTGCAAAACTCAAGTTCAAGTGGATCAAAGAACTCAACATAAAACCAGATACACTGAACCTGATAGAGGAGAAAGTGTGTAATAACCTTGAATTCATTGGCACAGGAAACAGAACATCCTGAACAGATCATCAACAGCACAGAGTCTAAGATTAACAATTAATAAATGGGAAGTCATGAAACTGAAAAGCTTCTGTAAGGCAAAGGATACCAGAAATAGGACAAAATTGCAACCTTGAGAATGGGAAAAGATCTTCACCAACCCCACTTCTGACAGAGGGCTAATATCCAAAATATATAAAGAACTGAAGGAAGTAAACATCACCAAGTGAAATTATACAATTAATGCATTGGGTACAGATATAAACAGAGCCTTCTCAGTGGAGGAATCTCAAATGGCTGAGAAACACTTAAAGAAATGTTCAACATCTTTAGCCATCAGAGAAGTACAAATAAAAACTACTTTGAGATTCCATTTTATACCTGACAGAATAGCTAAGATCAAAAACACAAGTGACAGCTCATGCTGACAAGGATGTGGAACAAAAGGAACACTCATCCATTCTGGTGGGAGTACAAACTTATACAGCCACTTCAGAAATCAATATGGCAATGTCTCAGAAAATTAGGGATTGATATACTTCAAGACCTTGCTATACAACTCCTGAGTATATACTCAAAGGATGCTCCATCCTACCTCAAGGACACGTGGTCATCTATGCTTATAGCAGATTTATTCATAATAGCCAGAATCTGGAAACAACCTAGATGTTCCTCACCCAAAGATTGGATAAAGAAAACATGATACATCTACATGATGGGGTATTACTCAGCTATTAAAAAACATGAAATTTGCAGGCAAGTGGATGGAGCCTGCATAGAAAAAAATCATCCTGAGTGAGAACACAGGCCCAGGAAGATAAACATAGTATGTATTCTCTTATACATGGATATTAAGTGTAAAGCAAAGAATAACAATGGCACAATCCACAGACCTATAAAATATAAATAACAAGAAGAGCTCAAGGGAGGCTGCATGAATCTCCCTAGGAAAGGAAAATAGAATAGATATTGTGGGTGGACTGGGGGTGGGTGATGGTGGAACAGGAAGTAATGGGTGCAGGGAAGAGGGAGAAACAGAGTACTGGGACAGACAACTGAAATTGGGGGTGGGGGCATCTTAGAGATAAGCTAGAAATCTAGTGCAATGGAAACTCCCAGGAATCTACAAGGGTGACACTAGCTAAGGCTCCTAGTAATGGGGGATATGGAGCCTAAACTGGTCATGTCTTGTAGGCAGGCAAAACTTTCAGTGGAAAAATTGGGACACCAATCCAGCAAGAAAAATGTAGACCTACCATTTGTCCTGCCTACAAGATGTATTGGGGAGAAGGTGGTACAGAAATTATGGAAGTGACCAACCAATGATCCATCCAGTTTGAGACCTGTGCCATGATAAGGAGCCAACCAACCCTTACACTGTCTAGAGGACCAGGAACCAAAGCCCTAGGATAGAACCAAACACAACTGAAAAAAGTCAGTGAAATAATTCCTAATGATATTCTGTATTCCTACTGGAGTTGATCAATTGTAGGCTCAGTTTTTAATCAGGGAAGACAAAAGAGAATTCAGTTGAGGCATTACAGCCTTTGAAAGGTTGCCTTGAAAGGCTGGCTTTGTAGTCTGGTGGTGGAGTGCTTAGCATGTGTGAGGTCCTACCTGTGTACTTCAGCACCAGGAAAGAAAACATAAACTGAAAAAATAAAAGTTGACTTGGCTGGATGAAATGAAACTCTCTAAATTATGGCTTCTTTAAAATCCTCCACACATTATCTCATTTGTTTCCTAGTTCTGACTCTGTTTTCTATTGAAATGTGACTGATCCTTAGGTCTCTTTGTGGTGGGAGGAATGCCCCATCTCTCCTTTTCTAAAATTTTTAACAAAGAATATATGCCTCATCCCTGCCTTCCCTTTTTGCTATGTACTATGAGAAGCACATCCAATCCTGTGCACATTTTGTTCATATTAGGAGTCCTTGATGAACTGTGGTAGGTCTGCTGAGAAGACATGTACTCTTAGCCTAGTAAGAAGTAGATATCTAAAAGTCAGATGGGGCTGGAGAAATCTAAAACGTTGACAGTCTTCCCAGTATGTGGAAAAACAAAATACTGAACAAATATGTAGGAAAATATGAGGATTTGAAGCCATTCCTACAGAAATCATCTGACCCTGGTCGGAGCTGGAGGAAGCAATGACCAATAGAGGTGAGCTTGAGGAAGAGTTTGAACAATGAATTCACTTGACCAAAGTCAACGTCTTTGAGTTGGGTTTGTCACAACACTGGCCTCGGTATTTCTTGTCATCAGACTGCAGATTTTATAAGCCAGATTTATCACAAGTTGTGTTGTTTTCCTTAAAGTAGAGAGTAGAGAGGAAATGGATGTTACCATAACCACCAGGTACCTTCTTCAACTATTTCTTGAGCAGGAAATAAAGGGCTCATAGAATTCCTATTTTATAAATAACATCAGGTAAAAAAGGGATAATCTCAGGCACAAGTTTTCTTCCTAATAACCATTTGGCTGAAGTCATTAATAATAAATTATAAAACAAAGACTGTTAATACATAGATAGCATCTTGATTACCCTGCTGCTTGGGGTTTCGCTCTTTGAAACAGCAGAAGAGTCCACTAGGAGGGCTTCACAATAAGGACATTTAATTTTTTCACATACGGAAAATAGTTTCTGTATTTTCTAACATTGAAACTTGAAGATGCCATGTCCCTTGGTGTGGCTTATCTGCAAAATCTTAGCTTTCCTCATAGAAACAAGATGGAGGCCACAGCTTATAAAATGGATATCAATGGGGATAGGGAAAGTCTTCTTCCTTTGCAGTTTTTTTTTTTCAGAAACCTCCAACAAAGTTTTCCATGTTTATTTACTGAGACAAAGTCTTAAGCTCACCTACAGATCAGTCATTATGGCATATGTTCCCGCTGATCAGTCATTACGTCATATGTTCCTGTCTGGATGTAGCCAATGGATTTCTCAGTTCATGCCAGGTTATGTTCAGCATTTATTTACAGGAAGGAAAGGTTTAGGGGAGACAAATAGCATCTTCTTCCAGTGGCCAGGCATATTAATAAGCACTTTGCAGAGACTTTTCATTTAACCCTGCTCCAAGCCTAATATGCGTTATATTAGCAGTTGCCTTCTGAACAAACTGAGGCATAGGGAAACCATAGGAACAATTCATGGTGGCTGTATAGGTGGCTAGGCACACAGAGAAACTTGCGGCAAGAGCTTATCAATACTACCAACCATACAGAATTACCTACAGTATGAATGCACATGGGGGAGGGTAAGCAGGCTTCCCAGAAAGCCCTGTCCTGACCAGAAATACCCACAAGAACAGTGGAATATGGAAAAAGAAAAAAAAGAAATAAAGAAAGAAAAGAAAAGAAGAGAAAAGAAAAGAAAAGAAAAGGCCCAGAGAGAGCAAGTACCTGGAAGGGTCATACTTGCTATGGAAAGAATGTTCCTTTCTGTTTGTCGAGTTTGCCGGTGTTAATTGGACATTGTGTCCCCCAGGAATTACAGCAGACACGCGCTGCACTCACCCTAATCCAATTTAGAAGAGTGTTTATGCACCTCTGCTGAGATGTCTGCTCACACATGGCATTAAAAGTAAGCTTCCTAATGCTCACAGAAAGTCAAAGACAAGGAGAATTTCTTCCCGAAACAGATGCTTTTAATCAACCCCATAAATGGTAGAAAAGTTACCATTTCTCATATAAGTTAGCTTTACTTCAAAATAGATTTTGATATGTTCTCCAGTGAATCCAAGAGAAATCTTTTAGCAGAATGGTTATGGAATAGGAGAAATATAAGTAAAGATGGCAATTATTTTAGGTAAACAGAAAAGACATTTTCAACTAAGACCATTTCAAGAGCATTAAATTAACCTGCCCCAGGGCTTTAAAAGACCATTGTATTTCTCTTATATGAAACAATACCTGCCATTTGGTAAAAGACTACAGGTTCCCACAAGAAACAATGGGTTTCCCTTCTCACCCTAAGTCTGTGCAGACCTTTCCATGTGATAACCTCGGCCCCTTTGAGTTAATGACGTCTAAACAACTGCCATATCGCAGTGTCTTTCTTGCCAGCCCTTCCTACCATTTCCCCCCTAATCCTCCCAGTAGAAGGGCTAAAAATACAGACTCTCCTACTGGAGGGTCAGAGCTGAGCAGTTTGCTCTTTCAGTACAAACCAGCGTGTTCAAGAGATGGAGAGGTGACGCAGCAGCAGCATGCTGCCTGTACTTTATATTGTAATAAGTGTAATAGAATGCAGCTGTAGATTTATTGATCCTCCATATGTTGTTCTTTTGCAAGGGTATAAAACAAACAAACAAAAAAGCATGTTTGGAGCTGGCTACCCAGACATTCCTCTGTGTTCTTGTAGCGCCTTCTTTACAGAGATGCCCATCACCCCGGGACCGAAGTCATCACTGGGCTGGAGCGCTGGTCTTCTGTATCCAATCCTCTCACTGACATGCTTTAAGCCCCAATTTAAAAAAAAAAACTAATATATATACAACCTAAACTCTCTGTGTTTCAAGCTTATGTATCAGATATGTATGGAATATGCTTCTTTTCTCCAAGGCCCCTGACGTTCAACAGGGTGATGTCAGAACAGCTAACCATGCTTGTATTCTCATTTTGTGGGTCTCTACACAGAGACCACCATCTACCTGTATGCTGAAGTCAAAGCCCCGACTTCTTCACCTGCCACTCAAAGCAAGCCCTAAGCTGCAGCCCCCTCTTCCTATGCATATTTGGACTGATTCAGTGACTCCTTCCCAGGTCCAAGCTTAGTGAGCTCTGAGTCCTCCTATTCCCCACAGCCTCCAGGCTGAGTGCTGCACAGATGTTCTTCCTTGCCCGGACTCCGGCTCTGAGCAGCAGTGACTGTTTATAGAGAAGGAGATCCTCAGTCCCCTGCTTTCAGGGCTCCAAATGAGTTGGTAGTTACTGTCAAGGTAAGAGCTGAGCTAGCCCACTCTCCAGCTCCCAGGTCCTAATATGCTCCCCTTGCCTAACTGTTCAGATACAAAGACCCTTTGTGCCTTCCAGAGTCCTGGCCTTTGAGCTGGCTGCAGGCTATTCTGGGCACAGAGAGCTTCCTCTCTCTCTTCAAGCTATCAGCTACATTGTTTCTACCTTTCTGAGACCTTGTTAGGTGAGTGAATTAATTAGCTGGGTTTTCTTGCTTCCGTTTCCTAACAACCCAGGTACTGTCTCTCATACTGCTTCAAAGTGATTTTTTTTTTTTTTTTTTTTTTTTTTTTTTGAAGGGAAAAAAAAAGAATAGGAGACTATTGGGTGGAAGAGCGTTGTTTTACTTTATTTGCAGTATTTTTGCAAAAAAAAAATTATGAAAAACTTTTCAGAAGCAGATCAGTTACATCTCAGAATGGGAGAAGCCTTAAGAGAAGTCACTTAGCTGCCTTTCTCTGTATTTCTTTAGTAAAAATAATCCAACGTTGCAAGCTCATCCCATTTTCCACTAAGTAGAAAGAAAATGCCCAGGTTTTTCCTTTTTCTGGCTCCCACCTTTAAAATTTGGCATTCAAAGTGGCATGGTTACCTATTTGTGCTCTCCACATCCCTCCCCTAATGCCGTTTCATCTCCCCTTTCAAGGGCATATTTTTGTAGCTTCCTGGCCTCAGATGCTAGGGTCTGCACATGAGAGAGAAGATGTAATATTTGTCTTTTTCAGCCTAGGTTATCTCACTTACTATAACTTTCAGGTCCTTATACTTACCTGAAAATGTCACGATTCCATTGCTTTTGTGTGTAAGCACCATATTTCCCTTCTCTGTTGTTCTGTTGGTACTGTTGGAGGAGGGGGAGGCAGCACCAACATGCACAAGTGTGTCTGCATGTGGAGCTCTTTCAGGTATATATGCCTAGGAGTGGTGCAGTTGAGTCACATGACAGTTCTATTTTTATGTTTTTTGAAGGCGTGTCCACATTCATTTCGTTTCCATAGTATCTAGATACATTTATGATTTCAACAATTGGATAGTAATTGTTCCTTTTTCCCAGATTCTCATCAGCATTCCTTATCATTTGCGTTCTTGTGAGCCGTCCTGAGTAGGGTGAAATGAAATCTTGCAGTAGTTTTAATTTGTATTTCTTGATTCCTAAGGATGTTCAACAGTTTAAAAGATATTTTTTTTAAATAATAAGTATACTTGCAGACAGGGTCCTAGCACAAATATCATCAGAGAGCCTTCATTAAGCAACTGATGGAAACTGATACAGAGACCCACAGACAAACTTCCCTACAAGAAAAATCCCACCAATCCCTGAACAGGAAAACCCATTAATCCCTGAGCTCCCCCAAACTCAGGACTTGAAATACTGTTAATCCTCACCCTGGAAATCTCTACTCTGGAAAGTTCTGTCCCCTAAGAAATCCTATAAAAAGCCCTGCCTTCTGTTCAGTTCCCTGGTGTCTTCTCCGGGGAGCAGAGGAGGCCACCCCCGGATTTGTGTCTCTATACCCTGGATTCATCCCTCCCAATAAATCTCTTTTATGAGATTTTCTGCCTGTGTGACTTTCTCATTGGAAAAAGCCAAGAGGCAGAGAAGGGAAGAAGTGGAGCTGGGCTGAGGCTCCTGAGTTCCTCACCTGGTAGCTGCACTACTGAAGAAGAGGAGCAGGGAAGGGGAGCTGTTAAACTGTAGCAGTGATACCTTTTCACTGGGACTCTCTCCTACCTCAGAGCACTGTAGTTACTGGGCTCCCGAGTCCCAGGACATCTTTCCATCTGAGAAGGAATGCCAACAAGGCTTCACCCAACAACTGATGGAAATTGATGCAGAGACCCACAAATGTGAGGTGGAGTTTGAGGAATCCTGTGAAAGAAGGGCAGGAAGGACTGAAGGAATCAGAGGGGTCAAGGGCACCACAAGAAAACCTACAGAATCAACTAACCTGGGCCCATAGGGGCTCACAGGGACTGAACCACCAACCAGAGAGCATGCATGGGACCCACCTAGGCCCTCTGCACACATGTAGCAGATGTGCAGCAGGTTCTTCATATTACTAAAGTAGGAGCAGGGGCTGTCTCTGACTCTGTTGTCTTCCTTTGGCTCCCTTTCTCCTCACTGGGCTGCCTTGTCTACCCTCAATAGAAGATGAGCCTAGTCTTACTGCAATGTAATATGCAAAGGCTAGTTGATATCCATGGGAGTCTTCCCCTTTTCTGAGGAGGAGGGGAGGAAGGGTTTATGAGGGGAGGGGAAGGGAAAGGGAGGGCCTAGAAGGAGAGGAGGGAGGGGAAGCTGTTGTGATCAGGATGTAAAATAAATAAGTTAGTACAAAATTTATTGGCCATTTTCTTTCTTTTAGAATTGGTTAGCCCACTGACTCATTTACTGATTAGCAGTTTTATTTTATTGCTCTTCTTTATGTGTAGTATTTGTTAGCCCCTTGTTTAAACAATAGCAGACAAAGCTTTAGACTATGAGCTGTTAGTTTACCATTTCTTTTGATGTGCAGGAATATTAGAATTTCATGTAATCCCACTTGTCAATTCTTAGACTATAGGAACATTACAATGTCATGTAAACCTGTTTGTCAATTCTTGGGTTATCTTTTTACTTTGAGAGTTTTTGACTATACCTATACCTCGGAGTGTTGCTTCAAGTTTTACTTTGGAAATTTCAAGGGTTAGGGTTTTAGGTTAAGGTCTTTGATCTGGTTTGATCTGTATGGAAGGTGAGAGATATGGATCTAATTTTATTCTTCTGCAGGTTGACATACAATTTTGGCAGTACCATTTAAAAATCATATATATGTATACATATATATACATATATAATGTATATATATATATGTATACATACATACATACACACACACACACACACACACACACGAACCCAAACTTCTGCACAATTTCTCCAGGTTTTCTCTCTTCACTTCAATAAATACCAAAATGTAAGAGTTAAAGATGGAAAAAAAATACATTTCCAAAATGTTGCAGAAGAGCTGCAACATGCTTTGACTATAAAACACCCTTCACAAGCTTGTGTGTTCAGTGCTTGGTTCCAGCTAAATAGTATGATTTTGGAAGATGGTGGAGCTAAGGTGTCAGGGAAGTGGGTTACTGGGGTCAGGCCTATGAAGGTTAAACCTGATCTCCTGTCCCCTTCTCTATGTACTTCCTTGTCACCAAGCGGTGGACAGTCTTCCCTACATGCCTTCAGCTGTCATAGTATTTGGCCTAAGTGCATGAGGCTAAGCAACAGTAACTGAGACATCTGAAGCCTTGATCCAAGCCATTTCTTCTCTTTTAGGTGGTTCTCTCAAGTATGCATACAAAAATACCCAGCATGAGAGTTCCTTGGTCTATCAGCTGTTGGCTGCAATGGGGACTGTCTCTTGTGTCACAATGAATTCCAAGACTCTGAGACCAGGTGATGGTAGTTTTCTGAAAAGCAATCTCAGTGAAACAATTTTTGCTATGCTTTTTTCCCAATTTGAGATATAGAAGGCAATCCTTCTATTAAATTAGTTAATGTCAAGAGCAGTTCCTTAAGATACATGATTTGATCTCTGCAGGGAGCTTCACTGGGCACCAGCTGCTCTGTGTCTTCTGAAACCAATAAAAAAAATAGTCTATAGACTTAAACATAATCACCCTGGACAGCACAGGGAGAGATAAATGCTAAGCTGAAGCATCAGAAGAGGGACGCAGTGGGAAAGCAAGACCTCACCTTGTTCCTGAGTGTAATCTAAGTAGATGTCAATTTAGAGATTACATTATAAATGCTCAAGACATGAGGTGAAGCAAGTGTATATTAAAACAAGTGTATTCACCAAACTAGTACAAGAAAATATTCAGAAATACAGTCAATTGCAAAGTGATTTAGTATACAAAGTCAGCTAAAATGATGAAAGCTTGAAAATTGTAAGATTCTACTGCTAAATACAGAGCTGAATAAATTATGGAACACAGAAATCAAATCGTTACATTTTATTGGCAGAAATATAGAAATATGTAGGGGTAGATGCCTGCAGTACTGGGAAACTGAGGCAGGAAGAGTGTAAGTCCAGCCTGGGCTACACAACAACAAGACTCTCTCTCAAAAAGAACACACATACACACACACACACACACACACAGAGAAAGAGAGAGAGAGAGAGAGAGAGAGAGAGAGAGAGAGAGAGAGAGAGAGAGAGAGAGGAGAGACAGAGAGGAAAGAGAAAGTGCTAGTTCAAAAAGAGTTATATGAACAAAACTTTAGAATGCTCTCAGTTACAATACCCTCATAAAACAATTAAAAACAATACATAGAGAAAAGAAAAAAAAATCTATATTCTCTTAGCTAACACATAGTGTGCAGTGCTGTGCACTGGTTGGGGGCCACCTCCCCAGCATAGGTGTTTCTGATTGGGAGGATGGTGGTGCTCTGCCTCATGACCTATAACCCCTTTCCCTGCCAACCTGGTTGCTTGAGTGAGGAGCCAGTAAAATCCTAGAAATCTTGCCCAGAGTCCATAGTGATTAAAAGGCCAGAGAAGCTGCCTCAACAGTCTGAGATTTTCAACATCCTCTCATAAAAATTAAGAGCCACAATGTCTGAGAGTGGGATTCACTGAGTTGTTTTTGGCTGTAAACTTCCAGATGTGGACACACTAGCAAGATTTCAGTCTTCTTAGGATCCAACAAGCTTAATCTGCCTCTGCTGGGGAGGGAAGACAGATGATCTGCTTCTTGGCTCCAAAGCATAGGGAGTTTACCTTTCTTAGACTAGTATGTGGGTAAGGGCTGCTGGAGGCCTTCTGGTTGACAGTTTACTCGGAGCAACCTTCGGGATGATGCTACTGAAGTCGTGCTTTCATAAGGGCATCAAATGGTGAAGAAAGAGGTCCTGTCAACAGCTATCTACTGTCTCTCCTGGGAATTGGAGGTGCTGAGCACAGTGCCCTGACCACAGACTGTGTCTACTTTTTGGCAGTCCCTGGCCAGTGAGTTTTTGGAGACATTCTACAAAGCAGAAAGTCATTTTCATCACCACAATCCTTCTCACTTTGTAGACTTAAAAACTGAAACATGGAGAGAGAAAGTCATTTGTCCAAAGTCACATGCAAAGTAAATAAGCCTGCCTGACTTCAAAGCCTGGGTGCTCTTTTGTAGGGTCATTTTTAATTTTAATTTACCCAGATTCACGTAATACGTTCTTTTTTCTGAGAGCTCACCTATGTTTTAGCCTTTTGACTGAGGCTGCTTGTTTTCCAGCAAGATTTCCCCACTCCTATCACCACCCCTGCACACTTCAGGGGCATGCCTGGGATCTAAGTTGAAGCCAGGCAGTTGGGATTCCTGCGTGAAGCATAGAAGGATGCAGCGAGGGCTTTTAGGTGAGATGAGTGGCATTCTTACCTCTGTCTACATCACTTCTCACATTTCCACATCTCTGTTTGATCTCCCAAGCTCCAGTCAGTCCTGTTATCCCTCCAATATCACCGTAATAAATTTCCTCTTGATAAGTGACATTAACCTGAAGTCTACTGTTTGTGATTTTCAATATGAGTTCCTGCATCTGGAGGCAACAGTAATCCCATATTTGAATTAGCTTGAACAAAAATCACACTATCTCCTGTAAAGAATGCAAAGAAAGCTTCAAGGATTTCTTTAGCTCTGGTAGAATGGCCTACCCCACCACTACCCAAATGCTTGCTTTAGAACTCTTTAGGGCGTCCTTACTTTCTGTTCTAGAAACTGTATGGGAATGCTAAGGCACTGTTGGATTCAGTGTAGACCTCTCTATTAGTTATTTTTCTGTTGTCATGAAACATCAGGACTAAAAGCAACTTACAGAAAACAGCATTTATTTTAGTATAAGTTTCCAGATGGGGAGTCCATAGTGGTAGGAAAGGCACGGAGCAAGAAGCTCAGAGATCATGTCTTCAACATTAAAGACAAATTATAGAGAGCAACCTGGGTGAGGGATGAGACTGAGAACTATTGAATCCTGCCCCAGAGATGCATTTCCTCCAGCAAGGTTGTATCACCTTTTCATGCATCGCTATCAACTGGTCACATTTGAAATGAGCCGATGGAGACATTTCGTGTTCAAAGCACCACAATCCCTGAAAATCATTTCCATGAGAAGTTGACTCATTCTGTCCTCTCTAGCACAAGAAGTAAAATATAACCTGAATGGCACCCCTTAGTCTTAGAGGATAAATTCTCATTAGGGGTGGGAGTTGGAGATGTTTGAAAGAAGTTTGACCCTACTGCTTTATCTACATCACTGAAATGAAGTGTTTGGGGGAAATCACATGTTGAAAGTGCAGAAAAAGGAAAGAATCCTAGAGATCATAAAGACGGAAACTCCAAATTTCACTTAATCGAATTTGTGTAAATGGCCCCATGTTCCAGCATCTCTCAGCAAATGGTACAGCCTACTGGCTCTGACCTTAGTGCTCTGACTACACTGTCTCCTAGAGACCATCTCAGAAGGGGGTGGGGCATTATCTCAGCTCTTCACCATTAAAGGCCTTGAGAAAGAAACCCTGCAGCATCCTTTATAGGCGTGTGATGGTCTTTTATTGGCTGAAGAGAAATATGCATTGGTCTTCACAGTTTAAACCAAGAGTCAGAAACAGTAACTCGAAAAGTAAGACATAGGGCTCTCATTGCTAAGTTTATGGTTACAGAAGAAGGAGATGACACCAAGGAAACAAAACTGACACCAAGAGGGAAGGTAGAGAGAGGAGTTGTCCGCAGGGACACACAGGCCGAGAGCAGCAGAAAACACTGACTGCAGGATAGGAATGTGTGTGCCGAGGGATATACTGCAGAGACTCAGTCCACAGAGGAGGGTTGTCCACTGTGGCAAAAACAGTCTCCAGTGTATTTTGGTTGATGTTGGGATCTACTGGGAAATATGGATGGGGGTTGCAGTGTTGCAGTACATGGGACCCAAGTTAGCAAGTTCCATGTTATTCTCTCTGCAAGTATTAATGTGAGTGTAAAGAAACTAGCTTAAAAATGACACCTTCCCCCCCACCCCCATCAGCTCCTTGACATGAAAATTTATCAGTAAGAAGAAAATGGTGTCTCCAATTTATACTGACAAAGTGATAGGGAAACTTATAAACAATAGTGATTGATATGTCTGGGGTTTCAACAAAACAGGAATAAAATTTCACTTTTGAAGACAAGAAATGCCAGTCAAAACCATAGAGTTATAACCATGTGACAGTGCTCCAGCCCTGTGAGCAGAGAAGTACAGGAAGAAGCATTGCCTAGAGCATGAGTAAAGTGTGCTGGGAAGTGACATGAGCCGTGAGCATTGAGCAAATGCCCCTTCAACAGGTCCCACGCAAAGAAATTAGAGCAGGGACCTTAGCCAATGGCTTCTGACAGATTTGAACTATCTCTCTCTTGACCTTTGTTTTCTACTTTGTCTATTATTCATTCCAGTTTTCAGATATACAGCGTAAAATTAAATCCTTGACCACACATGTGCAAGTGTGTGTGTGTGTGCGCGTGCTGTGCAATTGTGTATATGTGTGTGTGTAGGCCAGAGGTCATTGTTGGGTGTCTTTTTCAATTTCTCTTTAAATTATTATTTGAAATAGGTCTACCGCTGTCTCAGAGTTCACTAGTTTAGATTGGCTAGCCCGCTAGCTCCAGGGACCTGTTTCCACTTCTCCTGGGCTGGGATTTGAGACATGTACTTTTCATGTGGGTTCCTGGGGATTGCGCCTGTTTATGCCACAAGTGCTCTGCTGACCGAGCCACTTCCCCATCTCAACTTCTCTTTTTTATAGAAGTCAGAAAGTGCACTGCTTTGTAGGCATCGTAATTCCTGTTTTATCATAATCATACAGTTCTCTTAGCTTCAAAATCTGTCCTCCTGATATCACCGAGTTTTCTTTACACAAAGCAAACCCTTGGCAAAAACTGCAGCACACCATTAATCCAGACTTGCTAGAAGTGTGCTTATAAACAATTGATTCTATGTAAATTGACACAATGGAAAAATGCATTAATTAGAAAATTACCAGGGCACTTCAGACCATAGCGACTGTGTAACAGACATGAGAGCTATTTACAGAAAACTGCTATTTGGCATTGGTATTTTCTACGATTATTATCGGTAATTTTCCCCACATCAGCCTTTCTCTTTATTCTTCTTTGTTTGTTCTAAACTGACCTCTCCATGTACTTAAATAAAAAAATATAAGAATTCAGAAATCTGAACATCATGATTATGCCCTCACCATTAACAGAAATCTACAGGTACTGCCTAGAAGGCATGTGTGATCACAGTTCACCACCAACTCCAGAGTGTGATGTAGCATGGCTTGTGATGTCACCATTTTCTGAACTATATTGAGGGTTTTAGAAGGAAATGGTTGAGAGATTACAACTGTTTAGAGAAAGAAATGCTGTGAAGATAAGTGTGCAAGCTTACAGGGGGCTGCGGCGGGGCAAGGCTATCGTGACAGTAATGGTCTTGTCTATGTGGTGTTATTTCAGAGGAACCTGAAAAGAGTAATCCTAATAGCATTTCCCTACTATTGTGAATTCTTGATTTGCTCTTTCCTTAGCATTTTAAATTTTAACAAAGTTTCTCATGTTTCTTTTCACATTAGATGTTGACATCTATTTTTAAGGATTTGTGTGTGTGTGTGTGTGTGTGTGTGTGTGTGTGTGTGTGTGTGTGT
>OU015746.1:96798117-96808886 GCA_907169655.1 Acomys percivali | reverse complement strand
TGTGTGTGTGTGTGTGTGTGTGTGTGTGTGTGTGTGTGTGTGTGTGTGTGTGTGTGTGTAAAACATGCATGCACTGTCTGTGGAGACCAGAAGCAGCAGCAGACTTTCAGGACCTGGGGTTCCTAGAGGCTATGAGCCATCCAGTGTTAGTGTTGGAAAGCAAACCCTGGGTCTCTTCAAGAACAGCAAGTGCTCCTAATCTCTGAGTCATCTCTCCAGCAACCCCCTCCAAGAATTTTGTATCTAATCATTTTATAAAATATTTTCTAGATCTGAGATGCAAAGTATTTTTAAACATATTTTATTTGAATCCCATATCATGCAATTATTTTATACATGTTGTTTCTGGAGAAAACACGACTCAGGGTGTCTGGGACTGTTTACACCTGGAGACTAATGAAAGGTCCCAAGTGTACTGTTCCAGATGCAGTTCACTGCCCAGTTCATGGTCAGAGTCTTAATGAAAGAGGCTTGGGCTAGGTACATGCAGGAGTGACAGAAAGAAATTAAGATGGATGGCATGTGAAAGCACAGTCGGACAGAGAAGAGATGCAGAGAAGCGCCACTTCTGAATGCTCACCCAGTCAACTCTTAACTTGACTTTGTGACTATAGTTTATCAAGACAAGGCTTGCATTTTGCTTTTGTCTTTAGTTTATACTTCCCTTAACTCTGAGCTGAGCTCATTGCTCTTCCCTTCTATGGTGTGAGTGTCACATAATCTCTCTAAGCATCAACTTCCTCATCTAAATGGGGATTGATCTTAGGGGCTGGGTCACTGAGTGAGTGCAGTGGATACTGTATGGGTGACAGTGAAGAGCACCAGTGCCTTGGATTGTTTCATCATTCAACAGGACCCGGGATTCTTGAGTAATGTGCATATCAAGTTTGGGCTGCCTCATGTCCGAGTCCTTTTCATAACTTTGGAAACCCCACATGAAGCTCATTAATGGCATCTGCCAGATGTTGCAGGATATTTGATCTCAACATGATCCATGAGATTGTGAACTATAAAAACCCATCTTTGATCCCATTGTGATCCCTGAGATTGAATTGTAAATCCCTGTTTCTTGTGGTTGAGTCCTAACACACTTTTAATCCGAGAACTTTCTGCTTATTGGAAACAGGATATTAAGGTGTGGTTCAGGCAACCTAGCACACACCTTTAATCCAAGAACTTTCTGTAAACAGGATTTAATAAAGTTAACCTTAGGTCAAGAGGTGGAGCAAGAAAACAGCTGACAGGGAATAAAGAGTAGGAGGGACTTTGGGTTGAGGGGTATTTAAAACTACATGTAGAAGTAGAAGGGGTCTTTGGCACTTTCAGCTTTTGGGCTTTACTTTTGGGATTTTAGTTTCAGCTTTTAGCTCATTGGCTCTTAGCTCTCTAGCTCTTGAGCTCCTCAGTTCCTTGACCTCTGTTTTTTTTTTGGGGGGGGGGCTTTGAGCTAACAAACCTTTGGCCTTGGGTTTTTTGGCCTTTTTCTCCTGGGCTGTCAGCTGAGCTAGTGAGCCTTTTGGGCCTTCTCCATTGGGACATGAGCTGAGTAGGAAGTTCAGCTGGGTGCTTTCTCTGCTTCTTTGAGCTAGCAGGTTTTGTACCACAACATATGGCTCCTAAGTCTTTATTGGTAAAATAGAATGATCTGGGATTTTCAATTAAAACAACAGACAGATTTTTTTTTTTATTTGAGCAAATGGCTGGATTGTGCTTCACTGTACCCTTCTGATATCGTCAAATTTGAGTTTGGCCAAGTAGCTTACTTTAGCAACTGAAGAGTATGTGGAAGTGACATATGAGCCAACCACAGTGGCGCATGTCTGTAATTCCAGCACTCAGGGAGGCAGAGGCAGGTGAGTTGCTGTGAGTTTGAGGTCAGCCTGGTTTACAAAGTGATTCTAGGACAGCCAAGGCTACACAGAGAATCAGTTTTGAAAAACAAACCAATCAACCAAACAAACAAATAAATAAACAAACAAAAACCAAAAAGAAGAAGTGATAGGATTTAAGCATCAATGTATTCCTACCATGCCTAGTGCTTTGTTTGGGCCCTTTTTGTCTTATTCTCCTTTTGCTTGTATATTATGATTTCTAATTTTGTGTTTTTAATGGGTTTTGTGCATGGTTGTGCACGAGTGTATGTTTATGTGTTTCTTGTGTTTTTTTTTTCTTTTTTAAAATTATGGTTTGTTTGTTTATCTGTTTGCTTGTTTGCTTGGGATTGAGAGAGAGTGAGAGAGTAAGAGAGTGAGAGAGAGACAGAGAGAGAGAGACAGAGAGAGGGAGTGAAAGAGAGAGAGGGAGTGAAAGAGAGAGAGAGAGAGAGAGAGAGAGAGAGAGAGAGGGAGAGAGAGAGAGAGAGAGTGTGCACTCTGGGAGGAGGGGTTTGATGAAGATGTCCCATTTAAGACTATTCTATTGCAGGAGGAGGTTTGTTTTATGATGGCTGAGTGAGATGCTGATGTATTAGTATAGCAGAATGTTGGGAGGAGTCATGTTATTGCAATGTTTCTTTAATAGACAACAGTAGTTAAAAAAAATACTTTGCCACTTTATTTCTTCCTGCATCCCAGGGATGTCTCATTAGTGACTGTAGTAAAGTTGGCTCTTAGTTGGGTCCTGGAAAACAGTTTCCTACAGCCAGGGACTCTGTGAGCATCAGCCTTTTACAGACATGTGCCATCAGCTTAGTTCTTGTTTCTTCTGTCTTGTCCCCTCCAAATGACAAAGCTATAAAACATCACAGTTGGCCGAACACACCAGGAGCAAAGAGCCTCTGTTTTTATGTGAAGCGGTCACCTTGTTCCCACTGTGACATCTAGTTTCCGTGTGCCCGATTGCTCTGAGCCCGGGTGGAGAGGACTGGGTCTCCTGAGAAACCTGCTTCTTTTTCCTTCTCCAGCTGCAGAAGCGGTTATGACCAGCGGTGTCACCTTCATCCTCTCTCCCTGGGACAGCTGGGTTTGCCCTCTGGCTGCTTTATGACTAGACTTCCTCATCACTCTCCACTTGTGTTTTTAGACTTATGAATTGAAAGGGTGGTGAGGAGGCAAATCAGACTTTCTTGGGTTTGAACTTTGGCAGGCAAGGATACTCACTACAGCATTGAAACACTAAGAATAAATTAGTCTTCCTAATTTTTTAAACAGGTTCAAATGTGTAGACAGATTACATGTGAGTTCATCTCTGCTGGGTCATTGGTGTGAATTCCCCACCTCCCCACCCACACAGCACACATGTTCACACTCACATTAGTTATTCAATGCCACTGAAATCCACAGCCAAGGAGCAAATTAGCCATGATATACACCTGCGGAAATGACCCCTTAGCAGGACTTTTGACTCTTGTACCTGAGATGTACACAGAGCTATCGAAAATCTACCAAAGCATTCTGGGATACTTCACATCATCCTAAGCCAAGTTCAAACCACAGAGAACAATGTGACTGCAACACAAAGACTTGTCCTCTTTTGGCAGGCAATGCTAGCTCCATGGGCTAATAAAGGAAAATCAATCAGTTATTTTTTAAAAAAGGAAAATGTAAAAGAAATGGTTTGACTATCAGACTTTTTAATACAATTTAAACCATAAAGTGAAATTTGTGCCTTGATCTATTAAGAATTCTTTTAAAAAATCCTTGAAAAGAAATTGCTGACATGAAATGTGCTCATCTCTAAAATAAGTGCACTGCTGGCATGGACAGGCAGCAGCATTCAGAACAACAACCCCGTGCTGCCAGGGATACACTGAAATAACTCTGCACATTAACAAAGAGAATTTCAAAATTAACTTATATATTGTGTCACTCAGGAATCTTATTTGCTAGCATTACACTCTGGCTGATTTAATCAGAAAAATGAATGAATTGAAAATTTGAAATTATATCAGCTGCTTGCAGAGCTGAGTCATTTTGAAGGTTGGAAGATGGGTAGGAAGGAGACAACGCCCTGGCCAGAGGCACAGCTATTCCACAGGACTCCGACAGAGGAGCCTCAGAGGCTGAGGCCGTAGATATCCAGACCTGGTAGTCTGCAGCAACTTCCATCAGTGATCCAAAACAACTGCTCCCTGCTTCCCCCATTGCTGCTTCTAGAAAGAAACCATGAAGGAAGGTGCCCATTGCACTCACCTTGCATTCCCAGCCCCCAATTTACATGCGTTGGCTGATCAACTTCCAATGAAGAGGCTGTGACAGCAGCTAGCTGGTCTTCATACCTCTGTGAGATGAGAGGGCATGTGTCTCCACTCAGGTGCACAGCTGCAGGAATCAATCTGGACAGTCCATGTTAGATTACAATGACAATGAACCCCTTTGTTTCTATTGTTTTTTCTCCATCACATACCCATGTGTAAGGAGCGATCTGTCCTTCTGTCCATCCTGCATCATTCTTTCTCCCTCCGACTAGAATACAGACTGAAAATGGTCTCTAGATGGAATACTGAAGGCCATCATGACAAAGGGAGAGTGTGGTAGGAACACACTGTTACTTAAATCTTTAGTGTAACTTGAAGTGGCATACATCACTTCTCCATTTCAGTTTCTTTGGTTTGTTTGTTTGTTTGTTTGGTTGGTTGGTTGGTTTTACCAACTATAATCTTTGCAGACATTAACTTCATAATCAGTTCGAACTTAGAAAGATCTTCATAATCCATGAAAGTCAATAGAAAATGTGATGTCAAGAGATGAGAAATGTTGAGGTGGGGATTAGAACCACGTGAGCACAGAGCAGCGAAGAGACTTATAAACCAGGCTGCAGAAGAGACAGAGAGTTAGGGAGCTGGAACTGGCCCTAGGGATGTCTCGGCTGACTCACTCATGGGTCTTCCTGGTGCTTTTCCCTGGAGAACAGTGCTGCAGACACTCATTTTTCTATTTGTCTTACTTTATTTCTAGCTCATATCCTCTTTATTGCTTTGCACAGTGCCCGAGCAGGGGCACATGGATGCCTCTAGGTAAATTACTTCTGCCCTTGGGCTCTGCTGTGCTTTCTTCAGGCATGATTGCTAGGTATGTGTTCTGAATGAATGGTATTCTTTTTGATATTTCCTGCCTCACCCCAATCTCTAAGGTTGATAACAAGTCTCACCTGGAGTCTGGTATATACCCACAACTGTGTCTGTCCTCCAGCTATCCCTTCTCTGAAACCACCCTGTGTCCTGGCAAGTCCCCAAAGAGAGGCAGGACAACAAACATGGGCAGAAGTTGCTGTGGATTGAAGATGCTTCTTTTTCAAGTTTATCTTTACAGACTTTGCCACATGTATGATGCTCTGGTCACAGGACAAGGAAAGCCCAGGCAGCCACTGAGATTGGAACCAGTATGTTCCCCATTTATACACCAGGGAATGTTGTTCCTGAGACAATGGGGACCTTAACTTTTCTTTTTAAGATCTTGAAGCTCAACAATAAAATCCACAAACCCAAACAGATCAATACCATCTCTGTGAAGTCTGAGCCCTTTATCCCCATAGTACCCGGTATTTACACGACTGTAACAGCTACTCATTTGATAGTGGCTCTTTCTATGAGATTTATAGCTTAGACTAGTGAGTCAAACTACAGAGTTCATCAGAAACACCCTAAAAACATGTCCTAAAGGTTGCTAGACTCATATTCAAAGAGCTGTGGGGATAGCCCCAGGGTTTGCATTTCTAAGGATCTCTCAAGTGATGCTGCTAGCTGGCCTGAGGACCACATTTAAACATCACGGCTCTTGGATAATGCAGCCTGTCTCTTGACCTTTCAGCCTCATTTTATGCCTTAGTGATACTTTTCCTTTTACCTTCAGCTGTCTGGCCCCTTCTCCTGCAAATCTTTTTTGTCTTTGCACAAACACAAATGGCCATCTTGGCTGACCTGGTCATTGATTTTTGTCTCCTACACATTCCATCTGTAAGGAAGCATTTTAGCCAGAAAGCTTCAAGATCACTGGTGTGGCCCACATCCCCAGCTCCCTTATCTGATTCCACTATGTGCTGAGTATTTCCCATCTGTGTTCTGCAAAAGGTGGGTGTGGGTGGGAGGTGTTCCCCCCAGGCTTCTGCGAGGGAAAGAGGTGAAGTATAGAGAATAGTTTGTCCTTCTTTTCATGGGCTCGCTGGACTACACTTAACCACACCCCCCCCCTGAGTACAAGGAGAGGGAAGGTGGCTTCAAGAAATGTTTAAAGAAAATTCCATAGAATTCTATGCACATGCAGACTTGTATTAAGGCTCAGGAAAGGGGTGAAGCTTCCACAGCCTGGTTAAGGTCTCCCAAGGAACCTCTGCATTTTCATATGCATCACGTTTGTTCCCTTGTTCTCCCTCCCAGGAATTTAGCAGCAGTCCTGGAAAAAAATATGCCTGCAATTGGTATCTAACACATACTGAAAGGAGGGACATACATCATCATGGTAAAAACTATCCCAGGGAACCAGGAAGTGTGTGGTATTGCTTAAAACAACAGGGAGCCTACCAGCAAGTAGGAGAATCCAGCTGGAGTAGAGAGAGCAACAGAACCCTTAACACCTGTTGATTTGGCTTTAATAACAACTTAGCCTTTGTCCTGAAAGCTGTACCCAAGGCTCTCTGTGGTAGGCTCACTGGCTCAGAACTGAGAGCAGCTTTGGTGAAGGTGGCCAATTCAGGTTTCATCCATACCACAGCTTCTTAAACTGTGAGACCCGACTCTATGGGGTCATGTGACTGAACATGGAGAATCATTAAAAATTCCATAACAGTAAAAGGTTTCTGAGTATGTAACAACCAAAACTTAATTCAAAATGAAGTGTGAGATGATCTAAGGGGTTTCCAGCAGGGCTCACCTGTGTGGAGTCACATGTCTTCACTGCAGCTTTGCAACACACAAGTGTACTATGCATTGTGACCCAGCTATACCACTTCTAGGCATGCAACTGAAAGATGCTCTAACATACAATAAGGACATTTGCTCAACTATGTTCAGAGCAGCTTTACTCATAATTACCAGAATCTGGAAATGAGACACCAGAAGAATTAAAGCTGGATTTCAGAGTGCCTGGGGCAAAGTTTAGTGAATAGGCCTACAGGCCTCAGCCAATCAGGGGACAGCAAGAAAGTAACTAATTTCCCAGATATTAAGCATTTCAAGGTCAGGCTTGACCAATCCCCTAACAACAGCCAATCAGCACAGGAAAGGACATTCCAACCAAAACCTAAGACCAGGTGCTTCCCCCAGGAAGAGAGAAGAAAGAAAGCCAGAGCTATTTGTGGTTTTGGCGTCCTCTCACAACCAATCATTTTAAAACACAATATCTTCTTTTGTATTTTAACCAATAGATGCTTGTCAGGCTGGAATTCCCCTGCTTTGGGTGTGCTGGATGGGGTGAGGGACCTATAAATTACCCCAAACCCAAAGCTCAGATATCTACTCCTGGAGCCACTGCCTGCATTGGTGACAGTCGGGGGCCCAGCTCAAGCTGAGAATAAAGATCCTCTTGTGCTTGCATCAGTTTTGTCTCCTGGTAGTCTTTTGTGGGTCTCGAGAAACGGCATAACAGAAACAACCTAGATGTCCCTCAAGCAAAGAATGGGTAAAGAAACTGTGGTACATTTACACAATGGAATATTACTCAGCTATTGAAAACAAGGGAGTCTTGAAATTTGCTGGCAAACTGATGGAACTAGAAAAGATCATCCTTAGTGAGGTAACCCTGACACAGAAGACACATATCCTACACACTCACTTATAATCGGCTATTGGCCATATAGTACAGGATAACCGTACTACAACCCACAGACCTAAGTTAAATAACAAGGAGGACTTTAGGGAGGATGTTTAATTCTCATTAAGTAGGACATATAGAATAGTCACAGGAAGAAGTTGAAGAGAAGGAATTGGATGGGCACCTACCATAGAGGTCCTCTGAAAGACTTCACCCAGTGGGGTGAGTGAAGCAGATGCTGAAACTCACAGACAAACTTTGGGGTGGAGCACAGGCAGGAGTCTAGTGGACGAGTTAAGGGATAGAAGGACCTGGAAGGGACAGGAGCTCCATAAGAAGACCAATGGAACCAACCAATCTGGGCCCAGGGGAGCCTGCAGAGACTGATGCCCCAACCAAGGACCATGCATGGTGAGGATCTAGCCCCCCATGCTCATACGTAGTCTATAGACAGCTCAGTCTCCATGTGGGCCCCTTAATATAGGGAGCAGGGCCTGCCAAGGACTCTTTTGCCTGTTTAATGATCACTTTACTCTGGTGGTACGGCCTTACCAGGTCACTGAGAAAGAAGATGCAGGCAGTCCTGATGAGACTTGGTAGACTGGGGTCAGAGGATGGGAGAGGAGTAGGGGAGGTGGATAAGGAAGGGAGGGTGGGGCTTGGAGGAGACAAGGGATGGGGCTACAATCAGGATGTAAAGTGAATAAAAAAATTTTAAAAAGAACAAATTTCCAATAATTTCTGAAATAGCCCTAAACATACTTCTGCAGTTTTGTGTCTGCATTTATGTGAAGGTGAATTCTCAGCAATGATCACACAAAGTATCTATGACCTCTGAAAAGCAGGGGGATGCTCCTTGTCTTGAAGTATCAAATTTAATTAGTGGGGATTTAATTATTTATGTAAAATCAAACATGCACATTTATCTCCTTGGTATGTGAATTTCCTTTTGTCTTGAGTAAATGGTAAAATTGTTTGTACCCCCCCAAAGAACTGCTTTAAGCCTCTTTATGGTTTACCATCAGCAATGTTTGGTGAGCACTATCTATCTGTTTGCCTGCAATGAGAAAGGCTGAAGCGTCTGCTCCAGGCCGGTTAGCAGCTGAGCATTTGCAGTCTTGATTCTCGGGCAGGGAACTGGAGGCTGGGACAGCCTGCCAGCTTCTTTTCATGTTTGTCCTCTTTTATCCTGGGTAGCCAGGGCTCCCTAAAGCAATGGGCTGGGGATTCAGCAGCCGCAGTAATGAATTTTGCAGTGTCATTTGCATGTTTAACCTCCCTCTGCTTCTCCTATTCTCCAACAGATGCAGGCAAAGCCACTTATGTAAAAATTTCCATGCTGCCAAACACGGCTGGGATTTGGGTGAAATAAATAATTGTTAGGTCTATTTGAGTTGTGTTCCCATAGGTCTCTTTGAAGAAGGATATTCCAAGCAGCTGAGTTATAACAGCACATCATCCGTGGCTATTGTCGGCATTTGCATTTCACACATAAGCCAAGTATCATTTTTTCACCTGGCTTCCACCCTAGCACAGAAGCATTAAACGCATGCTTCTCTGTTCTGTGGAGGCAATCCCAGCCATGGACTCAGATGGCATGGCCTTAAGTAGTGGCTTCCCACTGACAAACTTGGTCACGTTCTCTGTGACATTGCCAAGAATGGCCTTGCTTACTCAGCATGGCCATCGACCAGGAAAACCAAAAAGAGGCCAGTCCATTTATAAGATTTTTAAGAGTTACACAAAATGGAAAATTTGGGGATTATAAGGTAGCATGTAAGTGTTGCTTATGTTGGACCATATTGATCAATATCAGCCCATTTATACCCTCTACAAAGACCACCTGCTCTGCCTTTTATAGCTTATTTTATTTTATTTTATTTTATATTTTATTTTATTTTATTTTATTTTTAGATAGGGACTCACATAGTCCTCAGAATTACCATGAAAGCAGAAACTGGCCTTGTACTGATTCTCCTACCTTGGCACCCCAAATGCAGGAGCTATGTGCACATTTGACTCTCAAGGTGGTCTTTGTATATATATATATATATATATATATACATATATATATATATATATATGCATATGCATGTGTATGTATATACATACACACATATCTATCTACCTATCTATCTATCTATCTATCTATCGGCTCATTTCTAGACTGTTACCTTTTTATATTATTTTACTTTTGTTTTTCCAGACAGAGTTTCTCGGTGTAGAACAGGCTGGCCTCCAACTCACAGAGACCCATATACTTCTGCCTCCCGAGTTCTGGGATTAAAGGCATACACCACCACTGTTTGGCTCTATTTTATTCTTAATTATATGTTTTGTGTGTACATGTGGATTTGTTCATGTGAATGCAGTACCCATAGAGACTAGAAGAGGGAGTTACTCTCAGTCATGGCCCAGCTCTTGCCAGGTGTGGTCACAGGTGGTTGTAGCCTCAGGATCTGAATGCTGGTCCTCTACAAGAGCAACAAGACTGTTTTTTTTTTTTTTTTTTCTGAGTCATTTAACCTTAGTCTTAATTTGTATACATTTATCTTTTAGGACAGGGCAATGCATCTCTCTCACAAGAATGCCTGAAAGCGTTCTAGCATCGAACCAATAATATTTTTTTGTAGTTTTACTTTTGACCTGGGCCAGCCCCAGGAGCTCTTTGGTATGTTCTAGAACAAGGTTTTCCTAGTGCTATCATCAAGACAGGAGCCACGAGTCCATCTTGGTATAAGTACTCTGACTCCATATGAAGCTTCAAATGCTGATGCCTGTCTCCTGTGTCTCTTAAAGGACCCACTTTGAGTTTTTATTACCCATCACTGTGCCCATTCTTGCAGAGCAGTCAACATCTACCCCACAGCTCTGAGTAATGGGCACTCTACCAGCTTTCCTATAGATTTTCTTTGACAACAGGTCTGAATCTGGCTCCTACTTCCACAGCTCAACTTATAATTAATTAATCTGTAATCAAGCATGTGGCACCTTTTCTTTGATTGTGTGGGTCACATGATGTGGTACTATGAACATACATACACACACACACACACACACACACACACACACACACACACACAC
>OU015746.1:96762471-96789271 GCA_907169655.1 Acomys percivali | reverse complement strand
GAGAGAGAGAGAGAGAGAGAGAGAGAGAGAGAGAGAGAGAGAGAGAGGGAGGGAGAGGAGGATCTCAGAATCCAAACTGCGCACACTACCAAAATTAATGAGTAGTTTTAGAAACTAATGTTATGAAGGAAATCACTAGAATCAACAGCTACAAGGAGTCAACACAAGGAGTCAGACCCCACAGAGCAAACAGAAAAAAGCACACAAATATATTTTTAGAATCTTCTCACAAGAGCCGATTTAACAAAACCTTATTCTTCTTCAGCATTTTCACCTTGTTTCAAACATTACCATGTTGAAGGACTTTCCAGTTTTCAATTATCATGTGCATGGTGCAAAGAAAATTCCAAGCCAGCATCATTAGATGTGTGTGATTTAGCTGGAATCTTCAGAGGGGTACAATAAGATTCTGCAGCCCCATGTCTCTCAGAAAGGAGGAGACATGTCCTGCATCCATATTTTGTGGTGACATTCCTTACATTTTGACTGTTATTTAGTAACTCATCGGTGACGCGACCAAATGAGTTTAGGAATTATTTGCAAATATTTTTTCTTGGTGATGCTTGACTTATTCAAATTTGGGAATTCTTAATTGAATTATTATTGTTGTTGTTGTTGTTGTTGTTGTTGTTAATAATAACTTATTTCTTGAGAAAGATTATTGTGATGTATCCCAGACTGGCCTCACATTTGTAACAGACCTCAGCAAAACTGATGAAATGATAGAAGCCCATTTAAGTCTTGGAATCCAGCACTTAGACTTTCCAAAACAGGAAAAGGAACCTAGTTCACCTACCAAAACTGACACAAAGGCTAAATCCATGGCCTAGGATGCAGCTGGGAAAATCCCAGATGTACTAACCTTGTTTTTTTGGCTTCTGTAGTTCTGCTTCTTGATAACTGTTCTTGTTAAGTAAAGTGTGCCAACCCAGGATATGTTTTTTGCGCTTAAAAAAAAAACAAAAAACAAAAAAACAAGGACAGTATGGCTCAGGGATGCATAATTTGGGCAAATTCCCCCCATGCAGTCTCTACTAGCTGGCTGTAATGACTTTCTTTTGGCTTTCATAGTCTGTGTGTTTGCTCAAGGAGTTTCCTTGCACCAGTGGTCTTCCTGCCTCCTCTCTCAAGTGTTAGAGTTGCAGGTGTGCACCATCATAATTGGACTTGACAAGTATTTTACTAAGCAGGCTAATTGTTTCAAAGTCCCTGCCTTAGGAAAGCTGTGAGAGATGCAGCCATTTCCCATGGGCTGACTCACCGTGCAGTATTAGGTAGGGTCTCATTCACACTGTCACTAGAGCAGAATTGATGGAAACCATTTTCTGAGGAAACGTGCCTGGCCCCGCCTGTGCTAGTGAGAAGAACTAACTGCCAAGGATGACATCACTCTTCCCAGCTGCCGATTTCCTTTCTTTCTTCTGGACAGTGTGCACACCACCTGGTTCCCTTTCCCACAGGCTGCGAGCCACACTGTAGGTCACTGGTTCACACTATGGCCACTGTGTTGTAGGGCTCATTTCTGCTTTCCCCTGACACTGTTTCTCAGTTCATTCTTATTTCACCTACTGTTTAATCTTTTCCTCTCCTGTAGCTTATTGTTTACTATACAATGCTTTAAGCTCTTTCTGAAACAAAATGCTGTGGGGGTGAATAAACACCCCGAAAGTTGTGCCCAAGTGAGGGACAAGCAAGACACAGGCCAGGTGTTATGCTGTCAAGTGAGCATGGGCGCTTTCAAGATCACTGCCTTGGCAGACAGTAAACAGGTGTCAGCTGATGTCACCACTGTGAGAACATGTTGGAAGCCCTTTTAGAATTTCCTCTTAAGTTCTCAGCATGGCGAACGAATGTTTCAATGGCTGTAAGACCTTCTGGATCATTTTTGTTTCTGGAAAAAAAAAAACCAATGCCTTGTGGTAAACCAAAACCGCACAGGGCTTATCAATTTTTTTCTCAAATGTACAATACAGAATAGTAAGAATGTTTAAGAGCTATGGTGAGTGAACTGGCACTGAAAGTGTCACCCAAGGACCAGCTTAGGGGAACAGGCATGAGGGCTGGAATTGCACAAGCATGTGGACAGGCATGTGCTTGGAGGAAGCCCATCTGTTTGGGTGTATTTGTTCCTGTGAATGTCCATAAAAGCATCTCACAATCTCCCACCCCTACTACTCAAAGATTAAAAAAAAAAAACAGTCAGTGAAGGCATGGTCATGGTAACTGATGCATTACCTCAGGGTTCCACTCAGAATCATGCTTTACTTTACCTTCAGATCCTAAGGGATTCATGAGTTTGGTTGATCATACTGGGCTGCAGGGCTTGATACCTGTTGTGTGGTTGCTGGAAGTGATGTCAAGGAGTTGGCATGGGTCTAAACTGTGAAGCTATTTTGTCCTCCTGTAGAGGACTATTTTGGAACATCTCATCATGATCTAGTCTTTATCTGAACTCATACAGTTTTGTGCTGTGTGTTTTCCCTGCCATTGGTGCCATAGTGTAATGGACACAGTGGAAAGTTGTTTCTGGAGGGGGCCTTGGAGGTTGTTCAGCTGGTGGGGGCACAGGTGGGTGTAGGATTATGCTGCATGGGCTCTGTGCTCGAATACTTCTGATGTGCTTCCTCCAAGAACTAAAAACAAACTGAAAAGGTTAATAGTGCTCAACAGTATTTATAAGAAACTCATCTTCACAGTAGACAATTGGAGGCAGTGAAAGAGGGGACATGTACAACAGGACCCAAGAGATGGCAAGAGTGACAGAATGATAGTGTGTGCAATATAGCCCAAGATGGCCAAGTTGATGTCCACATCTAGAATCCTAGATAAGATGATGGCTAGTTAAATATGGGGATATGGGCAGATAATGTGAAGCATGGTGTAAAACCTGAAAGAAAGCATGTGAATAGAGAAAGTTTTACACATTATCTTCCCTGCAGGCAGGTGGCTGATCTACATGTAGGCCTTCTGTCTTAGTTTGGGTTTTGTTGCTGTGAAGAGACACCATGACCAAGGCAACTCTTATAAGGAAAACCCTGAATTGGGGCTGGCTTACAGTTTCAGATGTTTAGTCCATTATCACCATAGCAAGAAGGATGGCAGGGTACAGGCAGACATGGTGCTAGAAGAGCTGAGAATTCTATGTCCTGATTCAAAGGCAGCCAAGAGGAGACTGATATTCTGCTTTGGGTGGAGCTTGAGCATAGGGAACCTCAAACTCTGCTTGTACAGTGACACACTTCCTCTAACAAGGTCACGCCTCCTAATAGACCATTCCATCTGGGCAAAGCATCCGAACCTATGACTCAACGGGAACCAAACCTATTCAAACCACCACCCCATCCCAATAAGATTTAATTGGAACAGTCAAGTGCTCGCTCAATAACTATTCAGATTAGATTTAGCAATTTTTTTTTTTTTTTTTTTTTTTTTTTGCTTTTGGAGACAGGGTTTCTCTGTGTAGCCACAGCTGTTCTGGACTTGCTTTGTAGACCAGGCTGGCCTCAAATTCACAGAGATCCACATGCCTCTTCCTCCTGAGTGCTGGGAGTACAGGTGAACTTTTTTAAAAAGTATTTATTTTATTAAATATGTATTTATTTTCTTAATATTATTTTTAACATATACATTTATATTCCTAGACATATATAAAATGAAATGCATACAGCAAGAATGACCACAAAAGAATCAAGAATTATATTGATGTTTGGCTATTTGCATTTGGCAACCTTGAAGAAATCATCTTTCTTATTTTGGGAAAATTCTGAATGTAGATCAATATCTGTCATATTTCATTTCTTAAAACATCTATCTAGACCTAAAAACATCTTAAGCCCTAAACAGCTAAGCTTAATTGTGAAACTAAACTATCTGGTCTTCAACCCCATCAGAGACTTGAGAAGGAATAAAATGAATTACCTGAGTAAATAGGAAGTGCAGGTTAGCAGCTTCCAAAGGAAAAACTGACAGAGACAGTTTGCTGCCTGAACAGTCACCCAAAACTCTCTATAACATTGGAGCATCGTCATCAGCCTTCTGGCCTAGTCTATCTGACAGACATATTTGTGAGGCAGGACCTATTGAGGACTTGCTTATCCTGTCTTGGCAGAGTTTGACTACAGGCGAATCATGAAGGATCCTCTTAGGCACTAACCTATTCTTCCAACACTAACACCAATGTACACACCAGTGCCCAGTGAGCAGCAGAGCTTACATCACCAAACTGAGAGGCAAGAAGCCTGAGAACCGAGGGATGTCTGAGCAAGGGGAATCCAATCGTTGTGAGGAACGTGGAGTCATTAGTGGTGTCTCCCTCATTCTCCTTTGTTTCCAGGGCTTCCTGGAAGGTAGTCTTTCCTGTCCAAGGCTGTGAAGTTCTTATGGATACTGACATGAGGCTCAAATTTTTCTGGGCTCCCTGATGCTGAGTACACCTACATTCTTCTCTTCATAACAGCTTGAAATATTTAGGAAAGGCAATTACTTTTTCTAATTTCCATGAACGAATTCTCCCCGATGTAATACTGATGCCCCAGGCAGTATATTTTAGAGCAATTATCTAGCCCACCCTTTGCCCTTCTGCTTCAGAAACACCAACTGAAATGGGCCATAATTAAATAGGAATGGAAGCTTATTAACCCCCACTACCCTCTGCAGTGTTTAGCTTTGTGTTAATTGGTGGTCTCTACTTCTTAGCAGTTTACTTTTGGAAAATGTGTCAGTGATTATTCCTAAAAGAATAATGAGTGAAGGTAATGGTGATGGTAATGCAGATAGTGGTGTGTGCATACGTGTGTGTGTGTGTGTGTGTGTGTGTGTGTGTGTGTTTGTGTGTGTATATGTGTGTGGTGTCTGTGTGAGTGTGCTGCGGTATGTGTGGTGTAGTGTGTGTGTGGTATATGGTGTGTATGTGAGTGTGTTATAGTGTATGTGCTGTAGTATATGTGTATAAGTGTGTTGTAGTATATGTGTGTGAGTGTGTTGAAGTATGTGTTGTATATGTGTGTAGAGTGTGTGTGTTGTGGTATGTGTGTGTGTATGCATGGTATGTGGTATGTGTGTGAGTGTGGTGTGGTGTGTATGTAGAATGTGTGTGCTGTGGTGTGTGTGTAGAGTGGGTGTGCTGTGGTATGAGTGTGTGTGTGTGTGTGTGTGTGTAGATGAGTAGTGGGATATGGATAAGATTGAAATGCGTGGGAAAGGGAGAAAATAATGACTTTCTTAAAAACGCCAGTTAACTTTTCTCAGGAGTTTTCTTTTCTATGAGATGGAGACAACTACAGCACTTGTTTCTCAGGCCACTGTGAGTACCCCTGTGAGTACCACTGTGAGTACCACTGTGACTACCACCAGATAAAGGAATGGTAAATTCTTAGATCAGTGCCAGGCACTTAACTGGTACTCAATAAGTGTTTACTATTGTGTTACCTTGGGACATGGAGATATAGTATACATCTTTGAAATGTATTTAGATGGAAGGACTATAGTTTACAATGACTTATTTTACATTTTATAAAGAACTGGAAGAGTTTGAAAGTTACCAGCATAAAGAAATGATATATCGCTAAGGAGTTAAAGGCTAACGATTTTAATTGTAAATATCTATCAAATTATCATGCTGTACTCTATAAATATATATAATTACTGTATGTCAGTGAAATGTTCTTGGAACATTGGATTTGGGGAGAAAGAGGAAGCATAAATTAGCTATTCCATCAGAGCGGTTGGCACAGGAAAGCTCATACTGAATGCATTGGCAGGTGTGGGCATTTAGCCATGAAAAATTCGCAAGACTTCATTAAGCCAGGTAGAGAAGCTCGTTTGTTTTGCTTTCCTGTTTTAATCTACAAGGAATTGATGTGAATTGGAACAGAGCTCAGTCTCCATGAAATTATGTCTGTGTGGCTTCTTGCAGTTCCTTGTACAATTTTCTATGCTGCTTTGCAGTCCCACTCTTCAGTGGCTTAAATTATAGTTGCTGTCTTCTCAAAGAACTCCATTTTTTTCTTCTACCAGGACTGTGGAACTGGGGGGCACTTGAATGAAGCCAGGCTAGTCAAAGATGTCCTAAGGCAGCATTCTTGGCTCCACACAGAGGGAGACTTGGGAAAGTCTGTAGACTCCATGTTGTTACAATGGAGAGGATGCCATGGATGTGCAACAGAGAAATCTGCAGAACTACCAAACATTCCCTCAGGACCAAGGCAGGCCTTACAAGAAAACATTATTTAATCAAAATATTAGTGAGGTGCTGTGAAGAAACTATGGCCCAAAGGTTCCTTTAATAGCAGCCGTTATTCAAGAGCTGCAATTTAGAGTGGTATTTGGGAGCCAAGCTGTCCCACAGAGAGAGGTGATTGTGGGAGGAGGAAGTGAGATACTGCACTGCTTGGGGACATGATGGAGTCACTCAGAAAACCAGCTCCTTCTTCCCTCTTTGGGTTTGTTTGGTGGTGGAATGCATTCTTTGGTTTTATTTGAACTACTTCAAGCTATGCATTTTGTTACTTGTTACCAAGCAACTCGGATATGTGGGGTATGTGACTGGTGTATATATTGAGTGTACCTCTGTGCCCATTCACTCTTATCTTGCTCACCTCCATCTTCCAAGCTTTAGCTTCATAGTGGAGTCAGGTGGAATCATTCTAGAGGATTGTTGTTGTTGTTGTTTTGTTTTGTTTTGCTTTTTTTTTTCTATCAAAGGTCCTAGTCCGCCATGGACTAATATTTCCTATATTTCCCTCACTTTGTAGTACTTTTAAGAAAAGGAATTAAAATATTTTAATCTTCCTCTCCTGCAAAAATTTCCTTTTATGCAAAGGCTTTGCTGCATTCCTGGAACTTGGTGGCCTAGGGTGGTGGACCCCTTTTCCACTTCCTTCGTGCCACTTCCAAATTAACCAATGAGGAATAGACTATGAGGTTGATCCTTAGCCAATGAGGAGTATCCAAGTGCCCCACCCCCCAGCACACACATCTCGGCTATGTGTGCTGCTTGCCGAGCAAGCAAAAAAACTTCTTTGCTCGATTACTTTCTGTCAGTGTTTGCCACACCAAGAATGTTCTAGTCTCATGATACTATGGCTGCAAATCTTGAGATGTTTTAGCTCAGCCTCTAAACTGTGTGTCCAGCACCACAGGTATGGGGCCATCACATGTTTTTCCTTTCTGCTCTCACATACGTGGGCTGTGATGCACTTTGAGGTATATTGGGTGGAGACTGGAGGGGTGGTTATTCCTCAGTTGCTTACTGATGGGTATGCTTTGAATTTGAGACTTGAAACACATACCCTGAGGTTCAGAGAAAGGTAGGAAGACTTGTGTGATCAGAAATTGAGATAAAAGGAATAAACATGATGAACATTTATTTGAAATAATAAAAATGTCAACATGCACAAAATATATCTAAATGTGCATTTTAAAAATTCTGAAGAGCATGGTGAGAGAGAATTGAGAGCCCTCCTGGGTGATGGCAGCTTTCAAGGAATTCGGTGTGTTGATCGCAGCATCCATCTTCTGTATTGCACACAGCTCCTGATGCACATCTGATTAGGCAGTTCAGGGTCTCTTTGTCTTCTTTATTAGTCTCTTTCTTTCTGGAACACAGTTTCTTACCAGGTGATTCTTTGTGACTCCTATGAAAAAGCAAGATGGGACAAGTCTGAGGGCTTCCCCAGAAGATGCCTGAAGCTTTTAACTAGAGTGAAAATGAGCCTCCCCACTCACACCCCCCAGATAGCAAGGAGGGTGGGTTGTAGTTTTTGTTTGCTTGTTTGCTTGTTTTGCTATGGTTCTGGCCATCTAACAAGTTGTGTACTCCAGCTTGTGAGGCCATAAGCATACACAAATCATTCTTTCCATAATGATTCTTTTGTGATGAATTGAAATGCTGGACACATCCAGACTGGCTGGATATATTTAACATAACTTGTGAAGCAACATGTTTCAAAATTTGGGTTTCCCAATTAAAAAAGCAAAAAAGCAAAGAACAAAAATGTCCTCTTTATACTGAATTTGGAATCAAATTCCACCTGAAAGGCAATGTTGTCTATATACTCATTTTTGAAAATATGTTCACTTAGGGAGATTTTAAATCGCATTTCAGTAACCTAAATTGTGACTTGCAACATGAAGTAGTTTGATGCAGTACAGCGATTTCATGAGTATTTTGAAATGTCACCACAGATTTGTGTTTTAAATGATTCTTTACTAAACGGATTCATTAAATAATAATTAGTTCCATCTGGCTATTCAAGCCATTTGCTATAAGCTTTCTATTTAAATGGAATCTAAATTAAACCAATGATCCAAATTTATCATCATGGTACAAAAATTGCTCAAATATTGCTTTAGTTATAATACCAGCACATGGAGAAATCAAATAAGGTTTCAGATAGTGAAGACAGTTAGCTGGCATGGATGACTTGGTACAAGTGACAGGGTCTATGAGATCAGGCTGTCTTGACTTCCTTGTTTTGTATCCACCAACCATATCCAAGGGAATCTTGTGACGAGATAGCTTTAGGTAGTGCAGCCATTTCTTAAATCCTTTTCAGAATATTTGTGGAGCCTCCAGAAGCGTGAGGCCACCTGTGTTCCATATTGAGTTCATAAATTCCACCTAGCAGGAAAGTAAGAATTTAAACATTTTTCTTCCTGGTTACAGTGTGAGAAAGTTTATATTAGAAATCTAGAAGTGTGGGAAATAAATAGCAAGGCTGTATTCTTGTTAGCTTGGACATCACAGGGTCAATCAAAGAGTTGAAAAGGAACATAGCAGGTTAAGGAGGCACACACCTATAATCTCAGCACCCACACAGCTCAAGAGTTCAAGGCTAGCTTGGGCTACACAGGGAGACCTTGTCTGGGAAGAAAAAAGAGAAGACAAAGAAGGTGAGGCAGCCACCCACCAACTTTGAAGCCTGTGTTTCTCACTCCAGCTTAGATATCTAGTCACTGGGAAGGTCAGTGGTCAGCTCCCAGCTTCCTATCTCTGACCACAAGACGACTGTGCTGGCGAGTGACCTCATTGGTCATCTCTTTCACAGAAGAGGTTTCCCTTCTTGAGAGGTTGTTCCTGGAACACACCTTTTCCTTGATTCATTTTCTAAGAACAACGTTCGGTTGGTGCTCACCAGTCCCAGACTACCCCGATCTACTTCCCTGTATTATAGAACACCACAAAGAAATATAAGGTCCACACTCTTTGAGAACCAGGTAAATACCCTCTTACGGTTAGTATGGCCGTCGCAAATCTATCTTCATTCATAAATGTGCCTAAGCCACTTGGCAATGTTCATCCACATAGTCCAGTGAAGATTTGTGGGAATATTTTTAAAACATTGTCTTGACTATTTTTTAGACACAGAGGATGGTAGTTTATGTTGTTCTCACTTTCCTATATAGACCATCTGCCTCAGAATAACCCAGCACTGATGTAAACGTAGACTTCACACAGTGACTTTGTCAGGTGTTTGAAAATATTTTCAGTGACCTATACTCAAAGACAACCAGAGTGAGGGGTGCAATGCTTTGATTAATTGAAAGATTTTTTTGTATAGTGTTATAAAATCATTATTGACCTGATACATATTGATGTAGCAACTTGGAAAAACACAGATAGTGGAAGCAGGAAAGGATTTCCCTGAGTTTCCAGCAGAGGTTTATCATCTTCTCCCAGTGCAGTGAAATCTGAGACGATAATAGCTCATATGACTACAGGTGCTAATTATGAACATGATGCCCTCAGTTCAGCTGACATGATCATTAGTCATCTTAACAAGGTTGAAGGACAAGGCATTACCGTCTCCACTTGTGGGAGGTTATATAGGCTAATCAAAGTGGCCTGAGTACTCCTGATAGATGCGTAGTGGGTGCTGGCCCTTGTCTTTATGCCTGGATTCGGGCTTTCTCCCAGGCTGAATAACTTGCTACTTATTACTCCCAGGCCTTATTACTATATGACTTCACTTTACTCCATTTTGCTTGTCATAGCAGGAAGACTGGCATATGGGCATTGCCTTTTCCTGTGGGGACCTTGCTATGCTTTTCACTCAATATGTGGCAATGGTTATCTTCAGAGCATACTGCTGCGATAATGATGACCCCAGGAATGCTTCTGTTGTCCATGTCGCTTCTGCATTGCCTGGTGTGGGTTTATTAGTCCCTGGGCTTTAACACGTATGCATGCTTGACATCCTAGATCTCTCACCCTACCAGAGTTGCTGCGGTCTGGTCATTTCTTGTTAAAACCATCAATTAACCATAAACCTTGTGATCTGAGCTATAGAAAAGAAGAGAAATAGCAGAAATGGATGTCATCATGAAAAGATGGGCAAGAAATGCAATTTTATTTCAGTAGTCTTGACAAGATGTGGAAATTTGCTTGCAATATGCTTTTCAAGATTCCAGAAGGAAGGCTTTGCACTTGTGCTTGGCGGAGCGCTCTGTGTAGACATCACTGTGCTCATTCTTTACCTTTCACCCCTGACCCTGGATGGACATTCACTGACATCAGTGTCTCCTAGGCATGCCTGCCAGAATGAGAGGGCTGTGACTTAAGACCTAATGAGAATGTTATAGCATCTATCTTCATCTCTGGCTAAATACATCCACAGGGATCAGATGTGGCGTTTGTACTGCTCTGGCTCCTTAGGATGACATCCTTTGACTGCTGTCCAAAACCCTCTCTTCTCTGTTTTGTTGACTTTCATGTAGGAAGTTTAAAAACTTCATGTTCTTTGTTTGGCAGGTTGAATTATTGTCCCACGTGTTTTTTGTTAGGAAAGCATGCTTTACATTTTATATTTTAAACACAAAGTGCCGTTGTAATAGAAACCTCAGAAGATGAAATTCAACAGAATTTTTTGGGTAGGATACAATCAAGAAAATATGTTGTCAAATAGTCATATACATACTTGAGAATTGAAGGTTTAAATTTCATATTTATCAAGATGTTCATTGTTTTGGGGGGATTTGAATGAAAACATTTTCATCATTTCTGAATTTTTTTTTTTTTTTACTAATTGATTTTATTCTAAGACAAGCCTCACCTTTATGCAATGGGTACTGGCCCCTCCTTCTCCTTTCTTACTCCTCCTGTCCAACTCCCTCATCCACATAAGTCTGTCTCACCTTCGTATCTATTCTTTTTGTTTTGTTACCCATTGAGACTGACCAGTGTCACTGTGTGACAATGGGTTTAGACTGTTGGAGCCTGCTGGCATCAGCAGTAGGTGCACAACTAAAGATGATGGCTCTCCTTTCCCAGAATCTGTCAGAAGCCAGTTCTGACATAAATGTGGGGCCCACTTCTCTTCCTTGACTGATTGTTGAGAGAGTGGCCTTGTGTGGGCCCAGGGCTGATGCCCACAGTTGTTGCCAGCTAGTGATTGCAATCATTGTCATCAGTCTAGAGAAGGATACTCTGCAAGCCTTCATTCTGCCGCCCTGCTCTCACTTGTTCCTTCTGCCGTGATTGCCCCGTTGATTTCGTCACTAACTGTGTGATTTTACTCTTTGACTCAGCCCATGGGAAGCTAACAAGTGAAGCACTGGGTGATACTTTGAATGTCCCTGTGCCTTCAGAAGACTTCTTCCATGCTCTGACATCTCCATGTGGAGAGCTTTAGCTAGCAGGCCTGTGGTTCTAAAAAGATGTGAGGTGAGTCTGTAGCAGAGCCATCCCAGTCACCCATGGATTTAATGTAAGTCATTATATATTAAATGCTGAGATGGTATATTCCATAGCACAAGCTGACCAGTAAGGCATTTTGTGAGTGTTTATACAGTGCAGATTGAACCAGCAAGCATGGCTCAGTACAACCTCCCCTTCTGGTAACCAGGAATCTGTATTTCCTTTTAGAGGGACAGCATGTGTAAGGAACAGTGACTTTTGTAAAGTGAGAACAATCACTTTTTCCATAGTCATTTGAATGACCAGAAGTCACCAGAGATATGGACAATGATTTTCTTCACAGTGTCTGCTTTCTGTTGTTCAGTATCTACTGCCTACTGAAATGATTTAACTACAAAGGACTATGTACTTCCTATATAAAGATAGACCACACCCCAACCCCCCCTTTTTTTTTTACAAACAACACGGCAAATTCTACATTTCTATTGTCAAACTATGAAGGACAAAAACGCTTTAATTTTTATTAAGTTGTAAGGCATTAGAGGATGGGGAGACAGCTCAGTTGCTGAAGTACTTGCTGCACAGCATCAGGATCTGAGTGCAGACCCCAGCTCTATGTAAAAAGCAGAACATGGCAGTGTGTGCAGATCATCTCAGCCCTGGGGAGGCAGAGGCAGGAGAATGTGTGGTGCTCATAGGTCAGTTAGTCTGGTTGAACCAGTGACCTCCAGGCTGATGAAGAGACACTGTGTCAAACAATAAGGAAGAGAGAGACTGAGGAAGACAAAAATTATCGACCTTTGGTTTGTACATGAAGGTGCATGCACATCTAAACACACACACACACACACACACACACACACACACACACACATACATATACTAACATGTACATACACAAGATACACATTAAATAGTTAGCCCTGAAAACATATAAACATACATACAAGTAGCATTATACAGATTGTAGGCATATTTTTAAAGCTGTTTTATTTGAGTTCTTATACCTCTACTTCTCTTCCAACCCTTATTCTACCCTAATATCTTCTAACCCTTCAGCACTATGTAGGAGAGGAAGAAGGATTCATCCCTATGGAGGGATAAGGGAATATAGACCTTTATAAGCTATTTCCTGCTGATTTGGGATTAAAAAGTTCTTATCTTCATAGTCAGAATCTCCAGCAGCTCCGCAACCCAGCAATAGCAAACACAGCAACAGTGAGGGCAACAGCAGTGGGGATAAGAGCATATGGAGCAGCAGCTGCAGCAGGCCCTCTTAGGACTCTCCCACTTATACCCTTTACAGAGTCCCCAGAATTAAACTATCTGCAGCTGGCAAAGATCACACCCCTGCTAGTGCAAGAGGCAAATTATAATCACCTGTTGGGAAGCAGCCTCTCATTCCATACCCAGCATTAAGACAAAAAGTTATTCACATAACATAACTGAGTTTTTAAAGAAATAAAAACTACCACTAAAATCCTTATTCCCTATTGGGATGAATCCTCTCAATTGAATCACCTGAAAGGATGGATTTTCTTAATTGGCTTGGACCAATTGGGATCCATTCTACTGTGTATTGTGTTTCTGCTATACATTGGGGAAGGTGTGGAACAAACATTTGAAAGGAGCTTCACTAGCCACTAGCTACTGTCCATGGAGGAAAGTATTTATACTTAGTTAACTTTACTGTATAAAATAACTGAATATCTGTGCTCTGAAAAATTCATTGGTTCTAGGTCCAATTATAGGATCTTAACCCACTGGCAGAGCCAGTAGGAGACCCAGCCCCCCTCCCTCATGGCTTCTCTAAGCCATCCAGCACACCAGTATACCCTAGGACTCTGGCCTGTGATCTAAAGTCTCATACCCCAAGACATAAGCAACAACCTAACTTCAGATGCTCAGAAAACATCACAAAAATACTAGTAATTTTAAATAATGGAAGTATGTTCCTTCTCCATAATCACCAATCGAATCATAAGGGTTTCCAAAGAAAGTAACTTAGATGAAAAATTCAAAATAACAGTTATAAACATGCTCAAAGAATTCAACGAGGACATGAATTAACATTCACAAAATGGACATGATTGAATTCCAAGTAAGCACAAACAAATGGCTAAATGAACTAAGAAGGTGGTTGGGGATATGAAAATTGAGCGTAATAAAGAGGTAGACATACCAAAGAAAACGCAAACTGAAATGAAGCTTGGAGTGATCAACTCATCAAGTCTAAGAAGAAACTGGAAAGCTTTCTGGGCAGGAGAGATCACATAATAGACACGTGGGGCTTGAAGACAGGGTAGATGGATTGGATCAACCAACCAAAGAGAACAACAAGTCCACAGCACATGGGCGTAGAGGGAGAAGATTTCCAAGTCAAAGGCATAGAAAATGTCTTCAATAAAATAATGGAAGAAACTTTCTTAAACTTAAAGGAAGAAATATCCATCCAGGAATAAAAGGTATACACAAACCCAAATTGACAAGAGCAGAAAAGAAATCCACCATGTTATGTTATAGTTAAGACAGTACACAAAACAAAGAAAGGGTATTAAACACTACAAGACTGAAGGCTCAAGGTGTGTACAAAAGCAAGTCCCTCAGAACAACCACTGATTTCTTACTGGAAACTTTAAAATCCAGAAACGCTTGAAGCAACACAATTCAAGTTCTCAAGCACAGAAGCCAACCCTGAATACTGTGTGTCACAATTGAAAGAGAAAGAAAAAAGCCACCATGATTAAGAAACAACAAACCAAAACCACCATCACCAACAGCAATAAAACAGACTGAAAGTATTCACAATCATCAAGGTAACCCTCCCGAGAGTATGAAGGGAATATTTCATGCTAAAGTGAATGGTAAGCATACTTAAGAGGCTCAAAAGAATTACATAAATAATGCTAAGATTCCTGTTTTGCAAATAAGAACCAAGAAAACAAATACCAAAAAAATCAACAAAACAATTCTTGAAGTTAATAGCCTTAATTTCCCAATCAAAAGGCTAGTCAATTGGATTGAAACAAATAAACAAACAAACAAGCAAATGAAAACAACAACAAAAACAGGACCTATCTTTTTGTTGTCCAGAAGAATTTTAAGGACAAACCCTACCTTAGAGTGAAAGAATGGAAAAAAGTTCCCCAAGTAGATTAGAAGAGAAACGGGCATCTCTCTTATAATCTCTGACAAAACAGCCTTCCAGCCACAACTGACCAGAAACTTCAAGATGGCCACTTTGTTGTGACTGAGGGAACAGTCTACAGAGAAGGCACAATGATGGTAATATTGCTGCTTTAGTCACAATAGCTGGGGAATGGCATCAACCTAGATGTTCATCAACTAATAAATGGATCATAAAAATGCCTTATACAGACAAAATTTAATGTTACTCAGTCATCACAAAAAAATGAAATTTGCATGTAAGTGGGTGGAAGTGAAAGTATTATACTGAGTGAGAGGTAACCCAAGTCCAGCAAGACAAATGCTCCATATTCTCTAATATGTGGATCACAGCTTAAAATATTTATATTTGTCTGTTTATTTTAAAATACCCATGGAAGCCAGAAAACCGGAAGGGGGCTCTTGGGGTATGTGGTACCCCACAGAAGAGGGACTATAAGAATATTGGTGTTATTCAAGTGGAGAAAGGATAGGGGGCTAATAATGCAGGGATTGGAGTAGCAGGTTGGGGGAGACAAAGATTCAGTGGAGGAGGGTTAACTGACTGACTGAGTGATGCATGAAAAAGCCTCAATGAAACCGATCATTTTGTGAGCCAATTGAAAACATATATGCTAAAATAAAAACAGAGTTAGAAGGGCAAATCTCCTGAATGGCTGGAGAATGGTGCTCTTAAAGCCTGTGATTATTAAACAAAAGTCCCAGTGCGATGGACTGGCAAGGTGGTTCAGTGGGTGATGGTGCTTGCCACCAAGCCAAAGGAAGGAAGTTCAATCCCCTGGATCCATGTGGTAAAAGGAGAACGCTGACTACTAAAAGTTGTCCTCTTACTCCCACATGTATGCCATGTCACCTATATGCCCCTTCCCCAGTAAGTCAATGTTTAAAAACAATGCCAGTGACAAATGTGCAGTTCCTTGTTATGAGGCCCCAGAGTGGTCCACACTGATGCAGGATCCAGTTCATAAGATCATACTGTTGAAGGCACCAGGTGCCTCTATTGTAAGATAGAGGGATGACTCTTGAGCTGAACTGGTAGTGTTAGGAGTTACTTTATAGGCTGCTGGCAGAGAGAAGGCATCAGTGGTCTGAGCCAGATGTGAATGTTAACACTCACCTCTCAGGCAAGACATGCCCACTGTTGGAGTAATACTACAGTTGTTATGAAGGCAGTAACTACATTCTGATTGGCCCTAAGGCCTTTTCCACGTGAGGGTATCCTGGCATGATACTTTAACCTGGGTGAAAAATATGTGGCAGAGGATACCCTAAGCCCTATATGGGCACATGCTACTGTTGTTTAACTCAACTGAAATGGTGGCCAATTTCTTGTAACTATTTATGTTCACATCCATGGACAAATGCAATAGCCTCAACTCTCTGTCCTAACCAGGGATGCTTCTCTTTGTAATGAACGGCATAAAAGCAGGGAATCGAAGTTGGTCAAGGTTCTGAGGGTTAGTGACGGGTGATGCTCAGGCCTGAACAGGACATTTATGTCACCCATCACCCTAAGGCTCAGGAGACATAATTGAAGAGGAGATGGAAAGAATGTAAGAGCCAGAGCATAGGGAGAAGAGCTGTGACAGGCTGTCTTCTGGACTTTGCACAGCCAATGCCACCATGACCACAGGGAATCAGATGCCTGCACTGGGCTAGCATGGGACCAAGCCTCTCAACAACCAGTCGTGAATAGGAAGAAGTCATGGAGCCCCCTCCCCGAGCTACTTGCTACTGATGGGTTCTGGGGTGGGTGGTCATTGCCTTCAGATGAATGCCCACTGGTGAGCCCACCAGGCTCCACTGGATAGCTCCAAACTCATGGCCACAAGTGCCTCTGGTTGAACTAAGTGGATCATAACACAATACAAAATCCATGAATATGGAACAGGTGGGTGACATAGACTAGCTGAGGAGTGAGAATAATTAAATGCATAATATTTGTGTACAAAATTGTCCTGGAACAAATTTAATAAAAGTTGAAAGAAAGAAAACAAAGCCAGTTGTCAGACAAACAGATTTATGGCCACGGTTGACTGGCGCAAGCCTTCAGGGGAAATAAAAAGCATGATCTGATCTATGGGTGGAAGAGTCCCACGCAGCCAGGTTTCCTGCATGAGGTCCAGCCTTGTCACTGATATGCGATCACCTTGGAACCACTGTCCTGGCCAACCTTGCTGGCTTGCTCTGGAGAGTACAGGCTGTGCCCTCTCCTTCCTTGCCTTTAGGGAATTTTTCTCATGACAAATAACCCACGGAATTTCAAAGATTCAAATAACAGTTTGCTGAAAAGGCAGTCATAATTTTCAAAGAGATTTATTTACTTAACAAACACTTATACATACTTGCTATTTGCCAGACACACTTCTAAGAACTTGGCAAATATTAACTTCCAGGTTTCTGTTTCAGTGGCTGGCTGCCCTAGGTTGGTTGTAAATTATTAAGTCTCTAGATCTAAGAGGATCTGAACTAAAAAGCACACAGGCCTTCAGAGTGAACTTGCACCTTGGAATCCACTGATGAGGATTTTTGTGCTTTTGGGTTCTTGTCACTGTTTTTTGTTTGTTTGTTTTTTAATGTGACTGAGTTTGAGCAATGTCTAAGTCCCTCTGAGTCTTTGGATGTGCATTCTCTGTCATACCATCCTTGAGATGTCTAGGTGTGCCCCACACCAGTGCAAGCACCCAGTGAACAGCAGGGTACCCAGGAATAAGCATGCAGGAACTCTGGGAAAATGTAATTCTGCCACCTGCTGAAACCCCTCCAAGTGTATACAATTATACATATACCTGGCACGTACTTTTTCAACTGACTTTGTACTTTTTAATTCTTGTTTTGATAATTTGGTCCTGAAACACTGAATGAATCAAAATCCTTGAGGCAGGTGAGGTGGTGAATGCCAGGAATTCTAGAACTCAGGAGACAGAGGTAGAGCATTGTTGCAAGTTTGAGGTCATTCTGGGCTACCTACATAGAAATCCCATGTATCAATAAAATAAGATAAAATAAAGTAAAATGATTGCACTGTTGCTTACCTGGTACAGCACTGAAACATTGGGCTGCATTTAATCACAGGCTTACATTGTTGTGGGAATCTTTCTGGACTAATGACTCAGACACCAATGGGAGTGGAAGAAATATGTCACTGGTAGAATGAAGCCAGGACAGCTCCTGAAAGACTTTGATCTCAGGTCCAATTTGTATTCTTATTCTATACACTAAGACCACAAGGTGCAGTGGTCAAGCATGCAAGATTTAAAAGAAGTATACAAGATTATAGGCAAGTCAGCAGGCTATAGGCAGTGACCCAGTCTTGAAGATGTTAATCTAGGACATTCTGTTCCACATAGCAAGTGAAGCAATGCTCGGCAAACAAGCCCTACACACAGTGCTTTAAATAAATCATTAAAGAAATTGATAAATCAGTCTGTAATGATTCGTCTCGTCTACCTTATTGTATTTCAATGTATAATACAGTATGTGCCCACAATGCTGAACATGAACTTCTCAACACCGCAGCACACACATCTATCCATGTGATCCTTCTCCATTGTCCACTTTCTTGCCTCTTCATCCAGCACTTGCTCACCCTGGGATTCTTCTTCTTACAATTAGAAATGTCTGTCTCTTTGGCATTTGCATATAGAGAGCATCTCTTATTTTACTTTACTTTTTGGTCTTGGTATTAAAATTGGGTAAGAGGGTGGTATACTGCTACAGGAAAGTTTGTCACATTCGAAGTCTGTCTTGGGCTTGGATCCCACTGGCTCATACTTACCGTCAGCACTTCCAACACTACCACCCTGGCAACCAAGCTGTAAGCACCCTTGCTGAGCTCAGTACTCAGCGTTCAGAATGTTTGCCTGCATTTTGACTCTCTTCTTCAAGCCTGCATTCCTGGTCGTGGTGAGCTACAGGCATTCAATTCTGCATATGTTTAAGACATACCATATGAAGATTTCATGTACATGTAAAGCCATTACTGCTTTTGCACTAAGTCCATCACCCTACATAGTTACCTTTCTGCTGTTATTGCTGTGGCAAAAGTCGATTACGTACTCTCAGCAGATTTTTACTACACACCACAGCACTGTTAACTGTAGCCACTGCGTGGTACACAGTTTCTACATTATTTTATTCTGAGTACACCTTTTACATCTTTCTGTTCCCTTTCCTCTGTACCTAGGACCCCCCACTCTATTTTCTGCTTCTATGTATGCAATTTTAAAACTACTTTTTAAAAAGGTTCTACATATAAGTCAGGTGGTGTTGGAATTTTCCTTCTGTGCCTTATCCCATTAAACACAACTACATGGAAGTTCATCTACCTGGGTCCAAATTCAGTATCTCCTTTTAAAAATCATGTGTGTGCCAGCATTTTATTACTCATGTTCACTGATGAACACTCATGGTGACCAAATGTCTCATGTGTTCTAAACAGTGCCTTGGTGAGCATGCAAGTGCAAATGTAGCTTCAAAGTGTGATTTCATTCCCACTAGGTACAGTCTTAGCAGATGGTTTGCTCTGTCATATGATATTTCCTTTTTAACTTTATGAGAGATTTCCATAATTACTATTGTGGTGGTTTGAAAAGGTGTGGTGCCATAGATGTGTGTGTGTGTGTGTGTGTGCGTGTGTGAATGCTTGATCCTTGGGAGTAGCACTATTAGGAGGTGTGGCCTTGTTGGAGTAGGTGTGGTCTTGTTGAAGGAAGTGTGTCACTGTGGGAGTGGGCTTTGAGGTCTTCTATTCTCAATCTCCACCCATTATGGAAGACAGTCTCCTGCTGCCTGTGGATCAAAATGTAGAACTCTCAGCTACTCAGCTTCTTCTCCAGCACTATGTCTGCCTGCACACTGCCATGCTTCCTGCCATGATGACAATGGACTAATCCTCTGAACTGTAAAACAGCCCCAATTAAATGTTTTCTTTTATAAGAGTTGCCTTGGTCATGGTGTCTCTTCTCAGCAATGAAGCCCTAACTAATATGACAGTCTTAGTTACTTTTCTATTAATAGGGAGAGATACTATGATCAAGGCAATTTACCTAATAAAGAGTGTGTTAGGGTTTTATAGTTTCAGAGAGTGAGTATATGACAATTATGGTGGGAAGCATAGCACCAGAAAGGCCAGCATGGGGGCTGGAGCAGTAGGTGAAAGCTTACATCTTGAGACACAATGACCAAGTAGAGAGAGTTAACTGAGAACGGTGTAGACTTTTGAAACCTCAAATCCCACCCCCAGTGACATATCTCCTCCCACAAGACCATACCTCTTAGTCCTTCCCAAACAGTTCCACCATTTAGAGACCAATTATTCAATTATCTGAGCCTATAGGGACTACACTGGGTTATGTTCCTAGTAGCTGCGTATTTGAGTTCCCTTTTCTTCACACCCTTTAAAGTCTGTGCCTTCTGTTTCTGTTGCACAAGCACTGGGGTAATAGGCCTGTGCCACCTCACCTGGCATTGCTTGCCTTTTAGGAGAAGCCATGTCTACAGGATGAGATAATGTCTCATTTTAATTTTAAATTTATTTTCAGGATCTTAATGATGTTGAATAACACTTCCAGCATCCATTGGCCAATATTTACAAAAATGACTATTTGAGTAAGTTCTTTGCTAATTTTAAAACAATAGCATTGTTGGGTTTTGCCATTGAGTTGTGTGTTTCTTACATAGTTTGGATGGTAACTTCTTATCAGAATACATGGCATGCAAACATTTCTCCAAGCCATAACTGCTCCTAATCCATAACTGCCTTTTAGTTCTTGTCTTCCTTCCTTGCTATATAGAAGCTTTTCAGTTTGACATAGCCTTAGCTTCAAATTGAATATCTTCATAAAGCTCAAATACCTTATATATAGAAGATCCTAGATTCTTGTAGACCCCAGGGCTGGTACTCAGTGATTCTGGAGTTTGCAGAATGCAATATGAAGCTACTCTCAGTTTTTATTTACAGATGAAAACCTGGGAAACTGTCCAAGTACAGACTCATTGGTCCTGGTTGGGACAGGGAGATCAGGGGAGAGAGCTAGAGACCAAGTCCAAAGCCATTAGTTGAGAAAAAGTACACAATTTTGGCCTCAGGTCACTTTGACAATCAGTTCCCATGTTCTTCCAGGGACCTTGGATATTTATATGTCCTTACTTTAAAGGGTTGATATTAGCATCAAAAAGGATCCCTGTCACATGTTATTTTGGGGTGCATTGTGGAAGGACTTTGGCACTTGGGCTAAAGCCAATAACTGAGTTTTGAGAGCTCAGTGGGATGTTCTGTTGGAGCTTTGCAGATAAGAATGTTGAAGGTGGGCATGGTGGCACAGTCCTGTAATCCTAGCCCTCGGGGAGGCAAAGGCAGGCAGATCTCTGTGAGTTAGAGGCCAGCCTGTTCTAAAAAAAAAAAAAAAAGTCTATACAGAGAAACCTTGTCTCAAACCCACCTCCCGCCAATAAAAGAATATTGAGAGTAGATGATGGAGCCCTGGCTTGTGAAGTTTTAGAAGGAAGCAAAGACTCCACCAAAGCCACATATATGAAGAATCTGAGGTCACCTGGAGCTGAAGAATCAACTGTGATTAACAAGACACCAGAAACACTGAAGTAAAACCTTTGTTTTTACTAGGACAATTGATGCTGGTTAGTTGGAGCTGAGAAATTAGTGGTGATTAAGAAGAGGTGAAACCTTTTGAGATGTGTTTCCTGAGAGTCAGCACAGAGAAACTGTGTTCCAGAGGGGGCCAAGGTTGTACCTTGCACTGGCAGCCGAACTTGGTAGTGGTTTTGAAGGCATGAAATGGTCCTGGGTAGCAGCTGAGAGCGGCCAGGAGAGACCACTGGTTCAGTAGTTGACTACCCAGGATTAAGGAGTCGTGTAGAAAAGTTGACTCTTGGCACCAAGAAGAGAACCTACGAGCAGCAATTAGGGAAAGGACAGCCCAGATTCAGCAGAAGTCCCCAGCTTTCCGCAGATACCAGCGCCGTGAAACAGCCACCAAGAACAGCAGCAGTGGTGGAGTGGAGCCAGCCAGAACCTGTACCATAAGCTGCGTGTGGTGCAGAAGGCAGAGTTGAAGAAGTGACCCAAGCCCTTCGGACGAAGCTAGAAGAGCATAAGTGCTCATTGAGTTATTTATACTGTTGGGAATTTGGTTTTGCTTTGATCTGATTATGGCTGTGTCCTGGTTTTTCCATCTTGAGGTAAGAAAGTATTTAACTTAATATTGAGTTTCACAGAAACCCACAGCTGAGAGAATTTTGAACCTTTAAATGCGAGACTTGGATTTTTAAAGAGATTAGATATTTTAAAGGGTTTGAGCTTTTTATTTTGTTTTGTCATTTGCAACAAGGTTTGCGTAGCACTATCTGTCCTGAAACTCACTCTGTAGACCAGGCTGGCCTCGAACTCACAGAGATTCATGTGCCTCTGTCTCCTGAGTGCTGGGATTAAAGGTGGGCATCACCACCTGGGAGTGAACTTTTAATGTACTTGAATTTGTAAAGGATGTGGAACTTTTAAAGTCATTGTGTTGTCAATGTGAGAACTTGGGGATGAATAATAAAGGAAAGATTGTGACTTAATATCTATGTGTTTATGTGTCAAGTTGAAAAGGGGTCAACTGTGCTGGATAGTGTTATATCAACTTACCACAACCTCACACCATCTGAGCTCAGGAAACCCCAGTTAAGAAGCCTTCCTAAACGCCTATAATCCCAGCATTCGGGAAGCAGAGGCAGGTGGATTGCTGTGAGTTCGAGGCCAGCCTTGTCTACAAAGTGGGTCCCTGACAGCCAAGGCTACACAGAGAAACCCTGTCTCAGAAAAAAAAAAAAGAAAGAAAGAAAGAAAGAAAGAAAGAAAGAAAGAAAGAAAGAAGCCTTCCTAAAATCAGCCTGAAGGCAAGCCTGTAAGACATTTTCCTAATTAGTGATTGGTAGAGGGGCACTCAGTGCATTGTGAGTGGTGCCACTCCTGGCCTGGTGGCCCTGGGGTCTATAAGAAACCTGGCCAGGCATGGGAAGCGGGCCACGCCCCTCCATGGCCTCTGCATCAGCTGGTGCCTCCAGGTTCCTGCCCTGCTTCAGTTCCTGCCCTCATTGCCTTTGATGATGAACTGGGATATGGAAGCAGTAGCTGAATAAACCGTTTCTTCTCAAGTAGCTTTGGTCATGGTGCTTCATCACAGCAATAGCAGCGTTAAGACACCGCCCAACCCTTTTTCATCCACTGTTGTTTTCATCCCCCACCTTGTAACCTGTCATCTTTGTGTGGGAGGCGAAAGATCTGAGAAAGTTATTACAGGCCAATCTATTCATATCAGAATATAAGCTGAAAGAGTATGCGAAGTGGTCACCCTGTCAGCATCTTCAGTGATCTGGCTGAGGTTCAGAGCGCCTTTCAAGACCCCCACCCCCACCCCAGGTGCCCATCAAGGCTTCCAGCTGTCCTCAATCCACAGTGCATGGTGGTTGCAATTTCACGTACTTTCCCTCGGTTTCCTCCCTTGCAACTATAAGCAGCCTAGGCACCAGTGCGATTTGTATATGCTGATGCCCTGGCACCTGGGAGTGAATGATGAAGTATTCATGCTGGTGACCATCCATTTCCCTCTGCTAAACAGCCTCAGCTATCATCCCCTTGAAGGAGTTATGGAATTCGCCTGCTGTTAAATGCCTGTATTTTTTTTTTAAAAAAAACAAAATAGCTCAGAGTTTATAAAAATTAGCTTTCTGGTTTATATCACCTTGGAGTGGATCATAGAAGACACCATGGGAGCCGTTCCTATTACCCACACTCCACCCCCAGCTAAGGACACTCTTGGCTTTCTGTTCCTGGAATTTCACTGTGTCTCCCAGGGCAATCCCTTTGCAGGTATTTTTATATATTGCTTCCTTATGCCATGTGACCCATTTTTGATAGCATTGAGATAGAACTGTGTAGAACATTTATAGCAGCCCCCGAGGTACCTTTCATCTGAAAACATAAGACAAAGGTCACAAAAAGCAAGAGTCTTTTAAGCAACTAAGTTTATCGCTCCAATTTTAGGCAACCCTTGTCTTCACTGCTGCCAATGCCTTTGCTCAGGGAGACCATTCTTCTATATTTTGCTACTTGCAAACTAACTGACTCAGGGCCCATGAACTACCTCAGACAAGAATGCGAAGGACACACCTCTGTATCTGCTTATGAACTTTTCCCGTGAGAGCTACCTCTGTGGCATCCTGAGACCAGACTCTAGACTAGAGCAGTTGCCTGAGGAGATGATCCAAGGGAGCTAGGCTAAGGTAGAGGCAGAGAAAGTATGTGTGACAGGAATTACAGTGCTAAATTCTAGGCTTGGCCACTGTCCTACTATATTACATGAAGAGGAATTAATTATTTTTTTTAAGAGGAAAAAGAAGGGGCTGGCAAGGTGGATCCATGGCTAAGAGCACTGGCTGCCTTTCCAGAGGTCTTGAGTTCAATTCCCAGCAACCACATGGTGCCTCACAACCATCCACACTGAGATCTGATGGCCTCTTCTGGTGTGCAGGTGTACATGCAGATAGATTATTCATGCATGTTTAAGAAAAATCAAAAAAAAAAAAAAAGAAAAGAAAAAATTAATCAATGTTGCTTTGAGGGACAAGGAGTCCACTGGTGCCAAGTCCGCCTTTGGGGCTCTGACATAAGCTTTAGGCTTCAACAGGAAGAACTGTGTAAGTGGCTAGGAGAACACACATAATTAATCAGTCTTGGGCAAAGTGTTCTCTGTCCCCCCCCCCATTTTGTTTTAAACACAAGGTTTCTCTATGTGTCCTGGAACTCAATATATAGACCAGTCTGGCCTTGAGCTCAGAGATCCACCTGCTTCTGCCTCCCGAGATTGAAGGGATGTGCCATCATCACCCAGCTGTGCTCTGCTTTCTTATTGTCTAGGTTTTAGTCTCAAGTGGCTTCAAGACATCCTAACCGCTTGAGGACACAGGCTGGTTTCTACAAGAAACTTCTACACTTCTTCCCTGAGTGTAACCTTACCATAAGATGCATTTAGGGTGGTCTGGTCTGGGAGGTCAGATATCACTTAGAGTTGGTTTCAGTCCCTTGTCATAAAGGTGTTTTGTTCAGTCCCTTCCTTCCAGGAATCAGAGGGACTGCTGTTATAGGTTCCTTTTGGTGGTCTGGGGCAGGACATTGTAAACACTGACAGTAAGGTGATTAAAGGAGATAGATACAAAACTAAGGCAGGGATATTTGGCCTTTTGTTATTATCTTGTGTTGCTAAAATTCCTTCCCTTGGAGATATACAACTACGATCTGTTTTTTCTCCTAAGGTCCCAAGGACAAACAAGACATGGTTCTGTGCAAGTTCCTGTTGAGGAGTCCATAAGTTTATTGGCTTCCTGGTAGAGTATAGGTGAGGAAATGTATATATATATATTTTTTTTAAGTTGGCCACAGTGATAAGGGCTTCCATACAGCCACAAAAATGGAGCCTCTGTCTTCTACTCTTCCCCAAGACCACTTGCAAGTAAGACAAAGTTGTATATAACAGGTGATAGGGAACAGCACATGGGGTCTTGTGACACTTTCCAAACCTAGATGAGCTGATCATTTGCAAGAGGACACAGATGAATGCCCTAACATTTACTAGCAAAATCTGGAATTAGCAAGGAAGGCAGTATATTCCAGAAAATGTCATTTCTGGGTGTCTGTGATGATTGGGGAGGGGGAAATCCAACAGAAGCAACAATAGTAAATGATGGATGTGTTTTGTGACACCGTTACCCCTGTGGCAATCAGGCTTAACCCATGGCAGGCCCTGTAAGCATCCAGTCTTCCCGAGGAAAGGCTGCCATATCTAACACCCGTAGGTCCTATTGCCCATTATTTAGTGCCTCTCTCCTTGGTGTAAACCTGCCAGTTCTTCTGGCTGCTCCTACATGTGGGACAATAGAGCTCCTGGGCTTTGGGGCAGCTGTGACATGGTTATAGCATGTGGTTGACCTAGGTCTTTCTCATGCCTGTAAACATGTTTGCAACAAATACCAGAGTCAAGGAATCAGGAGTGAGTGGAGATGTCTCATAGTATGGTCTCACAGATTCCTTTGTACAGGGGCATTAAGGTCACTCAAGTAGGAAGTACAAGTGCTGCAGGAGAAACAGCTGTGACAGAAGTATATCACTGGCTCTGGAAGGTAGAAAACAGCACTATCACAGAGAGGCTTTGTTGGTGAGCTAAGAAGTTTTTGCGATGTAAGCCTGGGTGGGCCCTTCCAGCCCTAGCAAGCTAGATTCGCCCACCTGTTCTCAGGTCACCCATTAAAAAGACAAGTAAAGTGAAGTAAAGGAGGCTAATTCAATGTGGGCCAAATAAAGTAATGTTGCAACTGACCTCTTAAGTACAACTTTGGGGACCCTCTATGAAGTTTAATTTTAATAGAGGGCAAGGTATATACATATCTAAGCACTCCAGGTCCAAGTGTGGCTCTGTCCATCACTGAGCCCCCCCCCATTGTGACCCTCCCAAATCTGTCCTTCACGATGTTCTGACAAGTTATATACTGTGAAATCTCCTGCTGGGAGACATGTGCTTCCTGTGGCTGGCATTAGGCTTTGGACTTTATCTTCATCTATTATGATTTATGGAGGCATTCAGTTTTTTGTTTTCCATTACCTGCCCCCCCAATCCGAAGAGTCTAGCATCCAAAAGACAAGGCACTAGGGTCTCTCTTGAGAAAGTCTTTGCTCCTGCCAGGATGGCTTATTCCCTCACAGGTCATCCTGGGTTACCCACTTTCCACCCTTTGCTGCTCCTTTCTCTCCTCTGTATCTTGTTCTTTTCTTAGGGATACCTGCCAGATGTTTTTGTCTCTACAAGCCCTACTTTACCTTCAAAGCAAAAGGCAGTGAGCGCCCTTCTTGATGCTTATTCAGATGGCACACTCCACAGTGAAAATAAAGGTTCTTCCGCAGCCCCACACTGCATCAATGCCGTG
>OU015746.1:96748772-96762461 GCA_907169655.1 Acomys percivali | reverse complement strand
CTGAGTCTTACTCAGACCTGGTGATGCACAACATCTGGGCTGCAGCTCAACATTCTGTGTCCTACCAAGTCTTCCAGATGATTTAAGGTTTGTGGTAGTTTTTTTTGAGAATGAAATCGAATGTGATCGAAACATTAGCCAAAGAAAATTTACCTTAATTATTTGGTTTCAAAGAGCCTCAAACTCTTAAAACGCAAAATTTTGAGGGAAAAAGGTCTACATTGGGCTTCTGGAAGCTTATAGTCTTCTCAGTACTGATGCAAATATGCAAGGACTAGGGCAGCATAGCATCCTACAGCAACTTCTAGAACCACCTTCCTCTTTATGGCCCTATGGCCACTCTTCTGCCATGCCTGTGAATAACAAGATCTCTGGGATCAGAGTTCCTACTGAACTCTCTGTGATTTGCCAATCATTAGAAGGGAATATTTGAATCATACAGGAAAAAAACGTTGTCCTTTGGAGGAGGAAAGTGTGTGGTATGGCTCCAGGCTCACTCAACTCTATGTTGTAATGAATTGTGGTCAAGTTCTCTTGGTAACTGCATCTGATTGATGGTGGTTGAGGCTGTAAAGGTTGAAGGTTCATGTAAATCCAAGTCTGCGCACAATTTTTCCAAAGATGAGGTTCTAGCAACTTGTTTTTATTTGTGTTTATTCCAACTGCATTTTGATAAACAGGCATGAGAGGTGCAGGGGGTGTCCTTGAGGGCAATGGAGGCTTTCTTGCCTCTGGGGAAATATATATATATATTTTTTTTTCAAGGGTCTAGGATTGTAGACAACAGTCACCAAATCCCTGATAGCCAGTAGCTTCTGGGTCATATGTCTCTTGAGTTCTCAGACAATGGGAGGAAAGACTGAGTTTCCAAAAGGAATTTTTGGTATAGTTGAGACCTTAAGAGAAAGGAAGCAGCCAGGTATAGTGTCACACACCTGTAATCCAAGCACAGGGGAGGCAGAAGCAGGCAGATATCTGTGAGTTTGAGGCCAACCTGGTCTACACAGTGAGTCCATGACAGTCAAGGCTACACAGAGAAAACCTATCTCAAAAAACAGAAGGAGAGAGAGAGAGAGAGAGAGAGAGAGACAGACAGACAGACAGACAGACAGACAGAGACAGACAGAGAGATAGGGGGTAGGAGAGGAAAGGAAACAGGAAGAACTCCTTTATAGTAGCAATAGATCCCAAGAAAGGGTTGTAACTAATAGCCCTGCTCTGAGGCATGAGGGGTGAACTGGACAGGACAGTTGTCCCACACATGAGGTCTTCATGTGATTCTTCATCTCCATATCTGGACAGGAGTCACTGTCACAACTTTAAGGGCTAATAAAGTATTTGTTCACCCATAGGTTACAGGCTGCTGTTCTTTAATTAATTAATTAATTATTATATTTATTCACTTACATCTTGATCGTAGCGCCTTCCCTCCTCTCCTTCCTGTCCCACCCTCCTTCCCTCTTTCCCTCATTATCCCCTCCCCTACTCCTCAGAAAAGGACAGCCAACCTCACCAACCCACCCCAGCATATCAACTCACATCAGACTGAGTACACCCCACTTTCTTTACTATGGGAACCAAGCTTCCTGTTAGCTATATCTGTGTAGGTGTCCTAGATCCAGTCTATGCATAGTCCTTGGTTGGTGCTTCAGTCTCCACAAGCCCTTCTGGGCCTTGATTAGTTGGCTCCGTTGGTCTCCTTGCACAGCTCCTGATCCCTCCAGGACCTTCTATCCATTCCCCTACTCTTCCACAAGACTCTCTGTGTTCTGCCCAATGTTTGGCTGTGAATCTGAGCATCTGTTTCGATCTGCTGTTGGGTGGATCCTCTCAGAGGACAGCTATGGTAGGCTCCTGTCAGCAAGCATAGCAGAGTATCATTAATATTGTCAGGGGTTTGCTCTTTCCCATGAGGTGTGTTTTGGGTTGGGCCAATCATTGGTTGGAGATTCCCTCAGTATCTTCTCTGCCTGCTCTATCTTTTTCCATTCACATTTTGTAGAGAGGGTAAGTTTTGAGTTGAAGTTTTTATGGATGGGCTGGTGTTCCCCCACCCTCCTTTAGTAGTACTGTCTAGTTACTGGGTAATCTCTTTAGTCTCCATGGCCTGTACTACTAGGAGTCTCAGATGGAGTCACCTCCATCTTGTCACAGAGTAGCCGCCACCCATAGTTTCTCTTCTCTCTGCAAGCCCTCCGTCCTCCCACCGTCACTCTTCCTAGGTCTGATCTCCATCCTCATTTCTCTACCTGGTCCTTCTCCTACCCTGTTCCCTCTCTTCAACCTTTTCAACTGTCTGTTCTATTTCCCCTTCTGAGTGAGATTTAAACATCCTCCCTTGGGTCCTCCTTATTACTTATCTTTTGAGGGTCTGTGAATTATGGTATGTCCATCTTGTATTATATGGCTAAAATCTGCTTGTAAGTGAGGACATACCATGTGTGTCTTTCTGGGTCTGAGTTACCTCACTCAGGATGATCTTTTCTAGTTCCTTCCCTTTGTCTGCAAATTTCATGATTTCCTTGTTTTAATAGCTGAGTAGAATTCCATTGTGTAAATGTACCACAGTTTCTTTATCCATTCTTTGGTTAAGGGGCATCTAGGTTGTTTCCAGATTCTGACTATTACAAATAAAGCTGCTATGAATATAATTGGGCAAATGTCCTTTTTGTATAGTGCAGCATGTTTTGGGTATATGCCAAGGTGTGGTATGGTTGTGTCTTGAGGTAGAGCTATTTTCAATTTTCTGAGAAAGCACTAGACTGATTTCCAAAGTGGTTGTACACGTTCGCACTCCCACCAGCAATGGAGGAATGTTCCCCTTGCTCCACATCCTTGCCAGCATGGAAGGCTACTGAGACAGCATGAGCCCAACATGTAGCAGGAATGACTGATGATCTAAGGGGGTTGTCCCATTATGATTATTTTTATTCAATGTTTCCTTTTAGGAAAACAGGACAGACAGTTTGCAGAAAGGGGACCTGGATTCCTCGCTTGCTCAGTCCTTTGCCAATTCCTGAACAAGCCACCTCCTTTTTCTGAAATTCTACTTCTGTGTCTAGGGAATGGTCATGAGGCCAGCTGTGTAATGACTGGTACCCTCTCCAGGGGAGATGCTTTTGCTGAGTATTCACACCAGAGATGAATGGGAATGTGATGGGTGAAAGGTCACCTTAAGCCTGTGTCACAGAGGAGTTTCCATGTTCAGAGAAAGCACCAGGAAGATTGAACCATGAAGTTTCAAGTAGATGAATTGAGCTCAGCTCTTAAAATGGAATCAGAAGATAGATTTAGCCATCACTCATTTATCCAACCTATCAGAGCCCAGAATAGGTAGCATAGACCCTCATCAACTCCTGTCTTGGATTTTAAATGTATCCACTCCATAAGAAGACACAACCAAATATCTCTCCAGCTTGGACCATACAGTCTATGATTTAAACAATTTCTGTGGCACCCATTTAAAGTACCTTGTCTTGTTTTTATGTTTTCTCAGACTGGCAACACTCCATCCCAGGAGGAATCCTTGAATGTTCTGATTTGATCCTGCGCTGAGCAATAAAGTACTGCTGGGGGATGGAGGTCAGGAGAGACAGCTGCCAATGAGTAGCAATGGGACTCCCACAGACAAGTGGGAAGTTAGCTTCTAGCTGTTAGATCTGCAAAAATTACTGTTATGGTTTAGATACAAGATGCCCTTCACAGGCCCCTGTGTCTGCATAGTCAGTTCTGCATTTACTCATGCTGTTTTCTGAGGCTGATGGTCCTTCTTGGTAGAGTAAAAGTATAGGGCTAGGGCTTATGATAGATCATAGTGCTGCCTAGTTCTACCAAGTTTCACCCTCTGGTTCCTACTGCCATGCCATGAGATTTTCATACATGTGGCCCCTCCCCTCTACCCTGGGCCTGGCTAGCTCTGATCATAGCTTGGAATCTCAGCTCCTGTTTTTCAAGAGAACGTTTCCTCTCTACTCTGTTGCTGGCCTTTCATCCAGTGAATTTCATTTAGTTTCTGTCCCTGTGAAGTTGAGTCCTTGACTCTTTGGAATTTTACCCACTTAACCGTAACCCCATGAGAATAGGATTGCCTGTTTTCTGTTCACTATTATTTCTTTAGCACCAACCACATAAAAGGTCTGAGCAGGCGTGTACTGAGTGAATGCATGACTATTTGCAATGACCCTATTTAATTTCTGCTCTGGTCTCCATGTCACAGATAATTCTATGGTCATTCTGTGGAGAAGAATATGGTGGGCAGGCATAGTCCTCTGGGTCACTGTCATGCTTTTGTTGCATAAGAATCAGGGCCACTTATTAAGAAAATTAGTTGACAAGGTGAATAGCACTATTTGTAGAGGAAGGAAGAAAAAGGGATAAAAATAGTCATATTGAACTCAGGGTCCGGTCTCTGATACTGTGGAAAACTGTGCACAAAAATCAGACTTTAATACAATTAACAGAGGCTTGATTTGGGAGTCAGGATTTCTTGTGTTTTTGATATTTGTGAGTGTATGAGTGTGTGGTGTGTGTGTGTGTGTGTGTGTGTGAGTATGTGTTGATGCTAGGCCAGTGCCCTGTTACCACTGAGTTATACTCCAGCCTCTCTCTTTTGCTTTTCTTTCTATTTGAGTGACAACCAACATTCTAATGAGCACATATATATTAAAAGATATATGTATTATTCATATTTTTATCAGATGACAGATTTAGATGTCACTTATTTATTCAACTTATCAGAGCCAACAGAGATAACCTAGGCCTTTCTTTACTCATTTCTTGAATTTTAAATGCATATAATATGCATATATAAAATATAATATACTATTTATATTATAATATATATATGTAATAAATATATATTGTAACCCACAACAGAAGAAATAAAAATTAGGTTAAACTTACTGGACTCTTTTAAAGATACTGTCTTTTTTTTTTTTTTTTTTTTTTTTGGTATTTCGAGATACTTTTTCTGTGTAATCTTAGCGGTCCTGAACTCACTCTGTAGACCAGAGTGGCCTCAAACTCACAGAGGTCTGTGTGCCTCTGCTTCCCCAAGTACTGGGATTACAGGCAGGCACCATCATACCCCAAAAGACACTGTCTTAAGAACAGTGTTTACTTTATCTTGTGTTATTTATAAGAACACATCTTATGGTTCTTGTGGTTGCGTTTTGGAGGGCTATTTTTTTTTCAGGTCAAATTCCTCTTTTCTCTATGGGGCAAATAGATGAAAGAGAAACAACACTGTCCAAATGCCTTCAAAAGCATGGCAACAGTCAGAAAGTGTAATGATTTTGCTTGAGCGAATTAATTACACTACCCAGCCAGACTTCTCTTTTAATACTAATTTGATCTCCATAATGTGAGAGCTAACTGAGATTTGGGTGTTTTCCATGATTTCTGAACTCTGGCTTGGTAATCTACATAGTCGTTTCAAATAGAAAAGAAAAAATAAGAGCTAGTCAGAGGCCAAAGTCAACGAAACCACTAATGTGGCCTTAGAGCTATAGGTGTCTTGGGTCTCTCTGGGTTGGTAAGTACTGGGAGAGGCACAGAGAACTCAAGCAAACATTGAACTATAACCCTTAGGCTTGATTTAAAAAAAATATTTCTGTATATGGAGCCATGAATAATTGGCAGGGCTTGTTGTACCAATGTTCACCTCATTGCTTTGTGAATGTGCTTTTTCCATAGCTTCAGAAAATGCCCAGAGGCCTCACAGAGCCCGAATTTCATTTGATCCATTGAGCTGTCTTTTGAAGAGAAGTAACAATATCTTGAAGGCAGAGCAGGAAGTCTGAGGTTTAAAAATATTCACATGAGCAGTATTGTCAGGTACTTCACACAGGAAGCTTGGTTTACAGGTGGTTGTGTTCTGCTGTGTGGTGGTGTAGACGAATAAATGCCCTCTCAGTAAAGCTGTGATGTAAAAATATCAACAGGATGGGAGAAGTGCATTCTGGGAAGAACCCTCATAGTGGTTTAATTCATAATGACTACAATAACAACTCCCATTTAAAACACACCTTAAAGCAGCATAGCTACTATCTTTATTTTTTAAAAAAAGTTTAAGGAGTTTGATGAAACAGGGCTGGAAGAAGCATGTGGCTGTTGAGATGAAGGGAAGTTGTTCCATAAACACTTCCAAAGCTGACTCAAGGCAAAGGTGAGCTGTAGAAAGCAGGTGAAGTCGCAAGTGAACACGTACTGTTTTACACAGGGTGAGACCATGTCAGGGACCTATGGCTGAGGCTTACAGGGATGGGAAAGGTTTGCCCTGCTCTGACTTTGAACAATGGCAGCGTGTACAGAAAATTTGCAGTGTAACCGTCTCCCCTGCATGTTTGTAGCTTGAAGACTGCTCCCTTCCAGAGACTGCTCCTACTAAGATTAGCTCAATTTGCATCCATGCTAAACTGTATGTAATAATCCTGCATCCTTATCTGTGTGTATGTAATAACCCCACTATTGTTCATCTGTATGCAGTGACCCTACCATTCTGTTTCAACTATAGATAATAAACCCACTGAGCTTCCAGGGTGCCATGTTCTTCATCTGATGCCTCGGACCACCTGGCCTCACCTCTTCTGTCTCTGTGTCCACGTGTATGTCTTATCTTAATTCTCTCATCACCCCAGGGTTCCAGGACCCAAGCCATGCAAGAACACCACACTGAACCAGGAGGTGGAGGGAGAAGGTGAATGGATACACGGATGGCTGTGTTCCTTAGATACTTGCTGAAGTTACCTGTGCAGGTGCTGTAGTCTCTCCACACTGCAAAGCATCACATGGATTGACAGGAAGTCTAAAACTCCACATGGCTTCTGAGTGACACAGGTGCCATTTGGTTACACTTGGATGGATTCACAAAGGAAAATAAACATAGTAGCAGAACTGACTGCAATTTCCATAGTAAATTTTTTTTGATTGGTATTCTATACAAATATTTCATATAGATGGGGAAACTGAGTGCCAAGGGGTTTAATTTACCCACCTGGGATCATTCAGTTAGGTGGGCTAGAGGAGTGGTTCTCAACCTATGGCTCATGATCCTTTTTGGGGTAGAATGATCCTTTCATGGGGGTCTCACATCAGATATACTGAATATCAGATATTTGCATTGGAATTCATGACAGTAGCTAAGCTAGTTATGAAGTAGCAACAAAATAACGTTACGGCTTGGCTCACTACTACACGAGGCACTGTGTTAAAGGATCGCAGCAGTAGAAGGCTTGAGAAGCTCTGTTCTGGCACCCCAGCCAAGCGTATGCTGCTTCTCTCTTCAGGAATTGCTGGCCTGGTGGTATTGAGAGTCCATGATGCTGTTTATGACCTAACACACATGCAGAATATTCTGGAGACTTCTCAAGGGGGGCTGGGATTCTCTCTCTACATAGCCTGTGTAACTACTCAACCTCCTCCAAGCCCCCTTCCCCACTGTACTCAGTGGTCACTGAAGCACACGGGTCTCTCGGGACTTGCTTGCTTACTACACCTTTGGTTCTTCACAGTCACCCAAAGACAAGACAGAGAGGGATTACTCAGTTTTACAAAACTGCCATTAACCTCCAACATCTTTCTTCCTATGTCCTCATAATGCCTTCATAAAGGATAGAGTGGGTTATTAAATTATAAAAAAAAATCTCATGTTAATGCCCAAGTTTGGTATTGATGATCAGTTCTGTAGGTGATTCTTCCCTACTGTGGCCCCTGTCCACCCCCCCCCACCCCCTCCACTTGATTAAAGCTACCACCGCATTGGAGAAAGCCCTACAAGTTCTGTCTCTACTCCCTCACAGTAACCACAGAGATAGCAAATTCTGAAAATTCCATTTCTGGAATAAAACCTGCTCGCAAGTCAGATAATGCTAGGAAACCAAGATGACCATGAAAGGCTAAACACGAAACGTAGTAAACTGTGCACAATTCAGATTCAAGATGTTAATTACCGTCCCTGCTTGCCGGCTCCTGATATTTTATAAAAGCCTCCTACGGCAGAGCAAATTACCTGAGATGACAGGGTTTCAGATGTTCCCAAAGAACTCCAGGGCTGGAAGGGACAGCATTGATGACAGCAATTGCAACATTTAGAGTCGGGTTTGCTCATACTGAACAGAGACCAGAAAGACCAAGTCCTTCCAAAGGTCACCGCTGTCTAACACTTCCTGAATAAAGTTTATTTCCTGCTACAAATGACCATAGATTTCCAGCTGAGAAGGGATTCCTTTCTTAGGCTCCTCACTGTCAAATTCTTACAAAACTCAGAGTGCATTGGCTATGTCTCTATCTTTGCCTCAACTCTGGAATGAGAAATGTAGCCCGTACGTTGCTGCAGACCCAGGCTAATTGCCTCTGGATTTAGCTTCTCCTTGTCTCTGGAGACTTGAGGCTTGTTACTGCTTCTCATGATGCCTAAATCAGACAGGCAAAATGGTTTGCTTCTTATAAAATAATTGCTTTCTAGTTTCAAGCAGAACAAGGTTTGGGTTTCAACTTGAGAACTTTTTGGAAATCAGACACTTAAAATCCCGTGTTATGCAACATTATATCTTTGTACAGGAATAGAAACTATAGAAAAATCTAAATACCGAGAACAGCAATACAGCAGGCCCTTGAGCTAGAGGCACCATGAGTCAGCACCTGTAGTGGAGATGAGATGAACAAACAGGGAAAACCTCATTTGGGGACCCAGTTACTTTGCCTCCGCTCAGCCCATCCCTCCCATCATGAGAATCAAGGTGACCCCAAAGTTTTCTTCAACATCAATTTGTATCACTGAAAGTACTTCTTTCCCCAATTAATTAAAACAACTCTTTAGGGATAAAAAAAAAAAATGTAGTTCTGTATAAATTAGTTCAAGAGCCTCAACCTGAGGATACGATGATTAACACCAGCCCAGCATTCTGAGCCACACTGAGTGCTGGCCTTGGTCTTACCTTTAAGTGACTTTTCTCTGAGTATGAACAGAGTAAAGTAATGCTGATGGAGGGATCGTACAAGAAGCTCTGAGGTCATGTATGATTTACATGGGAAGGCCCTTAGCAAATGCGTCAGAGGCAAACTTTGAGAAGCCAACTAATGGATCTTTTGGAAGAACTGGGAAAAGCGGGCTGAAAGAGACATCAATCAATGTATTTGTCTTCCCTCTGTGGGCAAGTGTTCTGTGAATTTCTCAAAACCACTTCGATACCCTGTCTGAACAAGAAGGCTATTCATACACCATCTAACCAAAGGATGATTTGATTACCTGGGCGTTTTCACAAAAGAAAACAAGTTCTTACCTTGCAGTCTACTAAAACTAACAGAAACAGACAAACATCAAATCCATCAAAAACGTAATTTCTGGCTGTTGGTACTTTCCTCCTATTGTCAAAGAAACAAATATGGTAATGCCTTTGCTTTCTATATCTTAGGAATGTTGAATTTCCAGTGTTTTGTTTGTTTTTAACTCACCAGCTCTTTTTTTCTAGAAGCCTGGAGTATCAGTGTGGCTTCCTGTATGAATCAAAACTTGGACTTGTGAGGAAGATTGGTTTGTTGCCCTGTTTTCCTTCCTCTACTTCAGCACCCTCACAAATGGCTTGATTTCCCTGGGTCTTGAAGGTCATCATTTTGACAAGTCCTCAGGCTCCTCTCTAAGAAACAGACTTTCTAAAGTCCGGGTTAAGTGAAAAAATAAGTACAACTTTAATTCATTGCTTACCTGCATATTTGTAGCCACAGTGTAGCACACCCTAAGCCTCAGAGAGCCCCTGGGAGAGGCTTGGTTTTGTTTTGTTTTAGACGTTTTTTCAGATTACTGTTATTAACTCTGTCATGCGGCCTTAATTTCTCAGTAACCCAAACTCCAATGTGCTGCTCTTAGTTCTTAAATGTACTATTTTAATGCTCTCAAATTGACTAAATCCAATTTAACAAATAATGAAAGCATACCCCCCAAGGAGAGAACTGTAAGAAACAGTGTGTAGAGTGTGTAGTGATGAGGCAGAGGATTCCAGAACAATCAGCCATTGTGATGAAGGAGGTGTGTCTCAAGGTCATTTTCCTGGGCAGATGTTTTCCCTGGAGTCTAGAGAGTAAAGTGCATAGTAAAAAACGGCAGCTTTTGCTGTTCAATCCCATCTCTGGGTAGAAATCTTACCTCCCCCACTTCCTACCAACCAACAACTGTTTACCATGGTAAATGACTCTGCATTTGAATCCAGGGGAGAAGTCCCAGGGGCACTGCAGTGTGAGATTCTAAGAAGACTTTCAGTCTGGCAACCCCTCAAAGCATTGGGCCCTGGGCTGTTGACTTCTGTGTAGAGCAAGCAATCAGGAAGAGAGCCCAGGGTCCAGTTACAGCTTTCCTATAATGATCTGAAATCTAATCTGTAGTCAGCTTTGGTCCTGAACACAGTAAATGCAAATGGAAGTAACTAAGAAATGGCTTTAGAAGCTTAGTTTCTGGATTCACACGCAAGTGAATCCAGGGCTCCTTAGTTGAGAATGCTGTCTCCAAGGCCCAGGGATGATGAGAAAGAGAAGGCACTTCTGCCCCACCAGCAGCGGAATGAGTATCTTGTCACCTTTCGTCACTGCTTTCCTTTCAAATCATCCTCTTAAACCCCAAACAATGGAGAAGTGAGGTTAGCATGAACAGTAACAAACAAAGCTAGCATTGCACCCATGCCTCATACCCAAAAAGCTGCAACGGGCAGCTCCTAACAAGTCGTTACTTTGTAGGTTTTTATTTACATAGTATTTGCTGGGGTAAGCGTGTGCAGGGTTATAACAATGGCTTCAAAGAATTTATGGTTAAAATAGAACTAGGGAAAATAGCTACAACTTCAGTTTATGGATTGCCTCTTGCTTTCAGCCTCAGGCCTGGAGTTTTGCATGAACTCTGAAGTATCTTTTATGGCCCCAATTTACATACTTGAGAAACTGGGCTGAGGTGGCAGGTGAACCATCCTATCCAGATCTCCTTTACTCTAAATCTTGTATCCTTTCTCTCCCTCAATTTCAGGCTTGTTCCTTTAATTTATGGTCTTACCAGAGAGGGAAGGTGAGAGACAACCCATAAATCAGCAGGCATTGCAAGTTAGGGATTGTAAGTGAGATTCTAGCAGTCTCAGTGTCTCCATCTCCAAGATTCTGAGCAATGCTGGGCTTGGCTCTGACTCTCACCAGGGATACTTGCTCTCTTCTGACAGTGGCTAAGCAGGCATCTGAATTCATCCCCTGTATATTCCACAGCTCCAAGGAGGGGGATTGTTCCCAGTGGACGCAAAGAGAATGGCAAGAGGCACTGAGTATATTAATATGTGATAATATGTAGAGTTTATTGAGTATGTGCCCAGAAGTGGTATAGCTGGACCATATATTTGCTATGTTTTCTTTTAAGGAACTCTAGGCTGATTTTTCATAATGTCTGTGTTGGTTTATACTCCCACCAGCAGTGAATAAAATTTCCTCTTCCCGGAAATTCTTGCCAGCATTCATTTTTGTTTATCTTTTCTTTTTATAATGCCCCTTTCTAATACGCGTTAAAATACCAATTATATTCTCTGCACAACTAGGAACAAATCAATTCTGAAATCCAGGTGGGGAAAACACCAAAAGCCAATTAATAGTCAAAACAACCCTTAGTAAAGAGAAACACAGGTGGAGAGATCAAAACACTTGATCTCAAATTGTACTACAGAGTCATAGTGGCCAAGACCACACAGCATTCAGGCCAATAGAACACACTGAAGGACCCAGGTAAAAACCTACACAGTTATGCTACCTAAATTGTGACAAGGGTGTGAAAAACATCCAGTTTTTTTAAAAAAAAGACAATCTATGCAACAAATAGCCTGGTTAAACTGGCTATCTAACTACAAAAGATTGAAATTAGATCCATCTTTCTTACCCATTCAAAAATCATTCCAAAGAGGACCAAAGACCATAGCTTAAAACCAGAGACACTAAAACTATTAGAGGAAACAACAGGAATAAAGTTGTAAATGTAAGTATGGGCAGAGACTTTCTGAACAGGACTCCAGGAGTACAGGGAATAACCCACGGGATGCATGAAGCTAAACCCTTCTGTATCTATATAGCAAAGTAAACTACAGGGCAGAAGGCTTAGTATGAGGGAAGAACTTTGTAACCTATGCTTCTGATAGGATTATTATCTATATATGAAGAAATGAATAATTAAAAAGCAAATAAACCAAATCTGCCAATGGATAAATTAACTAATGCTACAAATATTTTTCTTTAGACATTTGGGAAATGCAAATCAAAGCTAATTTGAGATCTTACCCAGTCAAACTTTGTAGCTGTGATTTTGAGCCTCATTTTTTAAATTCTTTGATGGACTGATTTTTATTTTATATGTATGAACATTTTGACCTTACGTATATAAGTGTACCACATGTGTTCTCATTGCCAATGGAAGCCAGAAAAAAGTGTCATATCTGGAACTGGAATTACAGATAGTTGTAAATTAAACCAGAGTCCTCTGCAAATAACAAGAGTCCTAAACCACTGAGCCATCTCTTCAGGTCTTTTTGTTTTTGAGAGGGAAGAAAAACCAAAAGCCCATTTCTATACATTTTAAGATTGATTTTCTTTTAGACATTTGAATGCAAGTGCCAATTAGATAATTGGATATAATTTCTAAAACCAAGAAAACATATTTAAAGTGGAAAACTAAGAAAGGAGAAAACAGAATTGCCACTGAGGCAGAAGAAAACTTGGGAGTTAGTTGTATTCTGGAAGCCAAAAGAGATATTTTCTAGAGAAAAAGCAGACACCATTTTAAACACCACTGACAGCTCAAATGATGGAAGACAAGGGAGATGCACTGGGCCTGAGCAATGAGGGTGGGAACTGGTAGGACCACAGACTTGGGGTGCTTCTTTCGAAAGACCAATAGGGGAGATAGGAGAACTGGAGGGAAGGTGCCAGAGAAATCAGAGGGAATAAGAGGACAATAGTGACTGTCTTTTAAAATGACCAAATAATAATAACTAGATGGAGAAGGGAAAGCTGATTCTGAAAGGGAGGGGAAATGGTCCGGGGAAGCTGCTGTGTGGACAGGTAAGGAAGAGATGGAGGGTTCTGACTGTACCGTTGAAACCTACGGCCACAGAAAAGACTGATCATGTAGACTAAGGCAGAAGTAGAAGGGCTGTGGTCTTGGAGCCTAGGAAAAAACACATTAGATAGTTCGGCATGGTGATGTATGCCAATGTTTTATTTTCTGGGAAATGCAAATTTTTCTGAGCAAAGTTAGCCTTGCACATTACTCAAATGTTTTAATCGTCTCCGAGTAGGAAATAGCCAGTATTGTAAGGCACTCAGCGAATGACAAGAGTTTTATAGTGAAAGATTTTTCAAAAGTTTTCATTTTTATGTGTAAAGATGTTAAAATGCTTCCCATTTAAAAACTCAGACAACATCCCATAAAATGATAATTCTGCTGACTGTATTCTTCACTTTGAGTAAAAAGGTCAGCTCTATGGAAAAATATTTTCTGCTTAAGCTTTGGTGAAAAATTCGAAATAGGATGAGTTTATACAAATATTTTTTCAAGCTTTATTGTCTTTATTTTTCTTGCTAAAAATGGAAAGAGCAGACACACACACACACACATGAATGCACACCAACACACACACACACACACACACACACACACACACACACACACACACACAC
>OU015746.1:96724031-96747830 GCA_907169655.1 Acomys percivali | reverse complement strand
AGCCCACTCTCCTTTTTGCCATGATTTAAGTGAAAGGACCAGTTCATCGCAGCTCTGCCTAAGCCTGTCATGTCTTCCCTTGTGCTGTCTTTCTGACCACTGTGATTACATCCCATGTTGTTGTTGTTTTATTATTTTTTTTATTTTTAGTATTTTACTCCAGTTCTTTTTCAACATAGGTAAAGCCTCTGAGTGCATCTGAGTCATCAATTCTGAGCCTTTAAATGAGTCTTTACATCAGAAGAGCATGTCTACTCTCCCCAAACCTGAGTGTGCTTATGAGCAGCCACTGCACAAGTCATCTGATTCCTGTGTACACAGTTGCCTGTGGACATGGACAGGAGGCAAACACTCATCAGACCCAAGATGTGAGTATTCGAACCAAATCAGCTGGGCATCTGAAGATAAGGTGGTATCGAGGGTACCCAATATGCAGGCTAAGTGTTCTTCTTTTATTTATACATTCAAAATCACACTTTGCCATTTTTCAGTCTGCTTAAGCTTTTAGTCACAATTTTCCTGTGACATAATGATGTAATTGTTGTAGTATGATGTATGAATATAACAACGACCGTGAGCATTGTTAAAGAATAATGAGACTAATATTTTCACTTTTGGAGCTTTTAAATCTCTAGTTGCCTCAACGGGCCTTCGCCTCGCCTCAATAGTCCCTTTTATAAAAGTGTTTGAGATCACTGCGTGTGGTGGAGCATTTGGGAGGCAGAGGCAGGTAGATCGCTGTGAGTTGGAAGCCAGCCTGGTCTACAAGACAAGTCTAGGACAGCCAAGGCTACACAGAGGAACCCTGTCTCAAACAAAACAAAACAACAAAACAAAAACTGCTTGAGATCAAACTACTGAAATCATTCTATAGTAAACACTTGCTTATCTTTCTGACCAAGTAATGCCCATGCAGCTTGTCACCTCCTACAGGTTCTTCTGTGTGTAGGATGGCCTCTTGTTCATTGCAAAGGTTCTTGCCAAGGTAATATAATCCGACTCATCTATTATCGATCTCTCCACCATTTGCCTATCTATCTATCTATCTATCTATCTATCTATCTATCTATCTATCTCATCTAATATCATTTACCATCTCTTATCACTTATCTTTATCATCTACCTCTTATCTATAAGTCTGTTACTAATTATCTATCTATCATGTTTCATCTGTCAACCTATTATCAATATGTCTACCTTTCATCTATATGTTCACATTTGGTTTTTTTTTGGAATTTAGTATTCTCTATAACAGTTTTTATTATAACACGTTGATTATATTTCCTTTATTCAGACCTATTCAATTTTATTTTTAATCATGCCTGTTTGTATTCCATGAGAATATTCAAGAGAAATGACAGCATGTATTCATAAAGAATTTGGTATAAGAATGCTTGAGGATCTTTATCTGTGTGCCAACAGATGACTAGTTATGTGGATTTTGATACACTCACACAGTGGGATATTTCTCTGTGATCTAACATCAGAGTGATGAAGCACAGATAAGTTTATAAGCTATACAGAGAGGGGAAACTGAGCATGTGGTCAGGTTTGCATGTGATATGTGTGCACTGGCTTTCTTGACAGGAAGTGGCCATGGGGGATGCTCACTGAGGCTGCCTCTGGATGCTTTTGCAGCCTGTGCTTAGGCATTTCCCACACCACAACAGCAAATTTAACAATCCTCCCCTCATTCTATAATCAATGTCTATTTTAAATGGTAAAATCTTATACTACCTCCTTGATTACTCTGCTAACACTAGCCCATAACTTTAATGAGCCTCTCTTAGCTAGATTTTAATCAGCTTATTGAAGTACAATTTGCATAAGATAAAATTCTCTCATTTGAATGCACTGCTCAGTGAGTGTTTGCATATGTATGTCCCTGTGCAGGTAGTCTTCAAGACACAGACTATTACTGTCACTCTGCAAGCTCATTCTCTTTGAAGTTAATTCTCCACTTGACCCAAGTAGCTATTTGTTTATTGCTCTAGTTGGTGCTGTGAACCTGGGGGAGTGGGCCTATAGGTGAGGTAGATTAAAGATTCATGCAATAACCAATTTTATTTAGAATATCAGACATTAAAAAGAATCTCATGAGTAAGGTGTTCAATCACAAGGCCAAGGCACATATGGCAAAAACATTTTTTTGCATAGAGGCATATGAATAACAGCAGTTGAAGTAAACTCACTCCAATTCACTACCCATAGGAGGTGCAGGAAAACACATTTAAGAACAATTTCAACAATTTTGTCCTTTTGAAGAAACTGAGGTTGCAAGACTCTTGTTTTCTTGGAGTTTTTTCACAAGCACTGAGAATTCCCCTTGCGCAATTCCATTCTTAGATTGTGTTTTGACACTTATTGGGCTGGTTTCTGTTCCTGTTTATGACTTTCCTGTTTTTGTAGTACCTGTAAATGGAACGCTATAGTGCATTTTGTTCCATGTCCACTTTCTTCTCTAAGCACACCGCTTCTATGGCTATCCATACTAGGCTGTGGTTCTTAACATTATAGAGTAACAGTCCACAGTGTGGCTGTACCATGTACTTATTAATCTGTTGTTCCATAACACTGTGTCAACCCTCCTGGAACAGTCTCATGAGGAGCACGTGGTTTCACTTCTCTTGCATAAATACTTAGAATTAGAATTGTTTGGCCATACAGTGGCACACTCTACCAACATTAATTAAATCCATTTGACAGATTCTCAAATCTATTTTTACCATATTTCTGCAGTCTTGCAAAGACTACATTCTGTTTTATGTTTTCTGATATTTAAGTCTTGCCTTGTTGTTAAGAAATACATTATTTCATGATAGGCTTTTAAAAAATTGTGTTTTTAACAAAAACATAGGACAAAGGCACATAGGAAATCCTTTTTGAATTACTGTATGGTTTTCAAATAATATACCACTAAGCACAGTTAGCCTAAGTTTCACTTCCCTTTAAAATAAGTTTGTAAGGTTGAGTTTCACACTGGGCATGTTTTGTGTAAATATGTGTAGTGATGGGAAGTCAATTATTCTTGTCCTTCTGGATCTGATAATCTAAACATAAGCAAGAAAATGCCATTGCTGTCATCTTTGCTACATGGACAGGTTTGTTCTGAAAACAAACGTGAAAAACAGAGACTAATTAGTGTGGCACATTGAGGGCTTGATCTAAGAAGGCAGCGGGACACAGACATTTCTACCTCTAAATGCCTACGGTATCAATACACTTTAATACATTTTATAATTTGACACTAAACAGTTCTATGTAATACATGAAACCTCATGGGATCAGTTCCCAGCTAACCTTCTACCATATTAATAAACAGGGAGGCAAAGCCAAAAGAAATTTCTTCTGAGTGACCTTAGTGTCAAAGGTTGGATTTCCTCAATTTTCTTTAGTTTGTACCAGATATTTAATATAACATATACATAAATGATATAAATTATGTGATAGTAATTTGGTCTGTGTCCTTTAGCCTCCCTGAAGCTGAAATTGAAGTGACTACTTAATGCCAACCAGCATCAGAAAATATGTTTACTTAGGAGATTCTAAGATGGTGGCATCCAGTGTGCATGGTATCAGAGTAGCAAAAGATCAGAGACTGCAAACCAAGCAAGTGGCCTGCCTGCTGACTTCAAAATTCCAGCATCCATGTTTCTCAGATGAGAGGAGGCATCCTGGGAGCTAGGGATGCACAGTTCCATCCCCCTCTCATTTTTGCACATAGATTGTTCCCAGGTCCAAGAGACACACACAGTCCTAGGATTCCACCTACCTGAGCCACACCAAGGGAAGCTCCCAGATACCAGGGACATGATCTGGTCCAAGGTTAACTCAGCCCCCTGTGGAGACCACCCAGATAATAGAAGCATACAGGGTCCCATTCCAAGATGACGGTGCACAGAGGAGTCTGGGTAACAGGAGTGCAGTTGATAAATCCTTCAAAGAAATATGGAAAAACATAAACAAATAGAGGATGCACTGCTAACTCTCAAATGCCAGTATCTGTTTGTGTTTCTCTGGAGAGAAGAGAGGACCCAGATTGCTAGACACAGAAGATACCACATTCAGACAGCTGCTCCTGTCATCTGGAGGATGAGTCTGGATTCCAGAGATGTGCAGATATAGCCTACAGTTCACAGCTCTACTAGCCATCTTGAGGAGACCTGCAGGATCTCAGGATCACACAGGTTAGACACCTACTTCCAAATACCCTACCTATAGGTCCAACTGACACACAGCCAGCAGAGAAGATCTGTAGGCTATTCAAGGAGATCCAGCCCCCAACTTAGCAAAGTTAAATCAAGATCAGGTAAACAAGTAAAAGAGTCCAGTGATCCCTGAGGAAATAGAAGCAGTTATTAAAAGTCTTTCATCCAAAAAGAGCCCAGGGCAAGGTGGCTTCAGCACAGATTTTTACAACTTATATGTCCCTCAGCTGAAGAACAGATAAAGAAACTGTGATACATTTACACAATGAAATAGTACTGAGCTATTAAAAACAAGGAAATCTTGAAATTTGCAGGCAAATGCATGGAACTAGAAAGCCATGCATGATGTACATTCATTTATAAGTGGATTTGAGCCATGTAGTACAGGATAAACATACTACAATACACAATCCCGCCCTCCCCCCGGAAAACAAAAAAACCAAACAAGAAATAAGGAGGACCCAAGGGAGGATGCTTAAATCTCACTCAGAGAGGGAAATAGAATAGACAGTGGAAGAAGTTGAAGAGAGGAACAAGGTAGGCGATGGAACACAGGGAGACATGTGGGTAGAGATAAGAACAAGGAGAGTGGAGACAGGAGTGCGTAAGGCCTGCAATGAGACGAGAAACCATGGGCGGGGCATCTCTGTGACAAGCTGGAGACCTACAGCAGGGTAGGCTCTGGGGAGGATATGGGGGTGACTCTAGCTGAGACTTTTAGTAGCAGTGGTCATAGAGACTGAAGAGGACGCCCTCTAACTAGACAGAACTAGTGGAGGGAGGGGAACACCAACCCACCTACAAAAACTTTGACGCTAAATTTACCCTGCCTACAGGATGTGTGGGGATATAGATAGAGCAGAGATTGAGAGAATGTTTAACTAATGCCTGGCCCAATCTGAGACCCACCACACAGGAGGGAGCCAACCCCTGACACTATTGTAGATATTTGTCTATGTCTGTAGACAGAAGCCTAGCATAGGTGTTATCTGATGGGCTCCACTCAGCATCAGATTGAAACAGATGCTGCAACTCACAGCCAAACATTGGGTGAAGCATAGGGAGTCTTGTAGAAAAGTGTGTTTGTGGGGGGGGAGATTACAGGAACCTGGAAGGGACACATGTTCCACAAGAAGACTAACTGAACCAACTAACTATGGCCCAGAAGGGCTTGTGGAGACTGAAGCACCAACCAAGGTCAACACATGGACTGGACCTAGGCCCTCTACATAGATGTAGCTGATTGGCAGCTCAGGCTTCATGTGGATCTCTCAGTAAGGAGAACAGGGCCTGTCTTTGACATGGACTATGTAGCCTGCTATTTGACCACTTCCCCCTGGTGGGACTTGCAAGTTAAGCCAGAGAGGAAGAGGATGCACTCAGTCATGGTATGACTTGATGTGCTAGGATGGACTGGTTGGGAGTTTCCCCTTTTCTGAGGAGTAGGGGAGGGATTGTAGGGAGAAGAGAGAGGGAGGGTGGGAATGGGAGGAGAGTAGGGAGGGGCCTATGATCTGGTTGTAAAGTGAATAAATAGATTAATTAACTTAAAAAAGAAAAGACGTTTACTCATATATATAACTGAAATGAAGAGCCACAGAAAAAAGGTCAAGTGCATGGTTCTGATCCATAATTATTGCGATCTTGTGTGGGAAAACCATTACTACTGAATATTCTGTTACCCTGCTGAGTTTGCGATGTGAATTCGCCAGTTGTCTCAATTATCTGCTTCATACTGGCCATTGGATCTTGGCCAGGCCAGTGATTTTTGTCTCAGGCCTGGGCCACTGCTTTGTGATCCATCATTACAACCTCATGTCAAAGCTCCAATGTTGCTAAGACTGGTGATAAACCACCATCATCGCGCCTGAGTCATCCTTCTGCCAGTCTCTGCTGGGCGTGCCTACTGAATATGAATGCTTCTGAAATAGTTCAGCTGCACAGGCATGTAGAAGGACTTCTCCACAGGCTGTTTATTCCATGTTGCCTAGTGACAGTGGCAGTGCAGGGATCCTGTTGCTTTCTAAGAACCTTCCCACCAGATATGATAACCATGAATGTTGGGTTTCTCTCCAGGCTGAAGAGAAATGGGTCCTATTATTAGCTAGAGCTGTCTGCCCGTGGGAAGCTAGTCTATGCTATTTGTTGTTGTTATCTTAATAACACATTTGCAATCAGAGTGGCGACAGTAGCAGGCCATTCAATAGGAGATAATTATTTAACCCTGTATCTGTAGTACTGGGAGGAGATGAAATTTTTAGAGCTCTCTTTTGATTCATTCATACTCTAAAAGCAGTTGGGAGAATATTTGCTTTCATATTCACATCACTTTAATTTCAATAAAACCCATGAAAACTCCTAACAAGTATAGTACCCCATGGACTCCTGAGACCCCTGTGTTGAGTAAAGGGGGTAGAACCACGTCTGCAGTGCTTCTACTTACACAAAGCTTAACAACACCCAATAATTGGTGAGGACACTGACTGAGAAAAGCCACATATGTTCACCTTCCACCCCCACGTGGAGACAGGAAGATGTGTTCATCTTCCCACATAGCGATGATAGACAGATGTGGGTACTGTTCAAGGTGGAGATAAAATCCATGCACTTTTCCATGTAGGGATGAGATACCTTACCACACTGGGGAAAGATGATATGCCCACTCTTTCTTGTGGGGTTAAAGCCAATGCAAGTCTGCCCTACCACATCGGTGAAAGGTGCTGTGCTTTTCAGGTGTTGTCCACCTGTCCACACCATTTGGCGTACAGAAAACAGAACCACGAGCTGCACTTCAAGAGTTAATTTTCAGCTCTGATGCCAGCCTGAGACGCTGGGTGAGTTTCAGATTTTTTAGAAAAACCTCAAACAAGGCCAACCCCAGCTCTAGGTCCTGAACATTGTCTAGAAAACCTCTTCACTTCCCCTTCCCAGAGATAGGACTGACTTGGTAGGGCAAAGAGATATTGTTGGTAGTGGACATACTCCATTTTAGTTTGTGTGCCAGCTCAGACTCATTACACTCTGCACATGGAATCTATACATTCAAAACAGTAAATAAGAAAAAAGAAAGAAAGAAAGAAAGAATAACTTCATTGTTTTCATTATTCACATTTTACTTACGAGAGAACATAGACTCAGAGAAATAAAGTAATGAGGCGCCCAAGTTCATTGTAGGTCACCGTATCACCAATAGAATTGCAGTCTTACCCTTTGAAAAGCAGCAAGCTTTACGCTGTGACATTCGCGAAAAGCCCAAAGTTTCTATATTTAATGAACGGGGTGGGGGCTGGGGGGGGGAAGCTAATTATGAATGTGGAGCTATGTTCCCTGCATTCCACTTCCGCAGGTGCAGTTTCTATTTACTCCACACTGCAGAAGTAATTGGCATGAGTACTTTTCTTCCCCTGGGAAAAGCTAAGAGAGAGGCTGTCCAGTAGAGGAGGACATGCAGGGTCTACTCAGTCCTCACTGTGTTGAAACAACTGCTGTGCAGTGACTTCTGGTGATGATTTGTGGCATGTGGTGGTGCATTAGCTTCTACAGTCTAAAAACTAGCTCCCACATAAACAGTGCAGAAGCAACCAACCGCCAGGCCTCTTGGGAGCATAGATAGCTAGACAGCGGCTTACTGGGTGAAGTCTATTTGCAATTATAACAAGTTCCCACTTGATGCTGATAGCTCTGGCCCCAGAGTTGTTAAAGATGAGGTCATCACAGCTGAAGTGGAATCTGCAATTTACTTCAGGTGTCCAGCTCAAATTGGGAGACGAAACCAGCGTTCATCATTTTGAGACTCAATAGAGCCACCTTGTACTGAGAAACACAATTAGAGATACACATAAATAACAACGTACCATCAGGATCAAAGTTTGTTGCAAATTGTTTAAATTGGTTGATTAGAATTGCCTGAATTGCATCAAGTAGATCGGCCTGTGTTGCTGGGGCTCTGTGCATAGTCTTAGGTCCATAGCTTCAGAAATTCCAGTGTGGGAGCGACTTTACTAATCATGAAAATCTTAGAATCCATAGCATAAACTAGAGTGGCTAATAGAGGTCTTTCAAGATCGCACATAGTCATACAGACACAGGAACACACACATCAACATAGAGATGTGGACCCAGAAACACACAAATACATGTGACTGATAGCCTTCCATAGCCATGGTGCCCACACACCTATGCAATCCTGAGGTTGACCTGTCTGTCAAGCCAGGTGTGAGGCAGAAGTGATGCTATGCAGAATAAACAACAGGTTCCAGATAGTTCTGACTGTGCTCTTTGTTCAGAGGACATTAGTTGTCACAGGATGAGGAAGCTCAGGCCTTCTATGCAGTCTAAGCCAGCACAGAGGCCTCCTACCAACAGCTGTGTGAGTGAGTGAGCTTGGTGTTCATGCCCTGTCCTCCAACTCCTCCATGAATAAGGGAACAGGAGCCTACACTGGACAGAGATAAACTTCAGATTTGGAAAGATACAGAGTGTACTTCAGAGTAACTCTCACAAAAGTCATCTGACTATATTATCTCTGCTTGAGCGAAGCTGGTTCTTATTTCCTGATGTTCAGCCCCTATCCCAAAGACAAAGGCAAATGAAAAGTCATAAAAGGGGGAACTTACAGTTACTTAATGAATAAAAGCAATACAACACAAGTTCTACCGGTGGGGGGGCCTTACTGCTGCATGGTCAGACACATTTCAGGAAGGCCTCATTTGGGATGATAGAGAAGACAGGCCAGGATGGGTGGAAATGAGCTATGTTAATAATTGATGGAACTTCATGACAAATGAACTTAGTATATATATATATATATGGAAGAATAGAAGATATTATGAGAATTTCAGAGGAATGGATGACATAATAATGACACGCATCTCTAAGTAAAATAGACCAGGGCGGAATATGGGCTGAGATTTTAGAAGGGGACAAAGACGAAAATGTTTACTTTGGGATGGTCTTGGATTCAGTTAGCTTGAAGGTCTTAGAAGAATGATTTACTTTTAAAACATTTTCCTGTGTCTCTTAAATTATATAATAATATTTTATTCATTCTCCAATCCAATTGATATAAAACTGGAGGTAGCTTTTGTATTTATTTTACCAGTCTTAGCAAGCTTAAAGGTTTGGAGATTTGTTGAATAATGGAGAGCCAAGGACTATTTAAAAACCTAGATTTTTTTTTCCCCTCAAACTATAGTCTGTGACACTGGGGCATGCATGCAGTGACATCTCTGCATAACTTTCTTCTTCTTGCTGAGCGCTGCCATCCTCTCCTGATGTCTGGAGTTACCCACTGTTTTGAGTTGGTGCTAGCATTCTCATGGAATATTGCCAGGTGGGGTTTTACTATAGGCTTTGAGTGATCAGGGACTAGCCAGGGGCTGCGGAACTCTGACAGTGTAGCCTAACTCATGGGGAGATCTGCTTGTGAAACTTGATGCTAAAGTGTTGGCTCCTGGGGACACGCATGATTCTGATAAATAGTACGTTTGGGCTCCATTTGCCTGGCTTCACTTCTGGACACAAGTGCAGCAAGGAGATGGCTTCTTGGTGAGCACAGTTCTGGGACACATTATAATGCTATAGACCAAATCATCTAAGTCTCTAAGCCACGGAGCTTCAAAGCTATTTGTGCTGTGCTATAGAAATCGCCTTGGCCCACTGTGGAACTCACACCTTGGACAGTCATCACTTTGCATTACTCAGGCTTCTACAAGCAGTGAGTTATTATCACACAGATTCTTCCAGCATTCAGATTGCCCCAGGTGCTGGTCTGGGAAGTGAGACTATTGTGTGAACAGCAGCCAAGTTTGCCCCCAGAGAAGCATACACTGAAGTGGAGATCTCAACTTTTAGCATCAAAGTCTTTTGTCTTCATACAGTTTTCCTCAGCAGTCTACAATATTACAGTTTTATTTTTATTATTATCTGTAGTTTTAACACGTCTTCCAGATAAAGGCTATAGAGTCAGATTGATGCAATGGAACACAGAACTAAAAGCTGTTTGAGCGAGGTTAACTTGATGAAGGTGACTGGGCTGGGCCTTTGTTCCTCTAGTTTATAATGACGGCATTTATTTTCTTCTTTTGGCTAAGTTTGAGGGGAAAGGAACTTCATGGGGGAAATATGTGTAAACAAATACTGGAATTACTATTGCTCCCTAGTACTCTGTGTAAACAAATCTATAGTAGATGCTTAACACATTCATGAATTTTAATTTAACAATGAACTTCAAGCAATTTACTTCAAAGACATTTGAGGCTAACAGGCTAATTATATGTTGCCTGAAGAGGGAAATATTTCCTCCGGCTAACTTATTGATCTGTTGCCTTTTAATAGAAAAGTATGCCGATCTAATTACAGAGAAGGGTTAAAAGCTAATAACTGCAAACTGGAGTTTGTCCTTAATGGAACAGAATGATTAACGTTTTGGAAGAAACAGCCTCCCGTGGACCTTTGGCTGCAGACTTGAAGCACATTGCTGCTAATGTTACAGCTGAGTGTTTTGGGTACCTGTCTGCTAAATGTTATTATTGGACACAGGGGGCAGCAATCACATATGACTAGGTCTCTACAAGTTTAATTTACAGTCCCCAATTAGTACTACCTTTTCAAAAACAAAGCGCCAGCTACCTGACCACACTCGTCCATGCAATAGCATGCTCCACAACCCTTTCCAAAGACTAATACAGGTTTTTTTTAAAATCCTGTATGAAGATTGTGACATGACAAACTCTGGGAAGTCACTGTGGATTATCTTGCATCCATATGTGTGTATGTGCATCTCCCCAGCTCTCTGACATAAGAATGTGGAATGAGTGTAAAGGCCTAAAGATGGAGGTATGGAAATTGAAAGTAAGATTTTCATATAAATGCATTGGGAATTGAAAGCTGTAAAGCAAGGATGCCATTTGGGAGCAAGCAATTAGAGCTAATGGTCAAAGGGCATTAATGTTACCACTTTTTATAGTATTTTCTGGCCAGTAGCTCTCCCCCGCCTTTGCCTTGGAACAGGAGTTATGGTTGCTGGCTAAGCTAGGGGACCTCTGGACAGTGCTCTAGAGGGTACTGGAAGAGCTTCTCTGGAGCACTAGGGGTTCTGAGAGCAGCCCTGGGGTCTCTGGATGGCAGGAGATGTGGCTGTGGCTGTAGCAGCAGTAAAGGGAGTGAAGAGGCTGTGGTGAGCAGATTGGTGACCTCTGGAGATTGGGAATGTGGCTAGTAAAGTCTGAAACCCAGACATTTTGCTCCAAGGGGTAAGAGCTGTTTATAATCTGCTGTTGATATGATAAAAATCCACCTAAATTGTCCCATCCCATACTCAGGAAGGGCACCTAATTCTCCAGTGTTTACAGTTCCAACAATATTGTCTCTTGCTTATGTGCCTGTTTCATGTCTTTATTTTGTTAAGTTTTTGAAGTCTACCTGCAAAGCTGATCGTGAACCTTTGAGCTGTGAACTCAACCTTTTAGGACACTGAGGCAGGAGGATTCTTGAAGCCAGGAGTTTGAGTAGAGCAACACAGTAGGACTCTGTCTCAGTTTCTTTTGCAGTTGCTGTGATAACATACCCTGAGAAAAAGCAACTTAAGGGAGAAAGGATTTAATTTGGTGATAGTCTGCCATGGTGGGGCAGTTGAGGCAGCAGGAGCTTGAAGTAGCTCATCTGGAATCAGAAACAGGGGCCAATAAATGCTTGAACTCCAAGCCCAACCATGGAATGGTGCCACCACAGTGGCCTTCCTATCTCAGTTGACACAGTCAAGATAACGGCCACAGGCATGCGCAGAAACTTGGATGTCAGGTGGCTTAACTGTCTGTGAAGTTGACTGTTGATACCATCATAGACATCATCTTTTTTTATTATTTATATTATTTTTATTAATTATTCAGATTACATCTCAATTGTTATCCCATCACTTGTGTCTGCCCGTTCCTAGACATCATCTTAAGCCACGCCAAAACAAAACATAAAAGTTGCATCATAAGTCATAAGTTTCTTATCATTACTTATCCTTACATCCTAAAGTTTTTAGTGGCGGCTTAATATTTAACTGCAACTCTTCACAACTCTTGGTGTATTTCCAAAGAAATTTTAATTGTAACCCAGTTGCTTTCTTATTTTGGTTCCTCCTAGATGAAAATTATGCACAAATATTCTCAACTCCTGGGAGCCATGGCTTTCGTTCCTTGATTTACAATGCTTCATTCATAGACCAGGCATCACCTGGGGTCACAGAGGCTCCTCTGAGCATACCCCCTACCTTGTAAGAGAACCACTCTGGGTGCTTTAACCATGGGGCTACATGGATGTGGGTTCTGTATGTATTTTTTTTCCTGGTGATCAGATGGTGCAGGCATTGAATGATTGCTTCTTTACACTTGCTTTGTCCTGACAGACAGTGAGGCCCAAGTCCTATCCTGTTTCCAGATGTAGTTCCCTCTTCTCTTTAACTCTATTCTATCTACCTCCTATTTACAAAAGAAATATATTGTACATAGGGCCATTCCATTAAGGTTGTGTGATCTCTTCATTCCAGCACTGTCATATATTTAAAGTTTATGATGCTGCTCTTCCCAAAGGAAAACATCATTCAGGTGGTGTGGTCTTCCTGTAGATAGACTTTCCTTCTACTTTTCTATCTCTCTGTCCTCTCTTTGTCACTGCCAAGTTCCTACAATCCAACCTGGCTACAGTACTATCTAGACCTTAGCCTATTGTTTCAATTACAGTTTTTAACTGTGGATATTTCTGAGGATGACAGTTATAGTATAGCTTCCCAAGCAGCGGCATTGCTGACATTTTGGGCCAATCAAACGATTAGCAACAATTCTGGCCCCTGCTTGTGAAAAGCCAGTGATCCTCTGTACACTCCTACCCCATACCTCTAAGGTAGAGTCTGGGCCAAAACAGGCCCAGACATTTTATAAAGACCTTCAGAAGATTAAATTCTCTTTAGTGGGGCACTCACTGAGCTATAGAATTAAAGAGCACCCTTCTTGCTTAATAAACATTCTTGCAAGTACACTTATCTCAGCATTTGAGAAGAGAAGCTGTCTTTACTAACTTCAAATACATACTGATTTGATTATATCTGCGGTGTGAAATATCTACAATTTATGGATTTTTTTCTATCTTATGAAGATGGTTCAACATATACAGAACAAAATGATTTAATTGTTATGAATTTTTAAGTATTTTCATATGAAGAAATTCAAAAGCTAATGGTAGATTGGATTAGATTAGATTAATTAAAGGGTACAAAGATAATAATCAATAAATTGTAGACCAGGAATCTACATATTAGAATAAATAAAAATGATCAATGCACTAAGGGTCAATGATTAGGTTGAGCTTTGATTAACATTACTTTGTTTTGAAAAACAAGACCCCGTTTATGCAGAATACTGATTTTTTTATTCACTAGAGGAATCTGACTTTAGTATGTTCTTTTGAAGGCAAAGGGTATCTATTAGAAAGTGTCTACATTAGTCTAGGAACCCACATTTCTTTTATTGCTTGTTAGTGAGCCCAGCCACTTCAGGTCTTTCTTAACTACTCACAGGGCTAAGGAACAGAAGGCCAGACAGGAACAAATCATTAAAGCATATAATAGAAGTATTAGCGGAGTTCCCACGCCCAGCTTCCTGTTGAAGTGCAATTAGTTGGAGACAAAACAGATCTGAGATTGTCTAGAATGAGGAAGGGCATCCACAGAGGCTTCCAGGCAGGGTAATTCAGTGTTCTAAAAATGTTATCTCTCTTTTTAAAAAATATGTGGTTTTTTAAATTATAATTTATGAATAGTACATCTCGATTTTTATCCCCTTGCTTGTATCTTCACGTTCCCTCTTTCTTCCTACCCTTCCTCCTTCTTCTGCCCTATTCCCTTCCCCTAGACCTCTGACAGGGGGTGCCCTCCTCCCCATCATCTGACCATTCCTGGTGGAAGTACAAACTTGTACAACCACTTTGGAAATCAATCTGTCACTTTCTCAGAAAATTTGGAATAGTGCTAAGTCTGTATAACTCCTGGGCATATACCTAAAAGGTGCTCCACCATACCACAAGGACATTTGCTAAATTATGTTCATAGTAGCCTAATTTAATATCCAGAATCCGGAAACAACCTCAGCTTAAGAATGGATAAAGAAACTGTGGTACATTTAGACAATGGTATATTATTCAGCTATTAAAAACAAGGAAATCTTGAACTTTGCAGGCAAATGGATGTAACTAGAAAAGGTCATATGAGTGAAGTAACACAGATTCAGATAGATATGCATGGTATATACTCATTTATAAGTGAATACTAGCCCAACATAAATGTCCTCTGAGAGACTCCACCCAGCAGAGGTTCTGGATAGATGCTGAGACTCATAGCAGGACTCTGGATGAAGCACTCAAAGTTGTTTGTAAGAGGTAGGGGGGACGGAAGGATGCAGAGGATTTAGGAGTTCCTCCAGGAGACCATCAATGCTGGAGGATCTGGACCCAAGGGGGCCTTCACAAACTGTTGTACCAACCATGGACAATGCATGCAGTGAACCTAGACCCCCCTGTTTAGACGTGGCCAATGGGTATTTCATTATCCATTGTTTTTATTTGCATTACCCTGATAACTAAGGATTTTGAACATTTAAGTGTTTCTTGTTGATTTGATGTTCCTTTTTTGAGAATTTTCTGTTTAGCTCTGTACCTCATTTTTAATAGGATAATTTTGTTTTGTGGTGTTTAATTTCTTGAGTTGTTTATATAGTTTGGATATTAGCTTTTTGTCAGATATAGGGTTGATGAAGATCTTTTCCAGTTTGTAGGCTGTTGTTTTGTTCTGTTGACAGTGTCCTTTTCGTTACAGAAGCTTTTCACTTTCATGAGGTCCCATTTATTAGTTGTAGAGCTCAGAGCCTGGGCTATTGATGCTCTGTTCAGGAAGTTGACTCCTGTGCCAATGAGTTCAAAGCTCTTCTCCAATTTTTCTTCTAACACATTTAATGTGTCTGGTTTTATATTGAGGTCTCTAATGGACTTGGAGTTGAGTTTTGTGCAAAGTGATGAATATGGATCTATTTTCATTTTTCTACACATAGACATCCAGTTAGACCAGCACCATTTGTTGAAGATACTATCTTTTTTTCTATTGTATGGTTTTGGCTTCTTTGTCAAAAATCAAGTGTCTGTAGGTGTGTGAGTTTATTTCTGGATCTTCAATTCAATTCCACTGATCAACCAGCTTATTTCTATGCTGCTGCCATGCAGCTTTTATTACTGTTGCTCTATAGTACAACTTGATATCAGGGTGGAGAGTCCTCCAGAAGATCTTTTATTGTATAAGATTATTTTAGCTTTTCTGGGGTTTTTGTTTTTACATATGAAGTTGAGAGTTGATCTTTCAAAGTATGTAAAGAATTGGGTAGGTGTTTTGATAGGGATTGTATTGAGTTTGTAGATTGCTTTTGGTAAGATGGCCATTTTGCTATGTTGATTCCCCTGAACCAGGAGCACGGGAGATCTTTCCATCTTCTGATATCTTCTTCATTTTTTTTCTTCAGAGACTTGAAGTTTTTTTCATATAAGTCTTTCACTTGCTTGGTTAGAGTTACATCAAGATACTTTATATTGTTTTTGGCTATTGTGAAGGGTTTTGTTTCTCTAATTTCTTTCTTAACCTGTTTGCCATTTGTATACAGGCAGGCTACTGATTTTTTTGTGTGTGTTGATTTTGTATCCAACCACTTTGCTGAGGGTGTTTATCAGCTGTAAGAGTTCCTTGGTAGGATTTTGGGGGTCATTTATGTATACTATCATATCATGTGTAAATAAAGATACTTTGATTTCTTCCTTTCCCAGTTGTACCCCCTTAATCTCTTTCAGTTGTCTTACATCAAGTATTATACTGCCTTACATTCAAGTACTATATTGACAAGATATGTAGTGGACAGCCTTGTCTTGTCTCTCATTTTAGTGGAATCTGTTTTAATTTATCTCCATTTAATTCGATGTTTTCTATAGGCTTGCTGTATATAAGCTTTATTATGTTTAGGTAAGTCCCTTGGATTGCTGATCTCACCAAGACTTTAAACATAAACATATTGCGTTTTGTCAAATGCTTTTTTTCATTCAGTTTATTTATATGGTAGATTACATTGATGGATTTCTGTACATTGAATCATCCCTGCATGCCTGTGAGTCTACTTAGTCATGGCAAATGATATTTTTGATGTGTTCTTGTATTCAGTTTGTGAGAATTTTAGCATCAATGTTCATAAGAGAAAATGGTCTGAAATTCTCTCTCTTTCTTTGGGTCTTTGTGTGGTTTAGGTATCAAAATGACTGTAGCCTCATAGGATGAGTTTAGTAATGCTCCCTCCATTTTTATTTCATGGAATAGTTTGAAGAAAATTGATATTAGCCCTTCTTTGAAGATCTGGTAGAACTCTGTGCTGAAACCATCTGACTCTGGGCTTTTTTGCTTGGGAGACTTTTGATGACTGCTTCTATTTCCACAGGAGATATAGAACTATTTGATTTGTTTACTTAATCTTGAGTCAACTTTGGTGTGGAATCTATCCAGAAAATTGTCGATTTCATTTAGATTTTTAAATTTCGTGGTGTATAGGCATTTGAAGTAAGACCTATTGATTCTTTGGATTTCCTTGGTGTATGTTGCTATCTCTGTTTTCATTTCTGATTTTGTTGATTTGGATAGTGTATCTCTATCTTTTACTTAATTTGTCTAAGTGTTTGTCTATTTTGTAGATTTTATCAAAGAACCAGCTCTTTGTTTCATTGATTCTTTGAATTTTTATATTTGTTTCCAATTTATTGATTTCAGACCTGAGTTTGATTATTTGCAGCCATCTACTGCTCTTAGGTGTGTCTGTTTCTTTCCCCCACTAGGGTTTCCAGATATACCATTAAGTTGCTTGTGTGTGACATTTCCAATCTCTTTATGATGGCACTTGGTGCTATGAACTTTCTTCTTAGCACTTCTTTCATTGTTTGCCATAAGTTTGGGTATGTTGTACCTTCATTTTCATTGAATTTTAGGAAGTTCCTAATCTCTTTCTTTATTTCTTCTCTAGTCCAGTTATTGAGTAGAGGATTGTTCAACTTCCATGTGTGCATAGGCTTTCTACTATTTCTGTTGTTGTTAAGGTCCAGATTTAGTCCATTGTGGTCTGATGGGATACAAGGCATTATTTCACTCTTCTGTTATCAATTAAGGCTTTCTTTATGACCTACTATATGGTCAGTTTTGGAGAAGGTTCCATGAGGTGCTGAGAAGAAGGTATAATCTTTTGTGTTTGGGTGAAAAGTTCTGTAGATATCTGTCAGGTCTATTTGACTCATGACATCTGTTAGTGTCATTATTTTTTGTTTCAGTTTCTGTTTCATTGTCCTAAGCTTTGGGTATTGAAATCTCCCACTGTTAATGTGTTGAGACTGATGTGTGGTTTAAGCTTTATTAATGTTTCTTTTACAAATGTGAGTGCCCGTGTATTTGGAGGATAGAAGTTTAAAATTGTAATGTCATCTTGTTTGAGTTTTCCACTGATGAGTATTAAGTGCTCTACCTCATTTCTTTTGATCAATTTTGGTTGAAAGTTTATTTTATTAGATATTAGAATGGTTACTCCAGCTTCCTTCTCGTGAATAATTTCTTGGAAGACCTTATTCCAGCCTTTTCCTCTCAGGTGATGTCTATCTTTGTAGCTGAGGTGTGTTTCTTGTATGCAGCAGAATGGTAGGTCCTCTTTTTCCATCCGTTTTGTTAGTCTGTGTCTTTTTATTGGAGAGTTGAGACCATTGATATTGAGAGAGATTAATGACTAGTGACTATTAGGTTCTTTTATTTTGATGTTGGTTGTGGTAGTGTGTTTGTGTACTTGTCTAATTTTCGTTTTGTTAAAGTGAAGTTATCTATTTCCTGTGTTTTCCTGGGTGTAGTTAGCCTCTTTGGGTTTGAGTTTTCCTTCTAGTATCTTTTGTAGGGCTTGATTTGTGGTTAGGTACTGTTTAAGTTTGTTTTTGTCATAGAATATCTTGTATTCTCTATCTATGGCTATTGAACATTTTGCTGGGCATACTAGTCTTGACTTGCACTTGTGGTCTCTTAGAGTTTTTAAGACATTTGCCTAGGCCTTTCTGGCTTTTATGGTGTTTGCTGAAAATCAGGTGTGATTCTGATAGGTTTGCCATTTTATGTGACTTGGCCTCTTCCCCTTGCCACTTTTAATATTTTTCTTTGTTCTGTACATTTAGTGTTTTGATTATTACGTGGAGGGAGGATTTTCTTTTCCAGTGTACTCTGATGTTCTGTAAGCTTCTTGTATGTTTATAGGCATCTCTTTCTTGAGATTGTGGAAATTTTCTTCTATGATTTAGTTGAAATATTTTCTAGGCCTTGGAGCTAGGCATCTTCTCTTTCCTTAATTCCTATCATTCTTAGGTTTTGTTTTTTCATGGTATTCTTCATTTCTTGGATGTTTTGTTTCAGGAATTTTATAAAATTAACATTCTCTTTATGGTTGCATCAAATTCTTCCATTGCATCTTCTACACCTGAGATTCTTTACTCCATCTCTTGTAGTCTGCTGGTGATGCTTAATCTGCAGTTTCTGTTTTCTTCTCTAAGCTCTCTCTTTCCAGGTGTTTTGTGGTTTTATTACTGTTTCCATTTTTCTTCTCTAGATCTTGAACTATTTTATTGATTTCCTTGACCTGATTGCATTTTCCTGAATTTTGACCAGTGATTTATTCATTTCCTCTCTGTAGGCTTCTGTTATTGCTTCTCTAAGGGCCTTGATCTGTTTGGCTATCTCTTGCATTTCTTTCTGGATTCTATACTTTTCTTCCATTATCATCTTTATAAGGAAAGATTTGAGATCATTTTTCAGTTGTGTTATAGAGTGTAGGGCGGGTTGTATTGGGATAACTGGGTTCTGGAGATGTGATATTATTTTGGCTTTTGTTGTTTGTGTTTTTAATGTGGGCCTTTAGCCACAATGTCTCTAGCATTTGTGTGGTAGTTTCTGGTGTCCTTCACTATCTCTTAAGAGCATCTCATAGATGAGTGGATATAGGTTGAGGCCTCTCACCTGAGGAAATAAAGGAACCCTTTCCATGGATCAGGCGAGTGACCTGAAGTCAGACCCAGGAACATTCCATGGACCAACCAGGTGACCTTAGGTCAAATATACCTATGTTCTACACTGTGCTGTCTCCTCTCAGCAGGGAGACCCAGACACTGGTGTTTTGTAGGCCATGGTTCAGTCTGATACACAGAGTGAAGGTGCTGCCTTCAGGCAGGTGAGGGGCTAGATTTCACAGACTGGACACATACCTACAAGGACCCAGGGACTTTTCTATGGATTAATGGGGTGGCCTGAGGCCAGACCTACCCATGCTCTACACAGTGTGGACCCCTTTTACCTGGCAAAGACCAGCACTGATGTTTTGTAGCTCTCAGTTTGGTTGGTCCTTCAGTCACTGTGCAGTCACTGCTGTTATGCAGATCAGACACAGTGTGTGATTGGTGCTGCCATCTTGGATCTCCATGATGTGTTTTATTTTTAATTGTGTGTCTGTGTCTATGTCTGTGTCTGTGTGTCTATGCTTGTCTCTCTGTGTGTGTGTATGTTTGTCTTTCTCTGTGTTTTTCTCTGTGTGTATGTGTATGTCTCTGTGTGGGATTGCATATGCATGATGCACACTTGCACACTTGCATGGAGGTGAGTCTAGATGCTCAGAAGAGGCCAGAAAAGGGATTTGGATCTTGTATCCCTGGAACTGGAATTACAGGTGGCTGTGAACTGTTTTATGATAGGAATTGAAGTCTTTCTCTCTCTAGGAACAGTAAATGTTCTTATCTGTTGAGCCAGCAGCTCTCTGCCTCAGAAAATGTTACCTTATACACAAAATTTCCTTTAAGTTATATTCAGCTCTTAAAGTAAAATTTAGTATAAAACATGTTCAAATCCAGCCAAGTGCTTATAATCTTCCTTTCAGTTGCAGAAACCAGCAGTTGTTATGATTCACAGCTAGACACTGCAAGCACCAATGTGGAGCCAGCTCCTACAACACAAAGATTAGAGAGTTTTCTGCAGGCCTTTCCATTTATAAATCAGTTCAGTAGCTATTTTTTGGTGGTTGTAATGTTCCATCCTAAAGGAAAGGGTACCAGCTCATGAAACCCACCTGAATTTAAGACTCAGGAAGCCCCTGCTTGACATGTGGTAAGTGAGGAGTAATTGCTGAGGAGAGACTTCGGGGAAGCTCCGTGCAAACTGCTATGCAGTGTGCTCTAGGGGTGCACTGCTCACAAGTTGTCCATGCCTGGGATTTCCCATTAGCTGTCCTCTTCAGCCAAAAACAGGGCTGGATTCTAGTCTCCATGGCATGTCCTGTGCCATGGTTTAATGTCCTCTTTATTTGGCTTGTCGCTCCAACCCATGCTTCATGAACAGGTCACAGATGGGTGCCTACTCACTGTCCTTAACGACAGGACAACTTACCAGGATGCTTAGCATGGAAAGGCAATCTGTGAGTATTTCAATTTGTGGGATACTCCTCTGATATGGAACAAATGCATACGACCACACACCACACAGCAGCTGTGATAGCCTAAGCCAGCTCCAAATCTCCTTAGCCTGGGCCTTCACTTCAAAGGTTCAAAGAAGTAGATGGCACCCTCCATCTTCATAAAGACCCTAGATGTTTCTTCTTCTCTCTGAATTTTTCCCTCTTCTGCAGGTGCTGGTCCCCACTCCCACCTGAAGGCCATTCTACTCTCCCACAGACACCAGGGTGATTACAGCTCTCTTTTTAATTTCTTTCTTTTCTGGTGCTGATTTTCCTTTTTCTTTACCTACATCTATTCTCTGAGGCAAAGGGGATTTGACTTAGAATCAGCCTTTTCTTAACCTAGAATCCTGGTGGGGAAACTCAGCCTTAGAGTCACAACAGAGGAAAGGAGGCAAATTGGCAAGGCTGCATTCCTGCAGGATATGAGCAGCAGACCTGGCTTACAGCGTAGTCCTTCTGATGGATGCTCTCTCATTTCTTTCTAATCAGTTTCCCTGGTGCATGATCATGTATGTCAAAGCTTAATGTCAGATTTTATATGTTTTCAATCAACATTATTTGGCCAGAGTGATTTACTCGCAGTCTAAAGTGACAAGTCCAAGTGTACTTAGAGGCATTGAAAATGGGCTGGAAGCTTGCTAACTTGGCTGCTTATTCAAAAAGGAAATAAAAATCCCTCAGGTTACAAAGTTAGAGGCAGTATAATTTAAAAAGTACCCCAAGGTACAATCATTAAAAAGCCATCTAGGCTAAAAGATTTCTTCTCCATACCAGGCCACCAGCCAGCATTTGCCTTCCCTTAGGGGTGTCAACTAAGTTGCTAAGCATCTTAGCATTGGTCACCAGCTTTTCCTTTTGATTTATCTCTACTGAGTAAGGGACAGTGAAGAGTGGAGTGGCAGTATGGTAGGTGCCTCAGCTTGGTACACACATAGGTGATCCAGTGCACATGGCCTCATATGGAATGTGTGCTGTGATCTGCTTTGTTTCCAGAGACCCTATCCCAGCTCTGTCTCTTCACCATGAGAGTTTATCAGTGCTATCCAAGGAGCTTTTAATAAGCTGCTGATGCCCAAATCTCCATTGCCTGCTTATTAAATGAAAATCATGGGTTGTGGAAGGAATGGCTAGTAAACTTCTATCTTACATGGCCACTATTATAAAGTAAGATCCCACAGCATTGTGGGGATTGCAGATAGGCAGCCTAGGGGACTGCAGTAAAGCTGTATGCTGCAGTTTCAGAAGGGTTTTATTAGCTGTGTGAAATATTCAATATAGGCATTGTGTTAATCAGTGACGTTGGATTATAAACCACCTTAAAACTCAGTGGTTCATATCAAGCAACATTTATCCTTGAGTTGGTCCAAGCTGGACTCAGGGATAGTTTTCTATTAGGCTGCAGATATGCCGTACACATGTGATGATGTGATTCAGGTCTGTGGTGTGGCTCAACTCTTCACTGAAGTTCAACCAGTGCCTGATCAAAGGTGAAGGATGTCAACTCTGTTCAGCAATCTTCACTGAGTCAGGTAAAAACTCCTGCCCTGGGAATCTTGTTCATATGGCCTACTCCAACACGAATGGGTGAGGACATATTTTGAACCCAGGGTAAGTTTGGAAAGGTGAATGTCTTCTACCCAAAGTCCATACTCAGATGAGAAGAAATGTGAGCTGAGGACAAGGGTTAGGTATAGAGCTGACTAAAATATGACTAAGTTTTAACTACTCTGTAAATCTAAAGCTATTCCAGAAATTTAGGTGGAAAAGTATATTTAAGTGCCTTACAATGAAAGGCTTGATTTTCCTGGGATTAGGCAGACAGTGCTAGTGACCAGCTGGGTGGAGGCCAAGTATAGATTACCTGCTGTGAGACGTGTATGCAGAGGACTCATGCCAGCTGGTTATCTGGGACATGGGACAGATCTGAGGCTGACATATTGTGGAGATGGTAAGGCAGAAGGGATCAGGTAAAACAGATTAAACATTCTAATTTCCATAATAGGCTATGGCCAAGAAGATAAAATAAGAGAGAGAAATTTTCTGTCATGTGTATTTATGATCTCAATTGTTTGATATACACCAAATAAAAATGACAAGAGATTGGTTATATTTTATTGATTAGAATTTCTAATAACCATGCACCTCACACAGCAGATTCATCTGCTGTGCATAGCTGGGCCAAAATCTCTAGGTAGTCACAGAGAGCCTGCTGGCTGTGACTCACACTACTGTTAGTGACACCAGGAGTGGTAGCTAATACTCCTGGAGTTGACCAATACCTAGTACAGCTAAGTGCTCTTCAGAGTCTTGATCAGACTCTGTGGATGTCCATTTTATGGACTATGAAATAGGCTTGTCCTACAATGCAGTGTAGGACTGTTGCTGGACGCTATGCTACTGTGGAATACTACAGCAAAGGACTGTCCCCAGTCACTGGCCACTGTGGCACATTTTCAGGCTACCTTAAAAAGTAGATATGTCTATATTGGGTAGATATTTCAGGAACAACTTCCTACCAGCCTTAAACACAAATACATTCTAGAAGCTTCAAGTATCCAGTTCCTGCTCCTCTACTTAAAAGTACCACCCCTGCCACCCTAGAATCCCTCTGAATAATCTCAGTGTTTGCAGCCACCTCGGTGTTTGCTATTGATTGCTTCCAGCTTGCCAGAGGGAGCTGTCAGGCAAATGGAAAGCTGGGACTTCCCAATCAATAGTCATTAAAACTGTGCTTATGGTTGTAGAGACTTTGGGGGCCAAGGCAACACTTTTAGCAATAAAAAGAAAAAAAAAAACCAAGAACTTACTTTGGTAACAATATGTGCCTCTCTTTAGGAAGTAACTAGATTCAGCAGGAGAAAAACATTTATTCACACCCCTTTCTTCTTCAGCATTGTTGCTTCATTGTCAGCAGACGCCAGGAGTTATATTCCTTTTAGGCGTGTTCTTTAAGACATGAAGGTGTGTGTGTGTGTGTGTGTGTGTGTGTGTGTGTGTGTGTGTGTGTG
>OU015746.1:96678089-96724021 GCA_907169655.1 Acomys percivali | reverse complement strand
TGTGTGTGTGTGTGTGTGTGTGTGTGTGTGTGTGTGTGTGTGTGTGTACAGACATGCATGTGTACACTCTGAACTGAAGAAAAATTTAGTGTTTAATTTGATTCATCAAAGTTTGAAAAGAAATAAGGGTTAGAGATTAGATTTGACAATAAGAAAAAAACAGCTTACCTCTCAGGTGAAAGTGACGGTACAGAGCAGGAACAAGGTCACAGAGAGAAAGAAAGAAAATATTTCCTGAAGTAAAGTAGAAAAAACTGCCTACATGGAAATCATATTCTGCATGTAGTGCTTAGCATAGTGGTTTGAGGAAGCAAGGAATTCCTAAGGAAGTTCAGTCCCATTGAGTGTTCTAAAATGGGAGAAAACATCTTAAATGTCACAAGAATGGGGCCACCAAGCATGAGCAAGACCCATGCTTACCTGGGCCATTGCTACCTGGCATATTAACTTACTGTGGACTCTCTGATGCCATAAAGATGAAGGAGCCGGGCCAGAGTCTTCCTGTTTACTGTGGTTCTTGCCTGAACTGTGAACCACGCCCAAAACAATGCCCTGTGCCACTCACTCTGGCTGAAGCAATTCTAGCAACATCTTTTCCGTTCTGTTTTTAATGCATACAAATTCAGACCATGCAACGGTGCATGAGGAGAGCATACTTCTGGAAACTAGAAGTCAGTCTGGTAACTAGGCTCACGCCACTGAGACAGAGGAGGAAGCCAGGTTCCTCAGGCGATGGTCTGTAAGTCAAACTCCACCAAGCTGTCGCTTTTAATTCAAAGCAGGGGTGATACTGGTGTAGACAGATGTGCAGCAGTGTGGAAGCAGCAAAGCACCCAAGAACACTAGAGCTGAGACCTGCTCTTGAAGAAGCTGCAGGGACTCATGTAGGAGCGGCAAATGACATGTTCTTGAGTGTAGGGACCTCTTCCCACCAAATGACAGAGCATGTGCTTCTGTTTAGTTGAAGCAGTGAGGGAGAGACCTGAGCACCCTGGGGCCCAGGCTTTTGGAAGCACACGCACATCACCGTTCCTGGCCTATAGCATCAGTTCTCAACTTGTAGGTCAAGACCCCTTCGGGAGCCAAATGACTCTTCACAGGGGCATATCTGACATTTACATTATGAGTGGTAGCAGGAGCAAAATTACAGTTATGAAGTTGCGACATAAATAATTTTTTGGTCGGGGTCACCACAGCATGAGGAACTGAACTAAAGGGTCGCAGCAGTAGAAACATTGAGAACCACTGGTCTACAGGGTTACTGGAAGAGAATTTGAATAGGCTCTAGGGAAGGTGAAGACAGTGTACTGAAATCGCTGTGGGGAACAGGCTGTGCGACTGCTGGAAATCATCAAAGCCATTGCAAGAACAAAGAGTGCCTCTTACATCAGGAAGCCGGATATTAGGGAGACCAAAAGCTGTTCAATGATCTTAGTGAGAGGAGGAAGCCGCTTCCTGTGGGTGCTGGTGGGAACAGGATTGCAGGGTGAGGACACAACTCTCAGGAAGCAGCTGCTTCCATAAGCTCCTCCTGTGGGTCTAGAGATGGAGTTTCACTGCAGTACGGTGTGGGCTGAACCAACGTGCTGTACGTTGTGTGGAGTACAGCAAGCGAATCTGAGTGCCCAACAAGTAAATGAAGGTTGAGGAGAACACCTGAGAGCAAGAGATGCTCCCAGGACACAGAAAACCCACAACCACCGAAACTGATCGCTGAGCCTCAGAACTATTAGAAGGCATTGCGGAAACTGAGGCACCAAGCGAGGGACTGGGTTAGTCAGCTTCCAAAGTGCTTCCACGACATTAAAATTGTGATTCAACACTCATCAGTGACAAGTTTGCTCAGTGGAATCTCTATGTTCCCACACTCATTGTTCTGGTACTTTCCCTTACACCATACCTGACCCAACCTGGATGCCCTGGATCAAAAGCCCAGTGTGTAGTATTTACCTAGTATTTCTGTCAAATATTCCACTGATATTCAAGCTGATAGAGTAGCAGACTGAACAAGGGCTGTGCTCATGGTTGCTGCTCACGGATGCAGACCTGCTGGCTCCAGCACCTCTCAGACTGCTGTGTTCTCGAGGCATTCCACGGCGTAGGCAAATGCAATCAGTTCCTAGCCTCAGAAAGGCAGCCAACCTGGAAAAAAGACTCCACCCACTGGCCCAGAAGAAGAAACAGTTCATGTGGTCCGGACTCTCTCACTAGCGGACGGACCACCCCAAAAGATGATGATGATGCCTTTCTTCAGGCCATGAATTAGTTGCTGGTGAATTTCCTGACAGCATGCATGGATGTGGCTGACCAGCTCTCTGGCAAAGTTGTCTTCCACCAACTCTTCAGAATTGCTCCCTGCTTTTCCTGGGCTTTGGACCTTGGCTGGATAAACTGTGCTATACTCTGTTGAGTACAAACCCATTCTCTCTGCTCCTGACATGTGTTCACCTGAGCTGTCCCCTCTCCAGCTCAGCGACAGGAGCCTCTGCTGACTGAGCAGCACCTTGAGCCAGCCGTTCCTCACATCCTCCTGAGGACAGCCTCCTATAGTGTGCAGGAGTCCAAGAGCAGTGCAAGGCATAGGGAAGTCAGACATTTGTTCAAGGTAACAGCTATACCTAGTAGAGGACAGAGCTGAGGGTTGACCCCAAGCAGGGTGGATCCAGAGCTCCCTTAAGGTGTAAGGAATGCTGCCTTGAGTTGGCTGAAGAATGGTGTCAAATTTCAGATTGTAAGGAAGGCTTTCCCAGCTGGATAAAGAAGAACAGATAAGAGCCAGGGAGACTATTAGCTGGGCTGGGAATCTGTGGGTCACAGGCCACTGATCCTGGGCCCTGGACCTTCAAGGGAACTGCCTTACAGCAACTTATCTCTCACCATGGTTTACAGATTAGCCTGCCTCATTCACTTCCTTTATTAAAGAACAAAATAGACTCCTGGCCTCGGGGGTGAGAATGGTTTTTATCTTTCCAAATTTAGACACATGTAATAGATTAGCATGTTCTATTAATAAAAACTAGTTTATCATTATGATTTCATCAGTCATAAGGCCATGGAAAATATAAAAGTTAAGAATTCAGCTTACATCAGCATTGGGGTTTCACAGGGAAGTGCTGCTGTCTGGAGCCACCAGACCATCCAGGCTGTACTGAAGAATCCAGGATTGATTGGTGCCTAATTGGAAGTATTTGGGAAAGACTAAAATGGATAACCTTTTTTGAGAAGGTGTGTCTCTTGGAGTGGGCTTTGAGTTTTCAGAAGCCTATGCCATTCATAGTTACCTCTCTTTCTGGTACTCGTGGTAAGCTCCAGTGCCACATCCACTTGCCTGCTGCTGTGTTCTCCGCAGTGATGGTCATTGACACTAACTAACCCGTTGAAACTGTAATTTCCAATAAATTCTTTCTTCTATATGTTGCCTTGGTCATGGTGTCTCATCATAGCAATAGAAAAGTAACTAAGTGAGTTCGTCCATAGCTGACGTTGTCCAGTGAAATGTTCATGCATTTAAACAATCGTAAAAGGCAAAGCAAAACTTCACCTATGCAGGATTCACAGAACTCAGCAGCTGAGCAAGGGGGCTTTTATTAGTAGGTACTGGAGAAGAAAAGCTGGGCTTCACAGAACATAGAACAGCAGCTCTACTACTGTGCTGCCCCTCAGCTTCTTTTCATGGCTTTTATTTTATGAAGATTTCATTACGTTGCTTGAGCTGGTCTGGCATTCCCTCTGTACGTTAGACAAGGCCTTGAACTTGAGGTCTTTATGCCTTAGTTTCCCGAGTGGCAGGGCATAGTATATTAATTAGAATTAACATCACTGCCTCTCAAGCAAACATAAGCAGTGGCTTGAGCCTTAGGTTTCATAGTCACGTCACATACACCACATTGGAGAGAAGTAGATTCAGGCTGATGCTGGAGGGCTGTGGTTGTCAGCACTGCCAGTTTCTCCATTAGTAGATGTTTCCTTTTAGACGGTGCTTATAATTATGTCTCCCTTGAATATGAGCTTTGTTCATCTCAGTATTCAGCACACTACCACAGGCACGCCGATATGGCAGATTTGAAGTATATGTCTTCTGAATTAGTTTGGACTTATTTACCATGCTTTTGAATCACGAACAACAATGCTTTCTTGCTCTGCCTTTATTCCTGTCTCAAGGAGGGCTGATCTTGCTTTAGCCCCTATGCTATTATTAAGAGAAAATAGCACCTTTATTTGTTTATCCTCTACTCCCTGTTATCGCCGAGCAGGTGCTGCCTTGAGGTGCCACTGGCTTGCTATTGGCAAGGCTCTGTGAGTGCTCAGGATTTGGAGTTTGGTTAATGTAAAGACCTTTCTCCTTAGTAAGAACTGTGACACATTCAGTGTTTGTTGCCCACAAGGCTGTCAAAATTCTATTTAGCAACTTTGGAGAATCCAGTCTAGGATTTTGCAGTAATTTCCAGTAGAGTTATAATAAGTGTGGAGCCTTGTACTGTGTAATTTTCATTTTCTGAGAGGGATCATGAAACCCAAAGTCCATCAAGCAAACAAATATATATATAGCATGCAATATAGCATTCAAATAATGTGACTTCTAGGTTTTTAAGTAGTGCTGCAAAATTAGAACTTTCAAAGACTGTATAGAAAAGCAAGCAAGCAAACAAACAAACAAACAAAAACTCACATTCATTTGTTTGATACTGATCCCAAACAAGGAAAGTATGGTTTACCGTATAAATTTTGTGTTGTGGTGACAGTAATGTGAAAAACAAAATAAAATAAAATTAACATCAAAAATGCAAAGAGAAATGGGAGTGACTTATGGGTGCAGAGTGATGCAGAGCAGCTGGTTACATCAGCATGCTTCCACAGGATTACTTTTATTAGGTTCAGGGACTACAGCTACATAGGTCATACATGTCTATGCACTCCTACTCTCTATCTGCTCTACCATGTTGGTTTTTAAAAATAATTTCCTGCTTATGTGTATGATTACAAGGCTGGCTGGATGGTTGGGTAAAGATGGATTTTTTTTTTTTTTTTGGTCCTCATCTAAGTGGATTCTTTTCTTCATTTTAAAATCATTTGTATGAATACAGAATATCTACAGTTTCCCAGAGTATGTTCACATATGCACATTACCGATTTTAAGTAAGTAATACAACAATGTGATTTTGATCAAAAGCCTAGTTTTATGTACTTACTGAAATCAGTTTCACTTGGCTCATGAAGTGCAACAGATTACTCTTCAAGTATGTGCCTGGTTACTAGTATTTGGGTCACTTGGGAATGTAGTCTGTCCTTCTGTTTTTCCCTGATGCCCTTCTCTCTTTTATCGTATATAACTGTATCATTTCATATCAACAATGGTATGGGCCCAGGATGCCACTGAGTGTAGCTGATTCAGTCAAGGTGTGTGTAAAGCTCAACCTATTTTTGACATCTTTGCATTTAGGGAATGATTCTACCCCATCTCCACCCAAGAGTGCATAGACAAAAATTCCTTTGGAAGCGAGGCGAGGTGGTGTGCAGGCCTGTAATACCAGCACTTGGAAGGAGGTAGGTGGATGAACTCTGTGAGTTCGAGGTCAGCCTGGTCTACAACGAAAGTCTAGGACAACCAAGGCTACACAAAGAATCCCTGTCATGAAAACAAAACAAAACAAATCAAAAAACCAAAAATATCCCTTTGCAGCTAAGTCTCAAGTTTCACTTCCCAAGCCTCGCAACAGGAGAGGCCTCCCACATGCATTTGAGCCTCCAGTCTAAATGGCTTGAGAATTTGGCAGATGTTTTGAGGAAACAGCCTTGTGCCACATCATCATTATCAGGCTCTCCCTTTCAAGATGACCTGCTTGGCCAGCTCTGAAATCTATTGCTTTCCACTCCGACACAGACAGACCTCCGAAGCTTGCTGATGCTCTCTTTCTACGGCAGCACTCTTCTACCTATGGCTCTGGCTGTGCTCTGTTCACTGGGTCAGTGAGTGACTAAGGTCAGGGAGCTCAACAGATCAGCCAACTGTGTGAGGCTTCCTTTTCTCTGGTGCTGGAATTCCAGTGGCCTGACTCTGAAACTCCACAATGGCTTCACATTTGTCCTCCATCCTCCAGTTTGGATGGCCGGGCCCTTGTTTCCCTGGACTGCTTCAGTAGAGGTAGAAGTGGACACTCCCTGCTAGAGCTGAGTCAGCCTGCAATGGGCTAACCACTTTTACAAAACACAGATGGTTTTATGGAAGTAGAAACTAAAATAAACTGGGCTTTGTTTTTATGTCATCTGAGGTTTGTTTTTATATATTTAAAGTATTAATTTCATTATGTACATTAGATCAATGTACATAGAATTGGATCAACTTATCCCTTTTAGTTATTTTTACTTTCCTTTTTTATAGTTATTATCTTATTTGCTTATGTGTTGCTTTTACCAGCCTTTTCTTTGCACATAACTTGATAGTCACACAGTGACCCTTACATTTTATTTTCCAAGGATTAGTTCTTTGATAATCTCTATTTAATATTGACTAATTTATTATCTTTACTTTTCTAGTTAATTATTTTCTAATTTTTACTTTTGTTAAATGATTTTTGCCCTAATTTTACTAATTTCCTTATAAATCTGTATATATGTGTGCTGTGTATGTGTGTATGTGTGTGTGTGAGTGTGTGAGTGTGTGTATGTGTGTGTGTGTGCTTGTGAATGTGTTGTGGGGGGGTTGTACGCACCTGTATACTTTGTGTGAGTATACTTCTCTCTTGAGACAGCATCTCTAACACACTGAATCTGGCGCTCCCCATTTCAGCGGCTGGCCAGCTCCTATCCATGTCTGCCCATTTTCACCTCCCAGCACTGCCTTATAGATTCATGCTACAACATTGGCTTTTATATGGTTTCTAGAGAGGAAAATTCAGGTCTTTAAGCTCATACACCAAGCCCTTTACCCGCTGAGTCATTTCCCTAGTCCCCAAATTTGTTTTAACTGAGTTAAACTTTATTAATTAGTTTTAATAATTTAGTTAATTTTTACCACTTATTAACATAAATATTTAAGGCCATGAAAAGTTTCTCATTTATCTATATCCCATAAATACAGATACAGTAAATTCATTATTATTTTCATTACATTTAGAATTGCTCTTTAATATTCTCTCCAATAAATACCAGCTAAGAATAACACTGGAGTTTTGTGGAGAGCATATTGCCTTGTCCAAGATGTCAGTGCCAGTTGTCAGATTACAGAATCCAAAACTTTCTGGAAGATGGATATCTAGGCATACCTATCATGGAGTATCTTGGCGAAAGTATCTGAGGTGTATAGAGCCAGTTGAAAGATCTAGATGAAAAGATTTTGACACATTTACCATAAAGAAATAGCCAAATCCTATGGAAATAGACATGTGTAACCCAGTGTGTGAAAGTATGGAAACATTGCATGCTACTCCATTAATATATCCAACTTTCGTGTTTTCTTGTATCAATGAAGATGAATTCCAAAACATGGAGCTTTCGTGTTTGGAAATGAAACCATTTCCACAGCGTGGTGAAGCAGAAATTAGCAATTCCTGAGTGAAGTAATTTTGTAATTTGGTTCAGTCCCTCATTGAAATTTTACTGTGTGTTTTTGTTTTATTTTTTCCTTCTACAGCAGGAGGACTGAAGACAAGACATACATTCTTGGGAGTTAGACCCCACTTACTGAGTGGAGTGTGCCTCAGTGTCTCCAATGGTCATCACCTGTGTCTTCCACGGACTAATGCAGACATGGATTTAAGCCAGATGGTGTGTTCCTGTCTCACTGTGCTTTAGTCCATATGCCTCAATGACTTATAGGTCCCTAGTGATGATGGAGAAATAAATATTTGCCAAAGCAACCACAAGTCTCTTCGAAAGGAAGGAACCCAGGAACCCAGGGACTTTTTGTAGGCCCCAAGACTTGGCTGTATTTCCCCTGCAGTGACTGGATATCAAATTTCCTTACTCTATTTCTTTCTACCAAACTGTTACATAGGGTTTTAAGTTTTAGTATTTATGCAAAATATAAGATGTATCCGGTTAGTAATGCAGTAAACATTCTTGCTGTGCTGGCTGGTATGGGGACTGTGCACAAGAAAAGGATCTTTCTTCCCATAAAGGAAGAAAGGACCTTCACAGCCAAACATGGGAGCACAGGGGGGCTTATGGAAGAGTTGAGGCATAAAACAACCTGGAGAGGATAGGAACTCCACATGAAGACCAACGGAGCCAACAAATCGAGGAGGGGGTTGTTCCGCAAAGACTGATGCACCAACCAAGGACCATGCATGGTGAGGACCTAGACCCCCTGCTCAGATGTAGTAGGTAGGCGGCATAGTTTCCTGTGGGTCTCATTATATGGGGAGTTGGGGCTACCCCTGACATAAACTCTGGTGCCAACTCGTTGATCCCTTTTCCCTGGTGGGACAGCCTTTCTAACCCGCAGAGGAAGAGGATACAGGCAGTCCAGATGAGACTTGATAGGCTGAAGCCAGATGTTTGGGGAAGAGGGCTCACCCTTTCTAAGGACTAGGGAAGGGGAGGATGAGGAAAGGAGGGTGGGACCAAGAGGAGATGAGGAAGGAGACTACAGTTGGGATATAAAGTGAAAAAATTAAAAACTAAAAAAAAAATAAAGAGAGAAAGGATGACAAAGACTCCTGAATGCCTCAAGGCTAGCAGGAAAGCTGAGTATCATTGCTTTAAAGGCATCCGAGGCCTTCCCAGAATTGACTTTGGAGTGAGGGCATTTTGGACTTCTGTTGCATGATTTCATTTAGGACACTTTTCAATAGGGCAAAAAATCATCACCCTTGCTCTCTGAGATCAGTGCTGTCTGAAGAAACCAGCAGAGACCCTTTGGGAGAGCAAACCCCTCTCTCTAAAATGTTCTTTTTGACACTTATATGCCCTATCTATCATCACATAAACCACTGAGGAAATCAAATAAGACAACTACTCAATTCACTCTAATTAACTCATCAGGATGCTCAGAAAGTGACTGAAGGGGATCGCTGGTCTGCAGCAGTGAAATAGAAGCAGAGCTGTTCTGCTTAGCAGCCGCTGGCAGCCTCAACATCCATTCCAAGAATCAACCCAGAACAGATGGAAGACCCTGATGATCTGGGGGCCAGGACACAGCCTCCATCACATGGCTCCCTTTTTGTTCCTTAATAGAAATATTCATATACCATGCACACGTGGAGAGCACACAAAATGACAGAACATCAACATAATCATAGTAAATGGTTGATGCTGCCATTCATGTAAACATTAAAAAACAAAAAGTATATAGGAGAAGTGTCAAACTCTCTAAAGGCTCTTAATTTAAACCTACATTTCCATGCCCTGTTTGTTTAGAAACAGAACCCAGAATTGAGGATCCTTTTTCCTCAGTCCTCCAAGTGCTGGTGTTACAAATTTAATCCAGAATGCACAGGCTCACACAACAAGCCCTGCAGTAGCATTGCTTTTTGCTTGAAGCTCAGGACTAAATAGAGGCCATAAATTTGAAAGAGATCAAGGGAGTATATATGGGAGGCTTTGGGGGGAATGGAAGGAAGGAATGATGTAATTATATTATAAACTCAAAAAATAATAAAAAAGTAAGATTGTTTCTTAAATGGCCTCAGAAGCCTGTGCATCTAATCAAGGAATAAGCAAGAAAGTAAAAGGACCCTGACAGGTCTTACAGGATCAGCCCATTGCTGGAAAGAAAGGTCGAGAATGAGCATTGCTGAGGTGAAACCCAAGCCATGATACTTAAAAAGCTTAAGCTAGAGTGAAGAGCTTTTCTGAAGAAGAGAGGAAGGAGCTCAGAGTTGAGACAGTGTAGGGGTAAGTGCTGACTGACAGTGTCTAAGAGCTCACTGGCTCTCAGCAGGGTCATAGGAATGTACAGGACTTAAGAAAGCTCTAGGTAGAAACAGGAAAGGTCTCAGGTTGATGGAAAAAAAATCTTTCGTGTAAATGCAGTGACCTAAACTCACTATGAATAAATTTATGTCATCCTAGGACTGAGGCTCTCAGTTTAACTCTCAACAACACTCACTCACACACACACACACACACACACACACACACATATATATATCATTCACACACTCAACACATAAGTCAATTTTACCTTAATACATATGAGCCTTCTCTCATTCATTCTTCTCTCTCTAATCACACATACAATATACACAAAGCAAACTATGCTTTCTTGTGAGTCCCTTAAAGAACATTTAGTTCTTAAAATAAAGCTATATGAAACCAGGAAAATTCCTAGATACCCCCAGATCAGAGAAGAGACAGAGACAAGAAGCGATTGTGTTCATAACAGTTGCAGGAAAGGACTCTCCAATTTTAGAGGAGCATTTTGGGGTCTAAGTCGTACAGTGGATACACAAACACAAAATAGAACATTCATATAAAACTCTAGAATGGGAGGTGTTTGGTGAAAAACAACAGGGAAACATGGAGAAGTGGCTCAGCAGTTAGGAGCATTGTTGATCTTGCAGAGGATGCAGCTTCTGTTCCCTGCTTGCTCATGGTGACTCACACCATCTGGAACTCCAGTTCTGGGGATATGGTACCTTCTTGGAAACCAGGAATACACGCACGCATGCACGCATGTGCGTGCGTGCGCAAAATACTCATAGAGAGAATGAATCTAAAATTGTATAAAAGAACTACATGAAAGGGTTTGAATGCAGGCTTTCTGGACAGCATTGGGTGGGGATTGAATAGTGGATCAGTGGGTCTCTAGGTGGTCACATGGTTTGTTCCTTGGTGAGGATAATGACCTGAGTGAATGGAAGAGGGAAGTTCTGAGGAGAAACTGAGGACTCGCCTGCAGGAGACATGTCAGTGAGGAGGACCACTATTGCTAGCCTCAGTGGACTCCAGTGAGAACATGCCAGGTGCTCCCCCAGAAAGCATCTGTTTGTTAGGCAATGGAATACTTTGAACAGTTGGTCATTGGTGGTATGGGAGTTTTTTTTTTTTTTTTAATGAGGCATGTTGTGAGCTTTTCACAGTAAAGAATATTAGATTGGAATGGCTGTATTACATAAAATTTAATTATACTTAAAAGAAAACCATTCATTTTTCCTTTCTCTTAAAAAAAAACCAGAAGCCCATGATTTCAGCCTGAAGCTATGATGTTTGAGTCTGAAGCTAGCTCTGCTACGGCATTTATGCTTGAGACTTTGAACATTCCTGTATAGGGCCTGCTGGAAGCTGCAGGCACACAGGAGTTATTACATGGCTCTGTGCTCTGATGGTCCCCATACTCTCCTGTGATGCAGGCTTGGGAACTGGCATAGGTGGAACATTTTGAGTCTCTCCTAGACACTCGGAACTGGTAACTAGGGCCTTTGGGTTCCCATGTGGCTACTTGCTCTGCCTCTCTTGTGGCATCTGAACTCCAGAAGGACTTTTCAAGAGTTCTCATTCCAGAAAGGGGAAAAGTAGGAGAGAATGAGGCCAGACATTGATGGTACAGTTTCCACCATATTACGTCCATCAACTATCAAGAGAGAAAAAATGAAGCATATTTGCACAGACCTTGATCCATACCACACCTCCATTCTGTGCCTGCTGATGCTGAGACCACATCACACAGTCTCTCCGGGGTCACAGAAGCTAGCTAGTATCAGGACATCTAGGCTGAGGCTCCACAGAATTCAGTCTATCCTGGCACTGTCAGGGGAGGGTCTTTAAAGTCCCCTGCTCCACTTGCCTCCTTTTATGACTTTATAAAACTGAGACCCGAAGAGGAACACAGCCTCCTAAGTTCACAGAGTTCATGGTAGAGTTGCGACCTAATCTCCAACTTCACTGTTGTTCTTCAATGCAGGCAAATTTCTTCCCTGCTCTGGAGCTTCAGTTCCTCCATCGGTGAAATGGGGGTGAGCACAGGGCATTTCAGGCATGCAGTGAGATGCTGTGAGCCAGGTGCTTGTGAAAGGTCCAGTGAGCTGGGCAGCTGGCTGGAAACAGGCTCACAGGTCTTTCCTCTTCTCCTCCTCTTTGTCCATCCTGTACCCTGACTTGGGAGCTGTCTGAGCATATCCCATGGAAACTGATGTTGTTCTGGGTTTGAGTCCACTCTGTACTTTGAGTAGTGTTTCCTCCCCAAAGACAGGAGTTTAGATGTAATTAGAGAGAAAGTAAATCCCGTGGCACTCAGCAGTCTCACCAATTCTGCGCTACCATTTCTTTTGTGTTGAAAAGGTCACATGCTGTGCAATGCACCCAGGGCACCTGAGATCTGAAGTTTGTAGGATGGCTTCTCTGAGTGCTCTTGCAAGTCTGAGGTCAGCCACCCCTGTGCCCTGAAACAGCCGCTTTGTCATAGACACCATCCAGGACTGAGTGTCGCTGCTGTATCACTGTTCTTGGGTTTTCTAGAGTCATCCTTCACCTAGAAATCCAAGCTGCACTCTATTGTTTTGCTAACTACAATCCAGCTTTGCTCATTTTAGCTAACAACAACTCCATTTGTTCTTATCTTAGTCGCCACGTTTTTCTCTGATACAGTTCATAATAACAGCTAACGTCCTGGGTAATTTACTGATTTATCATTCGTTTTAATCTCCCCTTCCAAACTTGTCTCAAGCTTCATTAAGTCAAGGTTATTTACTCTGTTTTGTCTGCTGATGTGAGTTCCAATTGCTTGGAAAAGCATCTAAAAGATTATGCCTCCTCTTAATAAACATCTGCTCTTAAATGCGCAAGATCTAACATTAAACTGGAATAAATCGACAGGAAACCAAGAAAGCTACCTCGAAGGCATTTATGTTTTCTAGTTCCATCATAGCACTGGCTTCCACACTAAGGCTTTGGAATGGTTTCTCCAACAGCTCTTCTCTCTCTCTCTCTCTCTCTCTCTCTCTCTCTCTCTTTCTCTCTCTCTCTCTCTCTCTCTCTCCCTCTCTGTCTCTCAACACATACACCATATATTATATAATGAATTTATCATATATAATAAAATTTATATACATATAGATGTATATAATGAAACCTTCATATGCATGGAGAATTTCTATAGGGATGTCCCAAAGACAAATAAAATTCAAGTGAAGCATGGATTTGTCATGAGCTGATTTGCTCAGTGGATGACATCTCCATTCACTGAGTCCTACAATTTATAGACCACTGAGTCCAATTCTTAATCAGACTGAGATCTCAGAGCAGTTAGGGTTAGTGGTAAGCACAGAAACAACACGACACCATCCTTTGCCACGATGTAGGCCAATACTTTGGCTTAACTGTGGTGATAGAGAAGATGCAAGATAATTGATGGAGGAAAGCACAACTTTAGTGTCAGGCCACTGAAGGAGAGATAAACCTGATTTTTAGGATCCCAAGTGTATGATCAGAACAGTCTTGTGAGAGAACAGGTGAGGTTAATCCACTAGAAGACCAACCACCTCGTGTGGAAGCTTGATTGTTACCAGCTGAAAAGATCCCGTAAACAGACTCTGGGAGGAGATACATAAATGAGCTGAAAACTGGAGGCAGGCCTTTTTGGAGACTTCAGACAGTTTTGGCTGTTCATTGCTCCACTTCGGGATGCTCCTAGAGAAATCGCTCGAGAGAAGGCTTCGGGGCTCCAGCTCCTGCTGAGGTTCTGGGTTCTGGTTACTCCAGGTTCCAGCAGGAGAAATCCTGCTGATTAACACCAGGAGAATCACTCCTCGGAACTGATATCCTTACAGTTTTGTTTATTGTGTTCCTTAACCCTCTTTTCCTATTGGTTTGGTTAGTCAGGTTATAAGTGATGTATGCTTGGTTAATAAGTTATAATAAAAGATATTGATTAAGAAAATTGAACCTACAGGCCACCATATTCCCTTTTAGATAAAACTGAAGTTGCCGCTGTGAAGGATGCTGAGCGTGAAGGGCTGAGTCATTATATCAAAGTTGAAGTTGCTGAAGTTGAGTAATTGTGAGAATGAGGAAATATAAAAATGTTTTAAGTTTAGATTCTGGAAGTGGTGAATAGACCTAAGTTGTACATATGAGACTGGTGGCAAGGGTTTCATGGGAGAGAAAAAAATTGAAATGAAGAAGTAAAGGTATTGTCTTGCAAAATTGAGTGCATTATCTATAGAGTATCGATGCAGGGACCATGGCAGGCACATCGGTGCAGGTGATGAGGGCGGCAGTGGTGATGTGGCGCTGCTTCTCTGTGGCTTTGTGGAATTACTAGGAGGTAATGTGTCCCTTCAAACTTCAGAGTGAACCCACAAATCCTGAAGACCTCAATGCAATCATTCTTGGCATCTTTTTATCTGATATATCTCTAGGAATCATTCATATCTCTACAGTCCTCTGCTAATGTCTTAGTCCACATTCATATAATTTCAGGGCCAGGGAAATGGCCCGGTGGGTGAGAACATTCACTGCCAAGCCTGATTACCTGAATTTGAGACCAATTCTGCATCTAAATAGTGGAAGGAGAGAATTGGTTCCTGAAAGTTCTCTTCTAACCTCTACAGGTGCATGTGATATACATGGAGCACACCCTCCACCAAGCACTCAAAAGAAATACACCAAAGTGAAAAAAACCTTCATGTGCAACTTCAGATCCAGGTATTGCAAATGCCTCTAGTAGGCCCATTAATATTTCTCAATGTGACCTAATTGTAAACCACAACAATAGCAACAATACATGCGTAAATGAAATTGCTGTTTGATGATAATACAACTCACTGGGATGGTTATCGATCCAGAATCTATCACTCAATACTTGTAGTTTTTATTTTGTTCAGGCATAACTAATAAAAAAATCTGCCATGTTCATCTAGAAACAATGTTTTTTTAAAAGATATTTATTTATTTATTTATTTATTTAGTGTGTGTATGTGTGTGTGTGTGTGTGTGTGTGTGTGTGTGTGTGTGTGTGTGTGTATGCCATGTGTGTACAGCTGCCATTGGAGTCCAGAACAAAGCATTAGGTCCCCTGGAACTTGAGTTACAGGTAGCTATTAGCTGACATGTGAGTACTAGAAACTGAACTCTAGCATTCTGCAAGAACAAGAAATGACTGCAACTGCTGATCCATCTCTCTAGCTCCAGGACAATGCCTTTTTGCATCTTGTGAGATTTTAGGGGTGTCAAGTTCCTATTCCCCTGATATTAAGGCCATATATCCCCTTAGCTATTTCTTACTAAATGCAAGTGGGTTAACTCAGTCATCCTAACAAAATGCCCCATGGGGTCACTGTCTACTTTGCGAACACCAGCAGAAGTGTTCAAAGCAGGTATGCCAACTAACTCTGCTTATTAAGAAGCAGCTAGGGAAGCCTTACTGAGGAACAGCTAGGGAAAGTCTCTAGACATTGTCAAGGAGAACACAAAGCCAAGCCTTTCTGGCTGGATCAGGTAAGTCTTCATTGGTCACTTGTAATTTGTCGCCCTACTATTGAGAACTGAGCCACATTCAGGCACAGTGAGTTGAAGAAACACAAAAATGTTGGCACCTTGAGCTGTTGAATCAAAAACCTTTGATGCTCATACTATCTTGGGATTTTTTTCTCTATCGCAGTAGAAACGTTTTAGCATGTAAATTAGTTTGAGTTGAAGTTGTTCTTGCTTGTAGCTGAGGAACCCTGAGTAAGCAGTGCAATACACTTGGTCCTTAAACCAAATAGGAGTCTAGAGACATTTTCAAATAGTTTGGTCATTGCTTTTGAATGAGAAAAGTAAACATGTAATCCTTGACATTTCTCTTTCTTTCTATAACCCACTCAGAGAATTGATTCCAGAGCAGAGAAACTCATACTGAGAACGAAGCATGAAGCTTTGTTGCCTCATCCAAATATGTATTGACTATTTTGCTAGAGCAAAGGAGAACAGAAGACAAACACTGCACATGCATGTGTATGTAACCAGAAGACAGGATGTGCTGGCTGGTTTTTATGACCAGCTTCTTAAAAGTCAAGTTCATCTTTGGAATCACTAGTGCCAAGGAGGGACAGTCTGTAGAGCAGAGACAAGAGAGGGAGCTTAAGAAGAGAAAACTTACTAAAAGTAAAGGACGTTTACAAAGTTGAATCTTTTTTTCTGAGTAATTTAAGGTGTAGCATACTTGAAAGCATTGATTATAAAGCAACGTGTTGTTTTAGAACTTATGCAGAAATGGCAGCAGCATTTCTCTGAAGTATTCCTTTTAGACAAGCCTTCATCTCGCAGATCACAGAGGACGGAGGTTTTATTTCTTAGGGTCTTGATTCTGTCCCCTAAAAAGGATAGAAAATGGTTCTACAAACGCCTTCCTGTAACAAGCAGAGGAGAGAAAAATATGCAATGCTTTGAAGACTGTATGCGTTCATTCATCACCATGTCAGGCGCGCAGTCACTCTGAGTTAACAGCACTTAGCAGTGTGTTTTGATAGCAATTGAGATTGCCTGATGAGGAGATGAGAAAGCAAGGTGAGAGTAAAATTGGCTTGGGTGGCAGAGATGAGGACTCCAGAGGATGCTGGAGGACTGAGATTGTCCTACAAGGGTTTCCCTCCTCCCTTGCACAAAGTCTCCTAGCAAGCCCATCCCGCTTTGGCAGGGCCAGCTCTGCATCACATCTGCATCCAGCTCTCACATGAGCACAGTATCCTATCACTGTATTATGTATGCTCTCTGCCCTTTTTCAGCTTCTTTTGGTACCTATCTAGGTGGACATTAGAATTTCTTTATGTCCTTAGCCTGTTGAAATGGCAGTCTCTAGAAGGATCATGGTAGATGTTTGTCTTTTTCTTCTGTCATCTGTCTCTGCCCCTCTCACCCTGTCTTTTGTTATCCCTGAAAGTTCCTCTATTGTGATTTGAAGGTTTCAGACCTCACTTGTCATTGTAGTAACCTAAAAGTGGAATTCCTATGTCCTATTCTGGTTTTTAATAAGGACTGGATCAGGAGACATGAGAGCAACAACCAGACAAGCTTGTATCAGACTTGGATATGGACGTGGTCACAGAGGGCACAGTAGTGTCCTCTCTGCTGGGTCCTTGGAACCCTTCACCAGGGAGAGCCTACAAACAGCAGTGCATGGCTTGGCATGAGAGATTATGGGAAATGCCAAGTCACCAGCCTTGGCTGCACTATGGGCAGGCATATAGGACTGGTTCTGTAGCTCCTAATGTGCCTGTATTCTAAACCAGATGTATTAGGCTTTTGTACATGTTTAAGTATTCATCTAGATCAATAGTGCACATCTTATGTATGTTGGGGATATATGTATATGTATGTCTTTGGTGGTGTCAGTGTATGGACAGGCGCATGTAAGTGCACATGTGCAAATGTAATCCTGCATGTGTAGGCCAAAGGTCAACACCATGTATCTTTTTCCATCTCTCTTTGCCTTATGTTTTGAGACAGAGTCTTGTACCAAACCATGCTGACTAGCCTATGAGTTCCAGAAATCTTTTGCCTCTATTTCCTGGTGTGAAGTTTTGGACATCTACCAGTGTGCGCTTGTTTTATATATGTCATAGGGATCTTTATTAGTAACTTTTATGTTGTTGTGATAAGATACCATGATCGAGAGAAACTTATGACTTTAGTTTAGCTTATGGTCCTGGAGGGACAGCATCTTCATGATGCGGATGCCTTGACATGGCATGGAGGCAGGCATGACAGTAGGAACAGGAAGCTGGCTGCTTATATTTGACCTCCATATAGGAGGCAGACAGAGAGAACAGGACTAGAGTATGGTTATAAGCACTCAAAATCCAATCCTGGTGACATACTTGCTCCAACAAGGCTATTATCTCCTAAGTATTCACCCCTTCCCCAATCCAGCATCATCAACTGGAGATCAAGTGCTCAAACATGAACCTATGGGTCTTTTCCTCAGTCACAGCAGCACAGGCTCTGAGCTCTGGTCCTTACTTGTGTGGGGCAAGCGCTGTTCTGACAGGCATCTCACCAACACTTCTCCACCTTTTAATATGTATGTGATGATTTGCCAAAGTTGACATCTTCTCTGTCTCCAGAATTCATGTCCAAAGTAAACTCATTCCGAGGGTACTATGATGTGAAGAAACCTTTCAGTTAGTCTTAACTTGGAACGACTGCCTCTCACAATGGACATCTGCCCACATCTGGAGATAGCTTCAGTTGTTGTTTACCTCCGTTTCACTTGCTCAGACACCGCAGGAGTGTCTCCAGTTATTAGCTCCCAGGCACCCTTGAGCAGTGCACTTAGTGCACAGTTTAGTCTTCAGCTCCCTAGCATTTTGTGTGTGCATTTTCACTTAAAGCTATCTTTCTAGGAAAGTAAGACTGTTATCCAGTGGTTTCATGGGGCCTCGCCAGAACACCAGAACACTCTACCGTGGTACAGGACAGGTATTTATATAGGTCAGCCAATCAATCCCTAAGTGTGGCATGACTGTTTAACTAGGCCACTGGTTTGGTAAAGGGCCTCGGTTTTGAAGGTGTTTCCCCACTGGTTTCCAATTTCTTTCTGTGTTTTACTCTTTTGCAAGTCTCACAATCCATGCTCCCTTCTGTAATACTTGGTTTTGATAGTTTATCTAAAAAGCCAACTAGGTCCTGGTAAAAAGTCAGTTTATTATCTAAGTCTAACATAGCCATGTCATCTCAGTCTCAGTCTCCACAAAGCCAGCTTAGCATGAGGCAGATGTAGCATGTTAATCTCAATTAATTCATTATGTAAAACTAGTGGACACATGATTTACTCTTGTCACACCAGGTCTCTGTACAAAGCCACCTGTCCATGTGTCTAGATACAAAATTCTCATCTCAACAGTGGGTTTCTTTCTTTAAAAAACATGTATTTACCTTTATTTTGTGCGCATTGGTTTTTTTTTTTTTGTCTGCATATATGTCTATGTGAGAGTGATGAGAGTGTCAAATATTAGCATTACAGACAGTTGTGAGCTGCCATGTAGGTGCTGAGATTTGAACCCAGATTCTCTGGAAGTGCAGTCAGTGCCCTTAACCACTGAGCCATCTCTCCAGTCCCTCAACATTGATTTCATCTCATGAAAAGTTCTGATCCTAGTGGAGGTAGTTTTGGGCCAGAGAAAGGAGGATGCAAGGTTTCATCATCATCTTTTCCTCCTGTATTAGTTACTTTTCTACTGTTGTGATAAAACACCATGACCAAGGCATCTTATAGAAGGGGGATTTTCTTTAGGCCTATGGTTCCAGAGGTTTAGAGATCACAATGGTAGAGCGATGGCATGGTGGCTAGTGCAGTAGCCAATAGGTCACATCATAAATTGCAAACAGGAATAAGAGAGAGCAAACTCAAAATGTTATGAATGTTTAAACTTTCACATCTCACCTCCAGCAGTAAGAATCCTTTAACAAGGCCACGCCTCCTACTAAATCTACATAAATAGTTCCATAACTGGGGACCATTTATTCAAATGCCAGAGACCATGGGGGCCATTTATGATTCAAACCACCGCAGTAATGGATGACACTTGGACATCCTGTCTGTGGTCTGTGTGGCACGTAAGAGCAGCTTATTAACCCAGAGTCTGCTTATTCCTCTGTCTCTTAGTTCTACTCTGCATTCAATGACTAAATTAACTGTCCGACTTCAGAGGGCTTTCTTTCTGCCATGGACCTAACAAAGCACCACTTTAGTATGCCAGCGCTGTAATTGCTGTTTCCTCCGTGGTGGTATTGCAATGAATTGTTCTAGAACAGATCTTTCTGTCAAACGATTTCTCAAAAACTCATTGCTCTGAATTTTGCATGAAAGCAGGCACTTTCACCCCAATGCTTGTTTCTCAGTGGGCCCCTTGAACTCATTAGAGATCCCCCTAGATTTGTGTCATGTTGTTTGCCCTGCGGGGTGGTAGAATGTTATTGCTGCCACTGACAGGTGGTGCCTGCTGTGGGCAGAAGTACCAGTAATAGGTTTGTTAGTGAACTCCCCAAATCTTTAGCTCCCACACTTTAGGCTTTGTGAAATATCTGCTTGTGTCAGTCTAAATAAATCTATGGGTGTACTTTTTCTTTTTTGGTAATGTTTCCTCTACTGTTATCAATGATCCTGGGTGTGGGAGTAGCATGAATGGACATTTCTATGCAACAGAGAGCATCATCTTGTCTCTCCTTGGTGTAAAATGTTCTTAAGAATTAAGGAGAAGGTTCTTTGTGATTAGTACCAGAACCATGTGCGTGACACCTCATGAAAAGCTTTGGGTTTGGAACTTGTATGTGGAAGTTCAGGATGATCTTTGAGGATCCTGAGGCTTCACAACATCCCAGTGAAGGAAAGCTGGTCCTCCCCTTGTAGCTATGTCTTCTGTCTCTGTCTTTGCCCTGGAATAGCTTCCTGGACCAGCCTCCACCTCGACCATGCAGCCCTCTTGACACCTGCTACTAGACTTATCTCACCAGGATGACTAAAGCTGCTGGTTCTTTCTTACGAGTAAGATGACTGTTTCACACCCTTGTGTGGATTTCTATGAAGACGCACATCAGCTAGTATGCTCTGTTCCAGAGGTCTAACCTCAAGGACATAATAAAAGAGCATCATTTCTTAGGCTACAATTGATATCAGTGTAAGATATTCTAAACTATGGGAAAGGCTTTCAAGCTCTGTAGGCCAGGCATCAGACACGGAGGACCCTCTGACTAATGAAAGCCGTCACCTGCTGGAGTATGCAGGAGTTGGAGATACGCAGGGGAGTCAAGACATGTCCACAGCCACTACAGAACAGTGGCAAGTCTTACTGTGTGAACCATGTTGGAGAGTTTGAGAAACATGGAGTGGAGCTGTGGTGGCCTACAAGTGTGTGGGACATGGAATACTGGACTGAACAAATATCCCTGGCATAGAGGATGTGGATCGCTCTTCAGATGCTTCCCTCAGAGAAAAAGGTAAACCGTACATGTGAGATTCTCACCATAGAATTCAGAACACTCTTGGCAAGTTCAAGAGAGTATTTAGGCTTTGTTAAAATAATGCTATAAAAATGAGCAATGGGCAAATAACATTTGACAATAAGAATCCTTCAGCAAGAAAAGCCTACTACTGTTTTATAAAGGAAATTGAGGGTTAGGAAGAGAGAGGTAAGAAGAATTTTAAATTCCTTTTAGTTGCCTGGCACCCCTAACGATACACTGAACCTATCAATGAGAATCATCTCAATATTTTAAAGCAAAGTGTCATAAATTTGGTTCTTGTTCCTTGTTATAGCTCCAGCACAGCCTGAGCCAATATGTACTTTTGCATGATCTGTGAGGAGAGAACTTGATTTTCTAAAAGAGCAAATCAGTCACTGAGATTCCTGAAGTAATGTTTTCATTGCAATCTGACCTTATGCACTTGATACACTTGCAAAACTGTAGTGTTTGTGCTTATGGACAGACCTTCCGCAATACAAATTAAATGTAAAGCACTATTATAGATGTATCTCAGCATGCAGGTTGTAACTACAGGAAACACCACCATTTCAGTAGAAAGTTAATTAGCATGGAAAGTTTCATAATGTTCTTTGTAATAGAATTATTTGGGAAATGTATACCAAGTTTGGAACTATAGTTTTAAGTGAAAGAAATCCATTGTTTCATGAGAAAACCTATGCTAAAGGGACAAGTACATTTTATCTTATTGCTTGCAAACATGCTTGTCACCTAAGTGGCCTTTTTAGTTGCTTTTGACAGGCATGGTCCTCAGTTGAGTCTTGAGTTCAGTACGATAAATATCACAGCCAGAAATAAAGCCTTTACCAAGGGGAGAGGAGGTTGATGTGGTTGTTTGAATGAGAAATGTCCTCCATAGGCTTGGGTATTTGAATGCTTAGTCAGTTAGCACTGTTTAGGAAAGTTTAGGAGGTGCAGGTTTCTTAGAGAAATGTGACACTGGGCAAATTCTGAGAGACTAGTTATAGCTTCATCTTATTTCCAGTTTTCTCCACTCTTTGGAGATGTGAACTCTCAGCTTCCTGCCCCTGCTCCCATGCCTTCTGCTTGCTTGTTTCCTCACCATGATGGACTTTTATCCTCTGAAAGTGTAAGCCAAAAGAAACTATGTGTTTCATTAACTGATGTTGTCTATGGTGTTTTATCACAGCAAGCAAAAAATTAACTAATATAAGAGTTGACTTTGATTTTACACTCCACACTAGAATCCCAAGATCAAAGGCAGTGAGACTCACTTAAATACCTATCTTCAAGACTTCTTTGTGGATATGAATGATGTCTCTCTGGTTTTTGTGACCCAGGGGCCTAGCATGCTATTGGCAATAAGAGAGAAGCTTAGAAACTGACCATCTGAGTTAAGTTCTCAAGATGAACAGCCTGTGTGAAGACTTCACTGAGCTGGTTCCAATGGCAAAGCCTAAGTAGCCAAGGTCATTTTCTAATGAGCTCCTGATATGGATGCTTAGAAGAAAGTACCATCTTTTTTTACTCCACATGAGCAAACCACTGCACTGGATCATCCTGGAAAACAATTATCTAAAGCTTTTGAGTCTTAACTCAGAGATACATTTCCAAAACCTTTTGCCAAAATAATGAAATCATTTTCTCATTTTATCTCTCAGGGAAACCCCATAGTGGTTAGAAAGTTGCTAAGAATCATTTAAAATGGTGGCAGTTAATGAACTGTGGTACAAAAGTCAAGGTAACTGGGACTAATCAGTATAATTGCTGACCGCTAATGGATGGTAACAGTAAATATGTTATAGAGCACCCTATCACATGGAATTCACAAATATTATAAAGAAATGAAGAAAGGAGTTGATTCTGCCTGCTGACCCATGTGCCATGCATTCCTATCACTTACACATGAAGGAAAATACTTGGATTAGCATTCCTATTTTAGAAGGCACCATAGTAAGTGTGTATGATGGAATTTTTAACGTGTGTGTGTGTGTGTGTTTGTGTGTTGATAACTATAACCAGAACAAGAGTTTTCTCTAAAAAACACAAATCATTCAGTGCCTGGCTATGTCCCACGGGAAGACATAATTCATCAAGGGTTCTACCACTGGCCTTATAGGGGCATCAGCTCCCTAACTGAGGCTATCTGGAATTCTGTGCCTGTGCTTAAAAGATGCAAGGGAGGGAAACTGGGCCACCATATTATATCCCAATTCTTACCACTCCTACATCTGCACTCATCACCACAACCAATATTCTCATTATTCAGTGATGATCATTTAATGAGTGGTTTTCATAGAAACCATGAGAACAGCACTGAACAAGCCATGCAGGAAAGTGGAAAATTTAGGCTTCATTCTCCAATTAACTGCTAAGAACTGATGTTATCATAAAAGATAAAAGACTACCTTGACAGGTTTCTGAATTACGACTTTGTTTGTTTCCTGTACATCAAGATAGTTTTAAAGATTATCCTTGTTAATTCTGCAATCCTTTTTCCTAGAAGCCATTCAGGTAGCCTAATCACGATTCTTAGTGGTCCCTTGGTACAAAAACCCAGGCAGGTTGGAATTATTAAAAAGATTTACTGATGACAGCATTGCCAAGTTTAAAACTGGCAAAATTTCCTGATGGTTCATAGTTTTGAGGATGGTACAGAAAAAGACAAGAATGACATCAAATGTGTCCTAGCCAGGCCCTTCACCAATGGGCTTGGGAGCAAGAGGAGGAATCCTCACAAAGTCAATGTGGACCTTTGAGATGAGCTGGAATTGGCCTGTTGTTGTGTTCCTGTGGAATCCATTGGACTTATAGGCTAACATTTTCCCGTGATTATCTGGTGTTTTAACAAGGGAGTCCCTGAGCTGAGAAATGTTGTAAATGAGACCATTCTTAAGGTGTTGCCACTTTCTTACTCTGTCGTTAACTCTTTCATTGCAATGGGGGACTAGCAGGTACATTCCCTTTGAGCTGTTAGGGATCATTGTCCCTTGTGATGTACAAGCAGCTGTGTCTTGCCAGCCACTGTGATACTTGCAGGCACTCTGAGTTGTGTAATGCTTCCGAAGGCTTGGAAAGCCAGACTAATTTCTTCCTTCATGATTTATCCCATATCAACTGGGCTGCTTCTATTTCCGGTAAGGCAGACACTCGGCTGTGCAAATGTGAATAGGCTGAGGCTAGCGCTCAGGATGAGCTTCAAGTCTATTTGGGGAGAGAAGATGAAATCATATAAAATAAGGAAAGCAGAAGGCAGGATTCATTACTTATCAGATGAATATCAGGGAAAAGTGTTATATTAAGCTTTAGGGAATAGATCATCTTTGTGAGTTAGAGTGGGCCACAAAGTTCTGACTCAAGAAGATGAGAAATTGATGACCTCCTGTCAGGCACCTCCTGTATGCTGCCAGAGTGCTTGCAGTCTGCCGTTTAAATCAACTAAAATCGTAGATGGTATAATTTCCTGTCCAGTAATAATCCTTCTTAGCAGCTGTCCTTGGAGACACCAGATACTCACAAGGACAATGTGCAAGGTGTTAACTGTAGTACTAGCTGTGATTGGGGACACTGCTGGAACCAACCCATTTCTAGGAGAGAAGCTGTAGAGAAACTCAAAGTTGGCTTAAGACACTCCATGACCAAGTTCTCAGAACAAGGGCCCAGAGAGACAGAGGGCAGGCGTAAGAGACAAAGACAGAAAATAGAAGAAGAGGGAGAAGGAGAAGGGAACAGAAGAAAGAGGAGAAAGGGGACAAGAAAGAGAGGTAAGAAGTATTTGTATTGTAGGTCATAGAACTGCCTCTGGGTAGAGAGGAGACAGACCTGGCCCAAAGGCAAATGGTGGTTCATAAATGTAAAATATAAACCCCCAGTGTTAGGATGAGGTGCTTAATTTTAATTGGATACATTAATTAGGTAAGTCAAAAGAAGCTTTTGGTTGGTGAACTTCAATACTTTGATAGCCAAAACTTGGTAGTAGGCATCAGGAGGACGACAAAGAGGCCAAATAAGGGACTAGACCTTGGTGGCCAGCTTTAGGAATGCAATCCAATGGCTCTTAGCCAGGCAGAGCAAATGGGGGAGAAGGGCAAGGCCTGCTAGAGCTGTGCTTGCCATGCTCTGGTTAGCTAGAATCACTTCAGTAGCCACATAGCTCAGCTACCAAATCCTACTTACATGTGAAAAACAAACCACTCTACACTAGAAACAGTGAAAGGCATCCAAGACATCACATCAAATAAACAAAATCACAGAAGTCAGACACTGTTAGGTCTGTCGTTACAGAGACCTAATCTGGCTGTATTAGGAGAGTGTTTAAATGATACATTAGCCTTAGATGAATACGTCCTTGTAATACTAATATAATCAAGTGTTTATGAAAGAGTATTCACATGAAGAACACAGCTTAGCGGTGGAGTGTGTGTGCTTTGTCTGTGAAGCTTCTAGGCTTGGATTCTTCTTTTCCTCCGCCTCACCCTTCGGTCTGGCTCCCCAAGGGTTCAATCTGAAATGAAAACGTGGTTGGCTTACACTTTAAAGGATTAGATCTATGAATACATGTACTTTTGGTTTTGATTGTTGCTTGGCGATCGAATGTCACCATGCAGCCTAGGCTGGCTTGGATCTCATCATATAACTCAGGATGGTCTTGAGTTCATGCCCCCTGCTGCAGTCTCCCAAATGCTGGAATGACAGGTGTGTACCACCATGTCTGGCTACAACACGTCCTTTCCGTACTCTGTGCCATCCTCATTTTTCATTCCTTTATTTATAAGATTTCTAATGTTGAAAGAATATGAGAATACTCTAGCATCAATAATGTAAGGTTTCTGTTTCGTTTGAATGATCCAGAGGTTTATATGGATTTGTGTAAATCTTTCCTGATAGTTGCCTCCAAGTCCCCCCCCCCCCCCCCCCCCCCGACTGCTGCCTTCCAGCTTGCTGTTTCCCAATTCCTTCCTATTGCCCTCCTCCCAAACTGGGCTAAGCCATCTGAAGTCTGAGCTTATGCCTTTTTACACTCCACTGCTTTGCCAAGGCCTCTAGAAAATTCCTCTCTGCTCTGCCCACTGAGGACCTCTCAACACTTCCTGGGGGAAGATTTTTTCTAGAGTGCTCCCCCCTCAGGTACTGTGGATCTCCTCCTCATCTCATCACGCTCGCACTGGTGGCTATACCTGCTCACTCTCCTGAAATTATGTGATGTGCTTGTCACTTCTGTGCTGCTCAGATTCTTCCCTTAAACATTTAATTTATTAATATTTTAAAATTCAAATATGATTATAACATTTACCCCCTTATCTGCTTCCTCTAATCCCTCCCACACATCCCTTGCCTGCTCCCTCTGGGATTCACTGCTTCTTTTTCTTTGATTGTTATCATTACACACATATACATATATGTGCCTAAAGATGCAAATAGCACCTGCACAGTAGGTTCAGCATTACTTGTACGTGTGTGATTTGAGAGCTGAACACTCAATTAAGGGTCTTGTCCCTGGTGAGGAGTATTGCCTATTTCTCTTGCTCTCAGCATTCTTATATTCCTGTGAGATTTCTCCAGCCCAAGATGGCATGTCTGTGAGTGCCATACTTGTTCAAGTGGACCTCTTGGACCATGTCTAAGTCAGAGATTATTCCATAAAACCACAGCTGGCCAAAGTGCAGAGAACATATGACCATAGCAGGCTCTGTTCTGTGGATACATCTACCATACAACTCCTGCACCTACGGAGTAGAGAGCACCTCAGCAAGGGTCACAGAGATTCTTAGAACCAGAGGACCAAGAAATCTGCTGTGAGATCATGTCTTCTAGAAATCACAGGGGAGCTTCAAGCATGACACCTCAACAGAATAGGATAGCTGCATAAATATGATATGAACACACCTCTATTTTCCTTGTGTCCTACTTTTATTGTGTGTTTATTAATACATTTGAATGTTCATGTATAGGTATGTAGGTATATGTGTACAGGTTTATGCATGTGGATAGATGGAGGGCAGAGCACAACATTGCTGTCACTACTTAGCTATTGTTCCTTTAGACCTTAGACAGGGTCTCTCACTAGCTTGGAAGTCACAGATTAGCCTAGGCTGGCCAGCCAGTTCTGGGGTTACAGAACTCCTGAATCTCCCCCTCTTAACTTTCAGTCCTTTCTCTTTGTTCATCTTGAGGTTCTAGATTAAACTCAGGTTGTCAAGCTTATGATCAAGGCCTTTTGCCAGCTGAGCTATGTCACCTGCCCAGCACTTGTCCTTTATACATGCTTTCCAGGTATTGAACTTAGGTCCTCATGTTTGCAAGGTGAGCACCTCATTTATGAAGCCATCTCTATAGTCCTCTTAGGTCTTAAAGACTCAGAAATGAATGATGTAAACAATTCCAAGACATAGTTTCTCCACCGTTTTCACTACTGGTCACTAGCATGTGAGTGTTTTACTGGCCACAGTCAGCAAATGTGCTGAGGAAGACCTTCATTGCTGAATGTTTCTGCCATTTGTGTGCTCTGAATGAGGGCAGTTTGACTATTGAGGGGTCCTCAGATATTGAAAAGGCTGGGCAGTATCTGGAGGGAAACTTTGGGTTCCTGTTCAACGTCACAGAGCAGTTCCTTCCATCCCTTATTTTCACTTAGATATAAAGTTCTCAAGGAAGCTGTGCTTAAGGAAGTCCACGTTTAATTAAGACTAAATCAACACTGAACATGTAAGTCATCTAAACAGTCCCTCAGTAAGTGTGGACAGTCTGCAATGGTGGAGTTCCGTTCTGCCAGGTGAGTCCCATCGTGCTTCTCCTCTCAGAGCTGGTCCTCAATACCTGCCCCAGGCCTCTTCTGCTCTCAGAGTGATCCTCAACCCTGTCCTACACAGAACGCTTCCTGTTCTCACTCTATCCTAACACTCATACCTCTTCTGCTAAGCTGTGGAAACAGTGTGGGTGGGGCTCTGAGTCTGGGGCCAAAGGGCTGTGTTCAGATTACTATGTGGTCTTGGGAAAGTCCATCCATTCTCAGTACCTCATTTTAATTCTCTGCTAAGCAGGTATATTAATGAGCTCTTTAAGTTTTGTGGGATCAAAAAGGAAAAAAAAACACAGAAGGCACCCTACTAGGCACGTGATGATCTAATCATTAATGAGTGTTTTGATGACTGTTAGGTACTGATCATTAATGGTCTTTGTTAATTCTCACTTCAGCACTACCAACATCTCTAATATTTTCCATATTTGTTTCATCCCTGGGAGACCTCCATGAAAGCTTGGCTCTTGTGTGTCTTATTCACCAGTGTATCCCACATGCCTAGCACAGTGTTTCTAATAGGTTTAAAGTAAGTTTTCACTATTGGAGCTATTCTAGGCATCCTTCAATCAAATATTTCATCTTCTTATTGATGGTTAGGCTGTGAAGACAACTGCTCATTTGTACTAAATACTTGGTATGGAGCTGAAAGAGAACAGATGTTAAGCCTTCTACACTGAATGACTGAAGAAGAAATGAATCTTACACACACACACACACACACACACACACACACACACACACACACACTAGTGCCCTTTTGGATGAAAATGTCCTTAGTGGCAGAGGTCACAGCTTACTTTTGTATCCATGAATGCTAATCGTTGTCTGGTAAACACTCTTGATGTATTCCGCTAATTGAGAGAAGGGATTTGTGACTTAATTACCAAATTGCCATGTGTTGAGTTCATCTCTGCTAGCCCTTCTAATTTTTCATCTGGCTTTGTTCTTGCTGGTCTTCACTGTGTAACCTGGCATGAAACTCTGTGGATAGGAAGCAGGGAGATTAGCTCCACAGGAACTGAGTTATTCTCATTCTGATGTCCAGCATCTTTCCCAGTTCCTCCTTGGCCCCCACAGCTTCAGCAGGGCAGGTGGAAGAAGCAAATTATACTGTATCCCTACCTCCTCATCATCCTAAATTTGGCTACAACATGGAAGATGATACTGAGAAGCAACTGAAAAGGAGAGATTTCACAGCAGAGGGTGTTGTTAAAACGGGATGGGTGATAGTTGGTAGAGGCGATGCTGGGGTGGGCTGATTGCATAGGCTTATATGTGTTGAACCAGGCTTACTCAACTGTCCTCTTTCTTCCAAAAGACGATTTTTTACTTGGTCATACCAGAGAGGAAAAAATACCCAACTCTGAGTCTAAACAGAGGCCATTGCTTTCTGGGCATGAGTGCCCTCTGATTGCTTTACAGATGGCCTCCATTTGTCTGTCTTGTCAATGACTAGGATGTTTCTAAGCATTACCAGTGACATACCCTAGAGTGTGTGTGATAGGGGGCCATGCACAAGGTAAGAAGGGAAAACCCCTTCTCACCAGAAGAATGTTTCAGGGATCTCCACACTACTCTGCTGCAGGAGAATGAGGTGCTGAGATCATTGCTTTAGTCCTTCACACTGTCCCACTCTGTGGTGGCCTTAACCCTCACTGTTTAGATCAGAAAATAATTACAAACAGTTCCAAAATGGTGCACTGAGTTCAGCAATCTTATTTTGCAAACGGGCAAAATGAACACAGAATTGATCAATCAATCAATCAATCAAAATTTAATTTGTTTTTGAGATGGGGGTCTTATATAATCCAGGTTGGCCCTGAAGCCCCAGTGTATCTTCAGGTGTTTTTGGAATCTGGAGGAATCCAGGCGTTGGTATGACATGGACCACTCACACAGCTGAAAGTTTAGCTCTTGAGACAGTGACTTCGCAAGGACACACAGATGGAGGCGGATTGAACCTTGCTGGACTCTTCAAAGGTCAGGTCTTTCTCTGGAGTGATATAGGAGGTCCCTTCAAACAGTCCCAACTCACCAGAATTAAATAATGATGCTGGAAATGCAAACTTGAATGTACCAAGTGGGCTCTATTAAAAGTTTGTTAGCTGCCAAGTCAGGAAAATGGCCTGGGCACAGAGCAGGTAACGAGACAAATTTCACCAAGAATTAGCATCCACTGGAAGAATGACCTTGCTCAGAGTATTACCTTCATAAGTACCTAAAATAAAAGCCTTTTTGAAGTTTATCACATAGAATAATAATGATGCTTTTAGAGGGTTATTTTGAGAAGAAAAGTTCTGCCAATCACTGAGAAGTCTTTTCAATTAGGCTAGCATTCAGTAGCCCAGAGCTGTACTTTCCTTTTCTTCTGTGGACACCCCTTTCTCCAGGTGCGTCTCATCTGCATTCAAGCCATAAATATTATGGAACAAGTAGGCCAGTTCTCCTTGTAGGAAAACACAAAAGGTCAGTCTTCTCTGGCCAACACCCCAGGCCACTGTAACACAAAGTCCCCTATGACACAAAGTGAACTGAAGTACTTTGAAGTTAGAGTCAAGATCCAGTGTGCGCTCAGTAATTACTGTGACAGACCGCCAATTTGAGAAGGTCTAAATAATTTATTCTGCAGTGGGACTTCTAAAGGCCATGTGGTCAGCAGGGGCCTATTCGGCATGTGGTGTGCCTTTTACGATTTTGATGGTCAGATGGCATGATTGGAGCCGTGCATGCCTGCCATTCCTGAACATTTTAGCCCCTTGCTCTGCCCTGTTATTGGCAGGAGTTCTTGTCCAGCCATCCAATCTACCTATTCATTAGTGTTTCCAAGTACCCATGAATGTTGAATTGCTCTGGAGTAGGTATTATCTAACTTATATACCAGAAAGGTACTTTCAAAAAACCTTCCCCATAATTCTTCTAAAAGAATTTTGATAAATGTCGTTGTATTCAGAGGATTTGATTTACTAGCACCGGTAAGCTTCAGTGACTCAAGTTACCTGGTGATTAAAATATCTTGTGGAAATCATTCTGCTAACTGAAGCCACAATTAAAATTCTCCACGAATGCCCTTTCCTCAAGTCCAAACACTCTTCTACATTTGTAATATCCTGGGTGACTTATTTTGGCACCAGCTGCTGTGAACTCTAGTTCTAAGCACACTCCTCCTCTACCCAGAAATTCCCAGGACTTCTTTTGGTTTTGCTTGGCTCAAACTAAAACTTTTCAGAAGGTAATGCTGACCTTGAACTGAAGATAAAAAGTGTAACCAAATGTATGCTATCTTTCTGAGTTCCTGTCAGAAGAAAGGTGTAGACTATTCAGAGAATACAGGGTATGAAAGATTTGGATTAATCTTCAATATTGGCAGCATATTTACTTTCAGTTATTTTTCATTAATTTATTTTCTGCCCTTACTGGCTCATAGAATCTGTTTATCACCTGTGTGTGTTCTACATATCCTGTTGTTCTACAGAAGTGTGTTCTACAGCCATGGATTAAAATACTGACATTCCTATTGTACTCTGTGTGTGTGTGTGTGTGTGTGTGTGTGTGTGTGTGTGTATGTGTGTGTGTCCCACAGTTCATGTATGGGCTGTGGGGATTAAACTCACGTCATCAGCATTCTTATAAAGAGAACTATCTTGCCAGCCTCTGAGCTTATTTGTTTTTAATTTAAATTCCACTGAAGTGTAATGTAGCTTCTAAAATTGTTCAGTTCCTAAGTATATAGTCTGATGAATTTTCATAAAACAAATGATAAGCAATCATCTTGAAAGTAAAAAGCAAGAAACCTATGACCCTCAATGCTGACATCTTGCATCTTTGGGCTCTTATCTCTCAGAAAGCAACCATGGTCCACATCTCTAATACCATAGATCATATTCACTCCCAATTTTTTAAATTGCCCCCTTTCTGTTTTGTTTTATTCAAAATTTTATGTGCCCTTTATTTCCACTGATAGAGACATTCATTGCTGACAGTGTTACATTTGATTAAAAACACAATTCTTTTATTTATTTTATTTTTGCTAGACACCTAAGTTGTTGGATTTTCTTTTTAAAAAATCATTATTTCTTGTGGCCATAACAAACAGCACTACTATGATATTCTGGCACATGTGTTTCATAGCTATGTCTTCCAAATTGGAACACATATACCTATAGAAAAGAAGGAGGCTCCTTAATCCTGGAGAACCAAATGCAACTCATAGATCTGAGGAGGCTCCTGAAACCTACAAGATTCACAAGCCTCCTCCCCGAGGTTAAATAAGCAATGACAGTTGCTCTCTAACCACCTAAGCTTCCTGAAAGCCAGGCAGAGAATACATGAGATGCAGCTTCCATTAGTCTTTAGCCTTGCCGAGTAGGGCTTTTCAGTGCTGCATCTGCCTTTGTGTTACCCATGCTTCAGGAAGCAAGCCCTCATCTATATTCCTGTGAGCCACTCAAATAAATTCAGTGATTTTTCTAACTGGACTTTCATTGGGTCCCTATCTGAAGTTCATATTTATTAGTGAACATACAAATAAGGTGTGTGTGTGTGTTTTGTGTGTGTGTATGTATGTGTATACTTGTACATGCACACATCCAAATGTGACATCATGAGTCAACTTAGGCAATAGGGAAGGCTATCTTTCCATGATCGCTAATGAGGGTTAGTGTCTCCTCTCTGTATGTGCTTACTAGCCATGGGGCTTCTGGAGGAAGCTACTAAGCCTTTTGCAAATCTTTCTAATCAATTGTCAGGCTTTCTCTTTTTAATTTCAAAGATATCCATTCTCTATATGGAACTTCTCCTGGATATTTGACTATGGATATGTCTTCTTTAGTTGAAGGGTTGCATTCTCAGTCTCTTAATGATGTTCTTAATGAAAGGAAGTTCTTTGCTTTAATATTTAATTTATAATTACTTCTGTTGAGTTATGGATTTTTGCATAGACGTCTCTCCTTCCTCCATTGTCTTAGTGCCCCCATCCAGGTGCTCTGTCACTTGACTCTCCTCACGTGGGTCTTCCATCTTTCTGGGAGTGCTCTTTGCATAGTGTTTAAAATTACTGTGTACTGTTTGTTGTTTAGAGTTATATATGCAGTTTACCACTGTGGTCTCCACTGCTGTACTTGGGATTTTATCTCCTTGAGAAGGAAGTTTCCCAGCTGATATGAACGGGACTTGACAATTTCTTATGTGACTCCTCTGGCTTTATTTACCTTCTCTAGGATCATCTTGGCTAATTTTGGCATTTATACTTTTATATGTAAGCTTTGAATGAGAGTTCCAATAAGTTAAAATAAACAGCTGACCAGGTATCAGCTGACCAGGTATCTAATTACAGATCAATCTAGAGAGACCTGATTTCTTTAGATCATCCTCTTAGTCATGTGCATGGGTTTGAGTAACCACCTTTTCTTTTTTTCTTTTTAATGTTTTTGGCAATGACTTAGACCAATTTATTTTGCAAGGTTGGCACTAACACTTGAATGTTCTTGAATATTTGTAAAACATAGCTGTCTTCAACTTGCAGTTTAATCAAACAAAAAAAAGAAAAATGGCAAAACAAAATGAAACAAAACCTAAAATCTGTGTCATTCAGTAACTTCCCCCAATTACACTTTTACTTTCTTGGATTTTCAGGTCTTTATCTTAAAAGCAACACAGTATTTCAGTGTTTAGTATCTGAAAACTTAAATTATTTTTTAACCTCAAAAGAAAAAAAATTGAAACATGTGGAACTCAGTATCAGAAGTGTTTTTCCAGTAAAGATTTGACAGCAATAATTTAAAAGGCCACTGTCTTTGAGGAGCTATCTGTCAGCTAGAGCCTCGTGGATCTGTGTAAACTAATGTGTCTGTGTGGTTACATTTTAAGAAATTAATATTTTCAGGGCCTACTGTCCCTCACCACGTCCTCAGGTTCCTAGATGCTGGGCCCTCTACCCTGCTTGTTAACTATGTTCTGTGTTCCTCTTCATGCTTCCAGTCACCACTGCTCCAAGATTCAGCATGTGCTGAAGCAGAAGGTTCACTTAAAGGTGGCTCATCTCTGATCACCATCCCCCTCTTTTTTTCTTCAGCATCTTCACTCCTCTAGTCCTGATGGCCCTGCATGCTTTCAAATGCCTTCAGACTTTTCCTTTCTATATTTAGTTTTAAGTTTTATTGTTCTTCTCTGTGAGAGTGATCTAGCATTGCAAACTGAATTATCATGGCCAGAAGCAGAGTCATGGCTCCATGATTCTTCTAACTAAGAAATTCAATTTACTGAACATTTATTAAACCATAAAATTATGCAGCTCAATTACCCAGATCATAAGCCACATCACCAACATCCTTCTACTTGCACAGCGCCACACCATTTCCTCAGAAAGTTAACAGGAGGAGGGAAAGCTCACTTCTTCGAACTAGACATGCCTTTTGGTTAATTTTCATTCATTCAAAGAAACTGACCTATAAGGAAGCTAAAGACAGATGGTAGATGTGTAATAAATATTATCACTCTCTCCTACACTATACACTATGCTCCTAGGATTTGTTGAAAAATCACAAGCAACTTATGGTTTGATTTCAACTTTAGGGGCATCTAGACCTATGGCTCCAGCTTTGGCAGGAGGGCTACAACAGACTTGCCTGGCAGATGGAAGATATGCTGAACACATGGAATATTTCAAGTGCTATAGAAAGTACAGGAAATAGTACAATGTTGCTGAGCTTTCTGCAATTTAGATGTAAGAATATTAGTATTTTGCTGCCTATAGTGTAATCATCTGCTGAAGAAAATCCCACATGATGGAACAGACAGACCTGTCCAGGATAGGTCAAAGTTCTCTTGTCATTAGTGAAAGTGGAAGGAGCCAGCTTTGTACCTACAGAGAGAAGGTGGAAGCTGTGGGGAACTTCAGTGGCCCCAAACCTATGCAAGGAGGGGTGTGGTATGCTGGGACTCTTCCTCTGTCTACCACGTTTTCTACTGATGCCTGGCTATAAATCGTTCTCATGAGTAGTAACATAGGGAGATTTCATGCTGGTATGTTCAAAACCAGTTTTGTTTTGTTGATCCTCCTCCCCACCCTCTGTATTCATAACCTCTTGTACCCCAGTACCCTTCCATAGCTTCTTATCCAATTTCATATCAGTTGTGTTCTATCACCTGCTCCTCCATCACCAGTACCTCTTTCCCCACCCCCTCTTAAGTTCTCTCTAGTTTCATGCCCTATACACCCTTATAGGATATACACAAGAGAGAGATTATATAGTACTTATCTTTCTAAGTCTGAGATACTGCATTTAATATAAAATTTCTGTACCCATTCATTTGCATTTGTATTCATTTTCTGCATCCATATTGTCTGCACCCTGGAAACATCATTATTCTATTTTTCTTTGTGGATAACACAATTTGTATTTTTGTTATCCACTCACCTTCTGGTGAAAAGCTTACTGGTTCCACCTTCTTGCAATTCTGAACAAAGTAGCAGCAAGCAGTGGTGTGCCAACTTCTCTCTGGTTGGACATAGAGTCATTTGTGTATATGCCCAGGAGTCACATGGTAACTCTCTTTGTAGATTTTTTTTTAAACTTCCATATTTGTTTCCATAATGGCTACACAGTTTATATTCCCACTAACAGGGAATAAGGTTCCTGTTTTCCCTCATCCAGCATTACCAAATGTAATCTCTAAATTCAGTACAATCTCAATAAAAATTCCAAAAACATTCTTTAAAGAACCATGCCAGTGAAAAAATTAACACGGAAACACAAAATATCATAAACAGGTAATGCAATCCTAACTAGGGAGAATATTGCTGAAAGGTTCATAATATATGACCCTGAGTTATACCATAGAACCATAGTGACAGAGACAGAATGATGGTGTCACCAAACAGACATGCAGTTCAGATTTTCAGAGGCTCTGTGGCATGGAATGAGATTCTCAGTGACTGAGGCCAGTAAGGAGAGAGAGAGCAGGCACACAGACACCACAGACGAAGCCCAGCCATACTGCCACAAGTAGTAGCCTAGCAGAATATGTTCATTCTCAGAGTAAAAGTCCTGAGACTTCATGCATGTGAGGAAGAGAGAGAAGCTCAAAGTCTCATATTCTCACTGAAAAAGGAACAGGAATTAAAGTATACATTTTGCAGACTGAAGGAGAATTCAGAATGAATAATGAAACAGAAACTCACTTTTACTGTGTTGTTTCCCAGCACTTATGTATGTTTGTTAAATGAGATGGCGCTATGACATTAGATAAACTCCATCTTTGCAATGGTATCCACATACTCATGCCTATACATGCTGTTACCTAATGCACCCTGTGATTATCTACCCCCCAAGACAATCTTCCTCCTTTCATCTTTAATGTTGCGGTGTGGTACTTGATTCTTTCTCCTCTTCTTCTTGTGGTCCATCGGTCTCCCTCTCCATCAAGATAGAATATATTAATAATCTATTATGTGCCACTTTCTATGTTTTATTTACTCACGTGACAATTCTACATACACATGGACATTGGTAATAACTGCTAAGACATGGGATTGCATTGTGCATGTACATCTCCATGTCTTGCTTTCTCATGGACATATCCATGATGAAAACCTTCCAGCAATACACTGCAGTCACCCTTGATCTTACGAGTGACTGAATGGCATGACACAGTGTTCTTAGGCCTTGCTGCTCAGGCATTTCTCTGTTGATGGCCATTTATTTTGCCCCAATGCCTCACATGGTATATATGTATCTGTGTCCGTTTTGGTAGATAGATTTCAATGCATGAACTGGCCTTATCCAAAGATCTATATGTTCAAATTTTGTAACATGTTTCCAGATTAATTTCAAATATATTAGTGGCCCGCCTGTGGTATTTGTATTTCTCTATTTACAGAAACCCGCATTAGTTGATTTTTATATATAAATAGTTTATAGCTATATTATATTTTAAGTATCATGTTTTATAAATTTACTCATTCAAGTATATCTCTATTAGTGAAAACCTCTGGTGAGGAAACCTAAAGGATAGTATCCTCAACCGGGCGTAGTGGAGAAGCCGGATCTATTGTGAGGGAACAGAATAATTTAGTGATGTTTATTTGACATAAAGCCCTCAGGGGTTTGCTATTGTTGTTGAAGTTTTTATCTTGAGATGAAGATCTTGCTGTCTTGCTGTGTAGCACAGGCTGTATTTGAACATGTAATCCTCCTGTCTCTTCCTCTCAAGTGCCGGTATTACAGGTGTGTGTCACTGTACCCTCCATTGCCCCTTATTCAACAAAGTCCAGTTACCTAGCAGGTTTTCCTTTTGCAGATCAGTACTCTCCTCTTTTTGTGAGGGTATAACAGCCCAGAACTGAGTGAGGGCTTAGAAAAGAGAATGTGACAGAAGCTAGTAGCCTTCACTTCAAGAGAAAGATGCCTTTGGGGATTTGCTTAAACAGAATAAGAGATCAGAGACACATCTGTTCCAGGAACCCTGTAAAGAAGCATATTTCATGCTCTAACCTGGAGCTCTTAGCCCTCCATCTGCAGACAAGCAGCAACTAGGGTAGCTGGCTACCCATGGACTCTAGTGGTTCCTGCCCTGTGAATTCTGAGCTTTAGAAGTAAAATTAGAAGTCTTTAAATTAAAGTGAACACATTGTCTGATTGTATTGTTATACATGTCCGATTGGCTGAGTTCCACCTTACCACCTGTCAGGGTTATTTTTAAATGTCAATTTAAAACTTTCCCTAGAATATTCTGGGAAGAGAATCTGGATGAGAGATTATCTAGATAAGGTTGGCCTGTCTTCGGGGGCTTATCTTGACACGTAATTGAGAAGGAAAACCCATCCTGTCAATCTTAGAGTTTTCCTGGGTATTTCTATGTCAACTTAACACAAGATAGAGTCATCAGACATGAAAGAACCTCAATAGGGAAACTGTTTCCATAAGATATGGAATTTTAGGATATTTTTAAAATTAGTGATTGATGGGTGGGGCCAGCTTCTTGTAGGCTGTACTATCTCTGAGCTGTGGTCCAGGATTCTATAAGAAAGCAGTCTAAGCAAGCCATGATGAGCAAGCCAGTAAGCAGCACCCTTTCATGGCCTCTAAATTAGCTCCTGCCTCAAGGTCCCTGACATGTTTGAGTTCCTGTCCTGACTTCTTTCAGTGATGGACTGCGATGTGAAACTATAAGCCGAATAAACTTTTCCTCCTTGAGTTGCTTTTGGTGATGGTATTTTGTCACAGAGATAGAAATTCTAACTAAGATAGGTTGGTACAGGAGTGGGGTCTTGCCATGATAGAACTGACTATGTTTTGGGGACCTATGGAAGATTCTGGAAGGACTTTGGAAATGTGGGGTAGAAAATCCATTCAGTTTTATAGCTTTGTGAGCTGTTCTGTAGAAACTTGGAAGATAAGGATATTGAGAGCTATGTAAATGTAATACAAGGATGAAACACTAATGATTATGCATCATACCATGAGAATGGGTGGTTAAAGACTGTAGTTGGTGGCCGGTGTGGATGCCTGGAGTGTGCTCTTCTTTGTAGAAACACTGCTTTCGTATCCTCAGTATCAAAATGATGCTGAGGATGATTTCTAAAACCCCTTCTTTCTGGCCTGTGCTTTAAATGGTAGCTGTTATTCAGTGTAGAGAGTGCCTCTTCCTGCAGCTCTCATGTATCCATGGCTGCAGTGATAGTATGCCCATGAGTATTTCTATTATTGACTTGTTCTTTGGCAATTTTATACTTGTGTGTCAGACACTCTGGTCATATTCTCTTCCCATCCCTACTGCCCCTCCACTTCCTCCCAACAGGTTTCCATCCAACTTTCATTTCTTTTTTGTTTTGTTGCTGATTTTGATTTATGACCTACTTGGATTTACAAGGCCCACTCACATAGCCATGGGAATGGAGCTAGCTACTGGACCGGGAGTAACTAAGCAATGACTACATAACTGAAGACAGGTATTTTTACCCCTCCAGGAGCCTTTCACTATCTTTACCTCCCTAGCGAAGGAAGAAGTCTTATTGTTTTCTTTTCCACTTATTTATTTATTTTTAATCACTTTACAGACTGACCTCAGCCCCCTCCCTCTTCTCCTCCCATTCCCCCTCTCCTTCTCAGAGAAGGGGATGCCCCTAAAAGGGTATCAGATACTCCAGCACCTCAAGCTGCAGCAGGACTAAGTACATCTTCCTTCTCCCACTGGGGTCTGATAAGATAGCTCAGGTAGGGGAAAAGGATCCAGAGCCAGGTAGCATAGTCAGAGACAGCCTCAACGTCCCCTCATTAGGGGACCCACATGTTGACCATGTTGCACATCTGCTACATATGTATAGGGAGTCTAGGCCCAGTCCAAGCATGTTTTTTAGTTGGTGGTCCAGTCTCTATGAGGCCCCATGTGCCCAGCTTGGTTGACTCTATAATCTTCTTGTTGGTATCCTTGACTCCCTCCCCTAGGAAGTAGTCTTATAAGTTCCTTACTCACCTATGGCTGAACATTTACTGGTACAGTGTTTTGTAGGCCCTATGCAAGCAACTACACTTGTTATAAGTTCTTGAGTGTTGTGGCTATGTTATAGGCTTACCTGGATTAGCTTTATTGTCAACTTGACACACCTGGGAGGAGGGGGCCCCAAGTGAAGAATGCCTTTGGTCAGATTGGCACCTGGGTACATCTGCAAGACATTTTCTTGATTACTAATTGATCTAGGAGGCCCAGTCCAATGTGGCACCATCCCTAGGCAGATGTCCTGAGCTGTACAAGCAAGCTTGCTGAGCAGAAGCTGGCGGCCAAGCCAGTAAGCAGTGGTTCTCCATGGTTTCTGCTTCTGTTCCTATCTAGAGTTCCTGCCCTGACTTCCTTCAGTGATGTACTGTGACCAAACGAAATAAACCTTTCCCTCTTCAGGTGTTGCTTTTGATCCTGGTGTTTCTCACAGCAACAGAAAGCGAGCTATAACAACCCCTAAGGAAGTGTTTCATGCCTCTCCTCTCTGTCTTTTGGATCTACCACGCTTCTCATCCACTTTTCTGTAGTTGATTCCTGAGCCATGGTATGGGTAGTGTGGGTATCAGATCTCATGTGATAGGACACTGGGGATTTTTGTGTTTTATTAAGGAGGAGAAGAGAGCTGCACAGAATGAAGATCTTTGCTATTTCCTATCACTGGGTGGTGTCTCAGATCCCAAACCTGATTCTCCATTATCATTGTCTGCATTTTTTTCCTATAAAAGTATAGACTTGTGATTCCTGGGTAGGCGTTTGAAGTTTACCACCTGTATTGTATTTGGCTGGTGCCATAGTTTGAGCGGGACCCCTGGGCCCAAATCTGCCTATCACAATGTTCTTCTTGTAGGTTTCTAGGACCCTCTGGGTCCTTCTACTTTGCTATTCTCCCATACTTCTCTCATCTAGAGTCCCAATAGGGTGTCCTCCCATCTGTCCCAGTTTCCTGGTAAGTGAAGACTTTCATGGGACATGCCCCTTGGGCTAGTATGCAGATATAAGTGAGTATATACCATTTGAGTCTTTCTGCTTAGTGATTATGATGGTTTTTTTTCAAAGCATACTGTGTCCTTGTGGATAACATAATACAATTTTTTAAAAGTTACAGCGTCTTAAAAGAGAATTAAAAAATATGTCCACAACATGGTTACATACAAATTCAGAAATGTAATATATTTATAATCATGCTACTTGTGCGCAATTACACAATGTGAAGATGGGAAGTGGGGTTGTATTCATAATTACATAAAAATTATTATTTTCCTGATTAAATCACTTCTGTCAGATGTGACTTCACAGTAACAAAACAGAAACAAACAAACAAACAAAAACCAGATAGCAACAACAACAACAAAACAACAAAAACCCCAAACTTAACAAAGTTAAGACTGATAAGACTGTGTTGATGTGATGAGATTTAGGACAGTTGAAGGAGCAGAGAAAACAAAATGCAGAAGAGCCTTCTTCAGGAAGTCATTGTGGGAGGGGTTCTTTTCATCTTGCCTTATGCCCCTTCTCTGGGTAGGCAGGAGCTGAATGGTAGTGGGTAGTGGTAGTTTATGTCTCAGGTTTCCTTGAGGTAGCAGCGGAGGTGGAAGGAGGAAGGAAGCCAGGAAGCAGGAGGATTTGGGCCCACATTTAGCTAATTAAGATGCAAGGACGGGAACAGCTGGACTGACCTTCCCTTGGAGTGTCTTCAATGTCCTTAAACATGTATTTACTAGAAAGAAAACAAAATCTTCCCCTTCCTAGGCAGGGATGGTAGTGAGGTGGGGATAAATGTAATTTGACAAAGATTTCCCAGCATTTTTTTTTATTACTGAAATTGGCCTTCTATTGTTCTAACCCTTTGTTTTCAGATTGTGTGTTGATATGGGACTTATTTTCTGAGTCATCTGTCATTCTTGGTAAATACTGCAATTTTAGATAGGGAATGATACATTGCAACCAAGGACTTCTTTTTGGTTTCTGTCTTCATGCTTGATGTAAGCATATAAAATTTCCAGTTAAAGTGTCCTTACATTGCCAAGGGATATAAACTGGATGTGCTGGAGAGATCTAGTCCACTAAGGGAACAGAGCGAAGCCACGCAATGTAACAAAGAACGAAGAACAAAACCAAAATGAGTATAAGGCCTCAAGAACCTTCAGCAGAGGAGCCTTGCTGGAGGAAATATATCACCAGGGATGGCAGGGCTTAAGGGCATGATGTCACTTCCTGGTCTCTCTCTGCTTAGTGTGCAGATGAAACATAATTGGTCAGTTTCATGCCCCTGCTGCTATGCCTGCTCAGCCCTAATGGACTGTGTCCACTCTGGAACTATAAAGTTAAACAACCTTTTTCTCACCATAGTATTTTATCATAGCATTGGGAAAGTGGCTGATACACCCACCAAGAACTTTAGTATTCTAAGACTAAAGACTTACTAGCTATTTAGCTTTTGACCCAGCAGGCTTTTGATGGGGTATGTGGAAGAACTCTGTCACTCCTGTAGGGGCGTATGGAAGAGCTCAGGTGTCCCTTTACACAGTTTCATCCATATGCTTCAGAAGTTGACAAGCACAATCTACCTGAACTGGGAGATCAGCCTCTCTGAAATGCAGACATCCTCCCATCCCCCCTCCCCCCCAATAGCAGTATTTCTAATTTTGGCTCCATTTTGCTCAGCTGAGTCATATACTAAGGATTATTTTATGATTTTTATATTTTCTTCTGAATTCCAACCTGGCTTGTGTTCAAGTTATGTTAGCTTCTTTTGAAGACAGTAATCAGTGGGTTTATTACGACGTTTCCATCCTTATCGACACTGCACTGGCCTTTCTTCACCAGCCTTCCGCATTTCCTTCTCCAAATGCCTGATAGTCTCCCCTTTACTTCCTGTTCTATTCTTTTCCTAAATTCCCTTCTTTAAAGAAAATAACAATAATTTTCCGTTTGAGTGTGGCTTATTTTGTTTACTATGATGATCTTCAGTTACAATAATTTTTCTCGCAACAGACTGGAGAACTCCAAATCTTGACTATTGTGAATGATCCCTGGAGCTTTAGTGTTGAGTGCCATATCTGAAAACAAAATCCTGGGGTATAGTGTAGATTCCAGAGCATTTTCCAGTGAAGTATGTGTCACTCCTTGCCACAGGCCAAGTTCAGCTCCATAACTTCTATCTGGCAGGTGACAGGCTAAATCTCTAGCCTTTGCTACCTCCAGGAAACAACTCCAAATAAAGCTGTGTGAATCTGTGCAGGTGTGTACAGGTATATGTGCAAGTGTATGTGTGTATGCAGGTATATGTGTATGTGTGTGTGTGTGCATGTGTGCAATTGTGTGTATAGGTATGTGTAGATGTGTGTGTGTATGCACAGGTATGTGTGTATATGTGCGCAAGCATGCATGCAGGTGTGTATATGGATATATGTAGATGTATGTGCAGGTATGTGTACATGTATGTGTAGATGTGTGTGCAGATGTGTATATAGGTAAATGTGTTTGCAGGGGCATGTTTTGTATGTGTGCACACAGGTGGGCATATAGCCGTGAGTGCTGGATTAAATTGAAGTCCAATTTCTACTAGGTTAAACTCAGAAGTGTTTTACAAGGAAGACTCTTTTGCTAAGAAGTAGATGGTTGTCATCTTTCATCCCATTATTGTCAGAGGCATCTTAACTATAAATTATCCACAGTAGCTGCCAGAAGAAAGAAATGGTTATGTAGCCAAGATGGTAAATATGAAATTGTTATACCATGATGGACAATTTTAAAGAAAAAAGATTCCCAAGTACGTTCTTAAGAAATCTCTAGTCAAACTCATCAGCTCATTGATCAGTGGCATAAACAAAACCCCAGCTACCAAAACAGCACAACCATCTGGACTCATGCCCAGTCTTTGGCTGCTTGTTATGGCTTTGAGGGTTCTGGAGCAATTACCCCCTTAGATTCCATGGAGAAGCTGGGAAAAGTGAAATGCAACCATGAGTTGTCTCAGACCGTGATAAATAAAACATAAAACCCTGGCAAATCCACAGAGGCTTACAGACCTGTCTCTAAACTTCAAGGTTCTGTTGAAAGTACAAGGTAGTTCCTTCTCAGTTGCTGGAGGAAGTGTCAGAGCAGCAGAGTCAGCCCAGGAAGGCCAGCAGTTGCAAGCCTCTCCTCCTGGCCTGAGGAAGGCAAGGCACAAGGCTCTCCCTGCTTTCTATTCCCTGATAAAGAAGCTGTGGAGTGGACTGACTCACTGTGTAAGACTTGCTTTAAAATACATGTGTGAACAGCAGCATTTATGTAACCTGATGGCTACTTTTTATTCAAAGAAAGGGAGTGCTTTTGATATAGGCTCCTCCAAAGGTCATGGCTAATTTATGGTAAAGGAGCAGTAACTCACTTGTCGCCCTGTTAATTAACAAGTAAGGCTCAGGACTTTACCTGCAACAAAACAAGACAACAACAACAGCAAAAACAATTCTGTTGTTCTGAGGTGCTAAACATGTCCTCTGTCTTGAGAAGCCGGCTATGTGGTGCAGTAGGAGACAGGGACTTAATACCGGGGTTTGCCAGTCATTGCCTAGACCATAAACTCCACCAGGAGAAGTATGATGTCATCTTTATCACAATCACCCTAGTGTTTGGTATGATGGGTACTGATTATTTAATAAGCATTGACATAAATAGTTTAGGAACTTGATAAATAGTGAATGTTTAAAAAAAAACCAAGTATTATAGAAAGTGTCTCAGTGAACTTCTGTGGGACTTCAGGGTACTGTGGGAGAAGAGTTGATTGGATGACAATGTGGTGGCATTTCAGATTAAAGAACCGTAAGGGACAGACAGCAGATGGAGAATCAGAGTGATGGCAGCTGGAGAAAGAGACAAGTCAGGCGATGGAAGGTGGCTTTATTTCATAAAAGTCACTGGAGGGCCATTACCATGTGATGCCAATGGCAAACAGCCCTGGCATCTCACATGGCATTCCACAACATGTGTATTGTTTCTTTGCTCACTTACTTGTTGATGGCTTCAAGTCTTCTGCTACGGTTTCTCTTGGTTGTGTATTCAGGTTTGCTTCACACTCTAGAGCACAGATCCAGGGTGTTGGAGCTCTCCAGAGCTCATCTTTAGGACAAGGGACAGAAACGAATGAACACGCCATCAGCCCAAGTGATGTGTGATTCTCCTATAAGAGAGTGAGAAATGGACTTACCTTTACCACACAGGTTCCCAGCAGATGGATTGCTGCTATATTAAAAGGTAACCCAGATGTTGAAGTAGAGGGACTGTAAGCAGAGCCCTTTGGGAGTCTGTTCTCAGAATTCTCAGAATTCACAATGACTAGATGGTATTGTTAATGAAAGCAGAGTAGGCAGTCGTGACACAGAAGAGGCAGCATCAGTAGTCAGAAGTTCTGGTCCTAGCTATGCAGCTACCCAGAAGTGATTGCCTAGGTCAAAGGGAATGTTTTCTTCCCCCTTGTCTCTCTAGGAGTCATACTGATGGGACAGATCTTGAGCATGGAAAGGCACATCCCAACCTCCAAGACAGAATACTTGGGTTTGTTGCAACAGCCAGTTTGAAGAAAGTGAGGCCTTTGCAGGGCTGCCAGCCAAGTACATAGTCATCATATTACAGGACAGGTTAGAAAGAAAAAAATAATTCCTTCCCAGGGAAACAAGACAGAGAACCCTGTAACACTCTGTGACTCTGCCCATTAGCTAAGCTTTTTTGCATCCAGTATTCGGAGACTGACCTACATCCCTTAGGTGAAGAAGTGGATACTTACCCAAGGCTTGTACAGCACACAGTTTTACAGACATGGAGACCTATGTGGTAAGAATACAGACTTGATGCTCAGAAGGCAGGCTCCACTTGTCTTAGCGGGCAATCCTGGATAAGATCTTGAAGTCACTCTACTCTTAAATGTTTTCATTGTTTTAGTGTAAATACTATTGGTTTCTCCCAGCTACTTCCAATGATTTTAACAGAGTTCCTTTATGTCTCTGGGTGTCATGAATTGCTAATATACTTGCAGGGAATGCTCATGCGAAGTCCACATTTAAATGGCCTGCTGTAGATATTGAAATTCTCCAGCCCAGAGCTTGGATTCTTTTAGCTTTGCTTGTGTATTGCATCAGCTAGAGACAAATTGCTTTGTAATTGTGTGTAAAAAAAAAAAAAAAAGGATTTTATAGTTTTTCAACATCTGAGCAAACATTTTGGGCACTCAACTGGCAGAATTTGCCTTCAGTGATAACATGGAATGACATGACCTTGGCTCACCCAACCAATGACTCACTTGGAGGCCACCTCATTCTGCAGTACTGAATGGCACTTATATCTGATAAGAAAATGTTAACTCATCTTATTTATTAAGTGTTCCAGAGGATCTGGTTTCTTAGCTGAAGTCTCTGGGTTTGGAATTTCTATTACAGTTTGAATATTCTATATTCTGCTACCAAAGCTTGGCTCGCAGACATAGGCTGATTCTCCTGCTACCCAACTCTATGGATTTCTCAAATTGGCTGTGTGGATCGGGCCAACCTGGATGGACCTTTGGCACCTTCCCTGTGGGAACCGGAGGAAATGAAGTGAGTTAGATCTCACATAGCAAATTGTCTGTGGTCACTTGCCTTGGACACATGTGACAGTAGCTCCCCACAGCTTCATATATATCATCCTCTTTGAAACACCCATGACCACCATGCTATTGCACACTTGCAAATACAGAGAAAGAGAGGGAACTCAAGATGCGTGATACTGACTGACATATCTCAGCCTTGGTACTCACACATCC
>OU015746.1:96637047-96647499 GCA_907169655.1 Acomys percivali | reverse complement strand
ACACACACACACACACACACACACACACACACACACACACACACACATGACACTAAAATGTTAAGTAAAACCTCAACTTGATAAAACATTACTGAATGATCTACTTACTTTGTGTTGTTGACACAAGATACTGAAACTAATAAACTAAGAATTCTGTTTCTCAGTGTTCACAATTTAATCTTTATGATTCCAGAGGCTGATGAGCCTAATGTCAAGGTGAGGGTCTTTCTTCCTCCATCACCCTATGACTGAAGGCAGGAGGGTGAGGATGGGACATGGAGAGCAGGACAGAGAGATTGCAGCCCAGAGGATATCTTCCACTATGCGACCGTCCCTGAGCCAGGTCATGGGGGAATAGGTTGCCAGCACACATTCTTTGTCAGGGGACACATCTGGGTAATAAGAGATATCAAAAGTTGCATTTTCAGAATTAGTAGAGTGTGTTAGCCAGCGTGAGAGACACCCTAGTACTTGGTGATTATGGATGTTGAAATAATTTCCTTTTGCTGTATTCATTTTTGTTGGGTATTTTAAGGGCACAGCACAACCACCATTTGGCCTGCCGCTGTAGGAAACTGTGTAGGCTGCCACTGTGGGAATCTGTGTGGGCTCCCACTGTGGGATTCATCTCCCTGCACTGCTAAGATTGGAGAGACTTCTGAACACAAGAAACAAGGGAGATTTTAAACTCATCTTTTTTTTTAACATCCCAGTTTTATCACTTTGAAGCACATAGGCACCGATGTGTTGATCATTTTAACTTGGACACACTTACCTTACTTACCTCCCTGGAGGCAATGACTATGCCATCATCTTACTTTCTTTAGTGGCATCTGCCTAGAAACCGTTAGTCTAGACAGCTCTCTGGGAAGGGCTTGGAGAACAGCACTAACTTAGACCATTTGGATGGAAACATTCTGTTCCTTTGCTGGCTCGCTGATCTTCATTGGCAGCCAAGAGTTTCCCCCCTTATAGCAATAGCTCTTTTCTCAACTGTTAAAAAACAGGACAGAACCATTTTGGTCCTTCCTGACCTGAGTCTATCGAAATGCTAGTTAACCTGTGAATTCTTACTTTAAGCACTGCAGAAGGGCAGCGTGCTGTAACAACAGAGCATACATGTGTCTTATGATACACAGACACTCGAGGAGCTGGTGAGTCTGGCTCCTGGGCCCTTCTCTCCTCTTCCCATGCCTGTGTTCTTGCTCAGAAATTTCCTCCAGCCTTATGTCCACCTGTCCAGAGCTTACGTGTGCCTGTAAATGCTTTCTCTCCCAGTGAAAATCTCACCTGGAAATCCTAAAATCAGTCTTAGTTATACAAAGAATTCCTCTTCTGAGAAATGCTTTAACAAGCTGAGGGAATCTGTGATACCATTAGGAGTGCCTGACCAAGGCTTCTTATCAAAGTGTGGATTATTAAAGGGAGATTTTAGAACCCACTAATGAGCCACTGGAGGGACTGTTTAGGGAGAGATACAGCCTCCATATTCTAATGTAGGAAGTGTCTGGAACATTGTAACTAGGACTACAGCACTAAACAAATAAAGCTGACTTCCTTGGTTCCTTAAATGTAAGAATCACTCTGAAACAGTTTTGTATAGGGAAATTGTTAACACAGCTTAGATATTGCTGTTAGAAATATAACAAGCAAAAATAGAAGGAACCACAAATTAATTCTATAAATAAAAGACAACTTTAAATAGTGTGTAGAAAAGGAAGGATTTTAATTATATATATATATATTTACATATATAATATGTGTGTGCATTGTTGAAACAATATATATATTTGTGTTGTTGAAACAAGATACTGTAACTAATGAACAACTAAGAATTCAGTTTCTCAGTTTTCACAATTTAATCTTCATGATTCTGGAGGCTGATGAGCCCAATGTCAAGTTGAGGAGCTTTCTTCCTGCACCTTCCTATTACAGAAAGCAGGAGAGTGAGAATGGGAGATGGAGAGCAGGCAACAGGAGAAGCTGCCGATCACTAAGGTAAGTGTAAAAATGCAACCAGGAGTGGTCTCAGGAGCAACACTCAGAGGGGTACATCTCAGAGGCAGCACACTGGCCCTGCCTGCAATGAGGATACCAGCATGGCTTGCTTTCTCTGACTTTTATAGCTAAATGAAAAAGGCAGATTGATGAACCCTGACTGTCACCACTTCTGGTAGCCAGTATAACTGCCTTCCACCAGACATTAAGAATCTGCCTACAAATCAGCTCTCCATGATGTACTGCTTGGTACTGCTTGGTGTTATCAACTGTTTCCCTGCAGTTGCCAAACACATAAAGCTCTCAAAATGCCCCAGGCAATCCGAATACCACTTTGAATATTTCTACCTCCACTGAGTTTTGTTTTCCTTTTCCCATTATCGTTCTATAATGGGAACAAAAGGGAGTTGAAGAAGGAAGGTGAAAACAGTAGTTTCGAGAGCTGGAGCTCTAACCGAAACGTACTTAATCTTTAAAATTTGTTGTAGCTGTGACTCGGGTTTCTGAGGCACTCCCGGTTCACTCTCAGTGCCTCCTCCTTGCCGTTCCAGAGGTGAGTTCTCAGCTTGCTGCTGCAGCCACCCTGTCTGCTCTTTGCTGCCACACTTCCTTACTGTGAAAGCGTCTTATTCCTCTGGAGCCATAAGCTAAATAAACCCTTCCTTCTACAAGTTGCTTCAGTCATGGTGTTTTTATTACAGCAGTAGAGAAATAACTAATACAGTCATCTACAGTTGAGGGGAAGGAGGAATAGTACTGACTCATCCTCCAGCACTTAGGTAGACATCCCTAGTGTATTGAGGGACACACTCAAGATGGCATGCCTCCAGCACCAACAGGCTGTAAATAGCATGCATTCAGAATCCAATACAATAGAGTGAACTCTGTACGTATGCATAGTACAGAGACGCCTACACAAACCCAAGCACATTCATCTCTCTCTGTCCAATTTGTTGTGAGCCAACATTTACCCACCTGCCTCAGGTCACACAAGTTTGTTTGGAGACTTCCATGATATATAGAGAGAGCAAATTGAGAGAAGCAGAAAATAGCTGCCAGCTGCCATCTTAATTTCTAAAAGTCAAGTATGGGAAGCCACTAAGTTCACAGTGACCCTGTGGCTGGTGACACTGGGCAAAACAAATCATTTCTGTACTTTTTCTTTTATCTCCCCCCTGCAACAGGAACACATACCACAGCACAGCCACAGCACACATGAAGAGGTGAGTTAATGTTAGGGGTCCCCAGGGATCCAGTGTGGAGATTTCTGAGTCTTCTGACAGCCAGCAGGGGTTAGCCCAGAACACAGACTGCTAATAATGTCAGCAGCTGCAAAGGCACCAAGACCAGCAGCTGACAAAGCGAGGAAGTGCCAGGGCCTAACAGACACAGAACTGACAGGGATACTTTAACAAGTAAAACACCTGAAGAGAGAGACTGTGGCCTCCAATATGAACTGTTCCCCACTTTGGGGAGCTTGCAGTTCTTCTCCTCCCCCACCAGTTTGAATACTCTTTCTTGATTGGTCCTTCTTTTCACCCTATTTGCATCCCCATATTCCAGCAATGAAAGCCTACCTCCCTCTGACTCTGAGAGGCTTTCAGCCTTACTTGGAAAGCAGAATGCATTCCACTGCAGTTTCCAGGCTCCAAACGTCAAGGCCAGCTACGACTCCAGAAATGTGGTTTCCCAGTTGTCTGTTTTAGGTTGTTTTGTGCTACTTAGGTTTGCCAGTCCCAAACTGACAATTACCCCTGGCTTGTACTCTTCATTCTGTGCTTGCTTTGTTATTGAAGGAAGGTGGTACAGGAACCTCCCCAAGGACAGGATCTGGTCTCTACTACCTAATACATATATTTTCAGCCAGCTTGTCAGGGCTTAATGATACCAAATGCCAGCTAGCCATCTTCTCATGAGGACACATTTTCCCTGACAGTTGCTAAAGTCTTAACGAAGGCATGCTGACCTTAAATTTGTTGACTGTCTTATCTTACATTTGTTTAATCTATGCTGGACATGATGTTCATGGATTAGCTGTTTGGCTATTGTATCTAATGACAAGAGGGCTCTCAATGGTTTATAGAGCTACATCTGTAGCACCCACACTTATATATACTAATGTGTGTATATGTTTGTGTGTGTGTGTGTGTACTTTTGAACATGGAATAAACAGCACTGTATGCCTTTAAAGCATTTAATAAATACATCATATTGTATATGATAATACTATGATTTACTCTTTCACTTCATATTCTTTAGAGATATGATTTTATTAGTATATCAAGCACATAGTTCATTCATTTTGTTTGATAGTAACTGATGTGAATGTAAACATTTTATGGACAACTTATATTTATTGTATTCATAACTTTTCTTCATTCCCGTGAAGAGATATTTGATAATAAGCAACTTAATAGTCCTTTGTGTGTTCACCAGGGCTCCATATTGCATTCAATGCCAGAGTTAAACTCACTTTATCATATCAGTGTGTGTGTGTGTGTGTGTGTGTGTGTGTGGTGTTGTGTGTGTGTATGTCATGTGTCTGTGTGTTTCATATTGATTTAGTTGAGATACCAGCTAGTGTGATATTTGAGTCTCCTCAGTTCAATGTCTCTGGAAATAGTCTCCATAAGAGCTTTTCCTACATGTCTCCAAATTTGCCCAACTTGATAATGAAGCTTAAACCATCCCATTCCTTTAGGTTGGTTTTGGTCACATAGTACATGTTGGCACATGTTCTCATATTTTAAAGTGTGAACATTTATTTAGAGCATGCATTTAAAATAGAATTGCTGGGATGCAGGATAAGATTCTAAGGCTGACCAGATCCAGTTAACTTGCCCACTAAAACAGTTGTGCCAGTGTATACTCCTCTGGGCAGTACAGCACAGGAGTGCTTGGTTTCTGAAAGCATCAGGACTTGATGATTTCCGTGTTTTCATGGGGACACATTTTCCCAGTCAGTTGTCAATGTCTTAAGGGAGGCATGCAGAATTAAATCTGCTAGAGACCATGGGCCTTGTGTATGTCTAATCCACACTGACCATGATGCACATGGATTAGCTGGCAGGGCACTGGATCTATAGACAAAGACTCCGTGGATTGTAGAGCTATGTCTACGGCACTCAGATTTCTCTGAGTAAAGTTTCTCTGCTTGTCTTAGAACTTTTTATAAAGCAAATAAGGAAAACACTTTACAAAGTAGGATTTCATTATTTGTTTTAGAACCAGAAATGAGATAACTCAAGTGCTCATAGACAAATTAAGAGCATTTAATCATCAGACATAATTACTCAAAAGTTGAGCTCATAGATGCTAGGCAAGTCTTTGTGTAGACCAGATACAACTTACAGAACTAAAATGGAGGCAGTTTCCTTGCTTCTGTGTCACTCCACCCACCAGGGTATCATCTATTTTCTATAAGTGTATATTAATTATATAGAACAATGAATTTTATTATGCTACTTTCCTCTATGCATGAAATATAATGTGTTCTTGCAATCTGCATAACCCCTTAGCTTCTTTTGTCTTTCTCATATGTTTGATGATTTCCTTTCTTTTCTCACCCAACCCTTTATCTACATTGTGGCCTTTCTGTGTGTCTGACCCAGAGTTTCACGGATTCACATGACTTACATGGCATGAATCTGAAGCAACCTTTGAAGGCTCATGTTTTAAATGCTTATTCCTCTGGTGGTGGTGGCCCTACCCGGAAGTCTGCTTGACCTTGAGGAGGTGGGGACTAGCTGGTGGAAACAGGTTACTAATGTCAGGCCTTTTGTAGCAGACCCTGTTTCCTGCCTTTCTCTGGTGCTTGATCCTCTCTGATATGAAGAGCTTCTGCTATGTGTCTCCCATGATGCTCCTCACCACGGTGAACAGAAGCCTCTGGTACTGTGCGCTAAAATGAGACTTTCATTCTTTAAATTATTCCTGTGAGGTATTGTGGTCAAAGTGATACAGAAACAAAAACACACCCCAGACAGATGCACCTGTTTTGACTAAACCTGGTAATGTAATCAATAGACCTTTAGATCTAGTTTGTAAAAGGAATTTGGAAAAATGTGGAGATGTGGGCTGGAAAAAGTTGTGAATTCTGTGGAGAAAGCAGAGATCAATAGGTGATTCTCTGGGAGATGAGAAGACCAGAATTTTTTAAAATGGTGGACAGTAGAGATGATGCTCTCAGGGTTGCAGGAGTCAGGGCTTTACTGAGAATGGGCCTAGAGGCCACTTAGGTTACAGTCAGACAGAAAATTGTCTGTGATTGCCATGGTCTGGAAATTTGACTGAGACTGAATTCAAAGGTATTAGCAGAAAAAAATTCAGGGAAGTATAGAATACATGTCATGCTGATTGCTGGCTTTCTGGTTGGTTTATGATGAGAAGTGAAAGTATAAGGAATGCAAAATATGCAGTTTGGTGAAGATGGGTAGTAATAATAGTGGTGAGCAAATTAGATGTAGTTGTTAAAGGGATTAAAACGAAGCCACACCATTTCTTCTGGGACAGTGGAGAAAGTACTGAGAAGCCCATAAAATAGGACAATATGTAGATGGCTCGGATTCCCTAGAGGGATATCTGAGAGGATGATGCATGGAGCTGAGGATGACATCTAGGTTGTAGTGGACATGGTGGACATCCCAGGCTACAGAGATGCCAGGGATGTGGAGCATCTACTGAAAAACCCTGCAGGTAAGGAGTGGGTCTGGTTCAAAAGTCCACATAGGTTGCAAATGGTGGGAACATAGGAGCTGCACAGGCCAACTCAGGTGGCATGACATGAGACATGTGGCTCAGGTACCAGATGCCTTAGATTTTTCTATTGCTGTGAAGTGACACCATGACCCTAGCAGCCCTTGTAAAGAAAAGCATTTAATTGAGGCTAACTATTATTGTCGTGGTAGGACATATGGCAACATGCAGGCAGACATGCTGGAGATGGAGCCCAGACTTCTATATTCAGATGAGCAAGCAGCAGGAAGATTGAGTGAGCCACTGGGCTTGGTTTGAACGTCTGAAACCTCAAAGCCTACCCATAGTGGCATACGTCCTCCACCAAGCCCACACATACTCCAACAAGGCCACATGTCCTAATCCTTGCTAATAGCCCTACTCCCTTTGAGCCTATGGAGTCATTTTTATTCAAACCACCCCACCAGACATGGAACTCTTGGTATTGCTTTGGTCTAGTCTTTCTTTGCTATCATTCCTTTTGAAAGGGGTATGTTTACTCTGTTTCATTGTATATAAGAAGTATTTGCCTTGTATTTGGTTAGCATGTCCCTGAGTCTCAGTAGAGATTGGGAGACTTAGCCAACAATTTCAGAGCTGTTGAGACTATAGTTACTGGGTTTTTTTTTTTGTTTAAAAGTTTTTTAATTTATTCACTTTACATCCAGATTGTAGACCCCTCCTTCTTATCCTCCTGGTCCTACCTTCCCTATTCTCCTCTGCTAGTCCTCAGAGAGGGGGAGCCCTCCTCCCTTACCAACTTACATCAGCCTATGAAGTCTCATCAGGACTGCCTGCATCCTCTTCCTCTGTGGCCTGGTAGGGCTGCCCCATGCTAAGGAAGTGATCAAAGAGCAGGCAACAGACTCCATGGCGGAGACAGCCTCTGTTCCCCTTACTAGACACTCTGGAAGTTGAACAAAACATCCTGCATCATAGGACTCTAAATCTGGAATATCTCTCTCAGGCTCCTGTTTTGAATGTCCTAATTTGGCGTCTGTGGATGTTCAAAGAGTGGTCCTGATAGATGAAAGCAGGTCACTGCAGAGGATGAGGATTCTTGCTATTGTTTCCTATTCTGCTGAGACGGAAGGAGTGTCTACAAGATCCTCTTTTTCTGCTATGATGACATCATGAGCTCAAAAACACCTTTCTTTCATTGATTGTTTCTGTAAGATATGATGATCACAGCAACAAAACATAGTTCACTGTCCATCTACCTATGTTTTGTTATCATCTGTTTATTATCTATCATCCCTTTATGTATAAGTTTACCCTGGGTGAAAATAATTGAAAAAATTTACAACCAAACAATCAAAACATGAGCCAGTGAGAGACATTACAAAAAAAATGCACATTTCTCAAAACAACCTTGAACATAGGTATTTTTCTCCAACTATGCTATTATCCAAAGATAACTTTTAGAAGAAGTAATTAGTATCAAAGAATAAAAATATTTTAAGGTATTTAATAAATATTAGTTAAAGGATTTTCAAAAAGATTCTGTCAGTTGCATAGATAATCACCAAGAAAATGCCAAAGTGTTTTGTGGTGTTCCTTAAGTGTGTGTGTGTGTGTGTGTGTGTGTGTGTGTGTGTGTGTGTGTGTGTGCTTTGTTAATTTGAAAGGTAACATTTCATTTAGAATTTCATTGACTCAATTATTAATAAGTTGAAACCAGAGGGTCCTAGAAACCTAAAAGAAGAACATTATGACGCACAGATCTGGGTCCAGGGGTCCTGCTCAAACTATGGCACCAGCCAAAGACAATATAGGCTACTTCGAACCCCTACCCAGATATAGCCAATGGACAGGACATTCTCCACCGATGAGTGTGGTCTGACTTTCATGCAAACTCTGGTGCCCCATTTTTGACCACATCCCCTTGATGGGGAGGCCTGGTGGCACTCAGAGGAAGGATAGCAGTTTACCAAGAAGAGACTTGATACCCTATGAGAATATACAGGGGGAGGAGGTTCCCCTCAGTCACAGACATAAGGGAGGGGAGTAGGGGGAATGGGGGAGGGAGGGAAGAATGGGAGGATACAAGGGATGGGCTAACAATTGAGATGTAATATGAATAAATTAAAATATTTTTAAAAAGAAAATATTTACATGGGTTATTATTTATTGATTTTGGGGAGAGGAATTGTGACTTTTATACATTGCATATTTCTGATCTCAGAAAAAATTATTTTCTTGTCTATTTGCATGACTTTAAGTAATAAAGAACTTTACAATGTCTATAGAATATATATGAAGGCTGGGCATGGTGCAGCACTTGGGAGGCAGAGGCAGGCAGATCACTCTGAGTTCAAGGCCAGCCTGGTCTACAAAGTGAGTCTAGGATAACCAAGGCTACACAGAGAAACCCTGTCTCAGAAAACCAAAAAAAAATTATATGTGAATATTATTCTAAAATGAAGGATTGCATTTCAATTCCTCTATAAATAATGAGGGACTTCTGTTTAGTGTATTGCACTATACTTTAACATAGCATGAAACTTTATTGAATGTGAAGGACTCACTGAATTTATCTTTGTAAAATGCATAAAATATATTTATTTTTCTCTAAAGTAAAAGATAAATGATAACACATATGAAGATATCTTAAACCTCAACATATTACCTTTAGATCATACTGAAACCATCATTTTTAAAAATGAGGAAGTTAGTAGCTAATTCTTTGCTACTTATTTTCCTAAATCAGTTACAACTTTTGTTAGTCATATTATTTTTATTTCATAGAGGCTTAATATGAACCAATTTATATCATAACTCTTTTAATTTCTCCATGGTAAGTGAAATTTAATGTCGGTTTTCCAAATAAGATTCGTGAATGCTACAGTCTTTGAATTTGATATAGTTTAACTTTCCTTTCACAGGCGTTTTAGGGCATTGTAATACTCTTAGGGTTCATTGTATTTCCTTCTGAATACTGTAAGCATGGTAATATAATATTATTTCACTCAATGCAGACAGTAAATCCTGCCTACAAATTGATTTTTCTGAGTGATTTCTTCATTCATTCTTTCAACCAGCACATTTAGCAATCCCAGGTCGGTGTTGATTACCTCGTAGTTTCATCTCAGAACACAGTAAACGCCTCCACGATTAAATTTTAATCATGAGTTTTTTGATTAAATTTTTCTTTAATGTCAGTACTTCTTTATGTTCTCCACAGTTACATGCATTTCCAGTTAGGTTCGTTTCATTCTGTTTTTAGAACATCATTATTTGTCTGCTTCTCAAGCCTTTATCTTGCCTTCTAATTATTGAAAAGTTGACACTTCCCATCCTATTTCCTGTTGTTTTCTCAACAGTGAATTTTTAGATAGACCTTGTTCACTGCTTTCTGATAGCTTTCCCCCGTTCTGTGTAGTCTCGAATGGGCTCTCACATATTGAATTTTCATTTTCTTCCTCCCTCTCCCACCCATTCTCTTTCTCTCTTTGTATCTTTCATTTTTTTTTGTTTTTCGGTCTCAGTATCTGACTTCCTACCCTTGCTTTCCCCTCCCTCCCCTTTGTGTTCTCCTTATTCTGTTTTTCTCATTCCTTTTCCTCTCCTTCTTTTCTCCTAGCTCTGCCTCTTCCTGTTTATTTCTTTTCTCTCTTCATCTGTTTGTTAGTTTTGTGTGTCTCTCCCTTTGTCTGTCTGCCTTTATTCTCATTCTCTCTCTCTCTCTCTCTCTCTCTCTCTCTCTCTCTCTCTCTCTCT
>OU015746.1:96611729-96622741 GCA_907169655.1 Acomys percivali | reverse complement strand
GAGAGAGAGAGAGAGAGAGAGAGAGAGAGAGAGAGAGAGAGAGAGAGAGATGAGATATTTCATGTTCCCCTCTGACCTCCCCGTATCTGAAACTAGAGACAATTCTACTAGTAGAAACAGGATGAAGAGCCCAGGTCGAGGAGGCCAGAGCCATGAAGATGGCAGGCAAATTGAGGAGGACTGGGTAGCAGCTCCATGCCAAGTGACTAATTTTAGCAGAATGGAACTGGCGTGTCTAAAATAAAGAAACGCAGAGCAAAAGAAGGGACAAGGAAGCGACAGATCTCTTGCTAAGATTCATCTTCGCTGGATTTTCCAATTACTTCAACGTCAAGATCATACATGGTCTTAGAAATTCACATTCTTGTACTGCAACTAGAGGGTATTAAAATCCTTTTGGAAATGTTCCCAGCAAGTGTTTTTAAATATTTATGAATCATTCTATAAATGACTGCTGGACAATTGTAATAATTAAGTGTTCTCAGGTGATGTGGTCCTCTTCCCTTTGCCTGGGCCTGGGCCATGTGTTCAGCCCTCTCCACAGAGCCACTGCAGTTTTTTTTGTGTTGAACTCCATTATTTTCTTCCTGGAAAGACCAGCTTTTCAATTTTCTAGTTACTTTTAAAATAACTTCACAAGGAAGGAAAAAGTAAAATGCAAAAATCTATGTATGAGGTTCAGCCAATTGTTTTCATGTGTGTACATCAATAAAATTACACTCAAATTATTTTAGAGTGTTTTAAATGTTTCAAAAATATAACCCGAGGCTACTTCTCCACCGCAAAACCAACTCTGACTTTCAGTATGTCTTCATACATGTTTAATATAAAAAAATTCAAGAGTGATGTTGTTTCTATGACTGGTTTTGTTCACTCAGGTTTATATCTCAGACATGATGTTGCATGCCTGGTCCTTTATACTGCTGTGGGATAGTCCACTATTCTTTTTTCATGGACATTTGGATTGTTTCTTGTTCTCAATTGTCATAAATTCTGGGACACTGTCATGTTGGCGTCCTCATATATGCAAGAACTCATTTTCAGTTGGTAATCCAGGGGTAGATGTGGTGGGGACGGGACGAGATGCTCTGGACATATTTCTGTTCAGCTTTAGACTGCACTGTTAGATCTCCACAGTGGCTGTGCCCATTTGTATTATGCATTCAAAGTCTGGCATTTTAAGTAGGAAAACAAGCATTGCATTTCCAAAGCAAATCCTTCTCAGCTTGGCCACCTGAGGTGGGTGTTCATAGCTGTTGGCCAGAGCATCTGGGCTTTGCATGGGCTCAGTCCTGATTGTCTCCATCAGTTTCAAAATCAGCAGCACAGATCCCCACCTAGAAAGGGGGCTGTGTGGGAAGGAGCTTCCATTGCTCCAGACCTAGCTACATGATTCTGAACATCTGAGTTTCCGGATGTATATCCTTACCTCGAGAATTAGTCACACCAGCTCAGCATAGAGTTTCTCTGATACATGAAGAGATGTTTTTTAACCTTCCTTTTTATTTCACTTTGAAGCACACACAGGTGAATAGGTGCTCATTGAAGAAATTTCAGAAAAATGTAGCAATAGAAGAGGATTTGTACTGTCAGTCTGGTCATGTGAAAGCCATTTAGAAGCTTAGATATAGAAGATTTGTAGCTACTTGAAAATCCTTTCCGAAGTTTGATCTGAGTTTTGGGGGGTTTCGTTTGTTTGTTTTTGCACAACTTCATCATGTGCATGTTTAAAGATTAGTGCTAGGCGTTATGTTTAGCATTGCTAGCATGTGCTTTCACTGTGCAATCAATTACTCTCCTTTTGATAGATATTTCTATTTAGTCTTGTGCTGCTCTTTTCAAACTAAACAAGAAAAAAATCCTTAAATATCTGCCTTGTGAATATGTGCGGGTGTTTTCTTTAGGACAAATTCCAGTAGTGCAATGTCTACGTTAAAGAAGGCATATAATTCAATTTCATTGTATATTAACAAATCCCGACCCACAGCTAGGCTGATGCATTTCACACCAGCAGAGGAGCATGGAGCGTGTGTAACTCCCCGCACTCGCTCCCCAGCTGTGGATGCTCATAGTTCCTTCATCCACACACTGGCTGTTTGTGGGCATCCTCTGGTTTACTTACTGTGACATAAAGCTTCTCTACAATGTGTTGAGTATCAGCAGTTGCTGCTGTAAAAACCACTTGTTTTCTCTGTTAACCAGCATGCCTTTTGTCATGCAGAAGATTTATTTGTGAGAAATCAATTAACATTCCATCTGTTCTATTTTTAAAAAATGTTTTACTTTTCAGAAATAGGAAATCAATTTAGTCTAGCCTTTATATTATTTAGTACAACATTAGTATTTTCCTTATAATCATCACAGTTATTGAGAAATTCAATTTTCTATATTTTGAATCAATGTGGCTAAATTATTTTGCTGTGTTATACCATGTATTATTGTGCTGATTATTAAAACATTATTGATTTATAGAATATACAAAATCTGTTTTTATTTATTTGTTTAATCAGTGTTGTGCTAATACCAGTTCTTATTCTTTTCTATCTAGCCGAATAATCAAATAATATATAAACATGGTAATACTTTATTTTAAATATTTGTAGCTTTCCTTTGAACTTACCTGGTTAAAAGACATTTCTAAGATATTACTAAATAATGGTAGTGGGTAAGGACATTTTTATCTGTTACTAAACTATTGCAATAGTACTAATTTTAATGAAAGCATTAGATTTTAATTGTAATGTTTTTTAATAATATTAAGGAAATACCTTCTTTCCCTGAGCATTTCTCTAAAGATTTTTCTTTTACCAGGAATAGCTAATTATTTTAAATTATATGTTCACAAACATACTGACATGCCTTCTGGGGTGCTTGGAATGAAGAGAAAGCTACTTTCTGTAAACACAGGTTTTGTTACTGAGACATATTGCTTGCTGAAGTTTGTCCTGGATCTTTCAACGGGAAGCAACATTTGTAATGGTACATTAGAACATTTCTCATAGAAGAGTATGCATGTCATGTGCCAGGCTGCACATGGGATGGACTCATTCAAAATTCAGGCTGGGGACTCTTTGGACTGAATTACAGAAGAGAGGGATTTCTTGAAACTTTGCATAACTCTATCAGGCCTTGTTTTAAGGCATGGAAAAAGGATTGTGTGTAGGTTAGACCATCTGCCTTTTTACCCTCACTTCTGTGGGTATCATGTAGTCTCTTCTTTATTTGTGTTATAAATAAGTCATCTCAAGAGTTTAATGCTCTTTAATCTCTGGTGACTATACTTGAGTCCCCAACTCATTATGCTTATATTATGTTTATATTTATCTTTAAGGCATATTTGGTATGCTTTATATAATATTTGCTCTTAAATGTGAAGGAAGAACAAAATTTCCCTCTTGTTAAATAATTGATAACATCACAAGAAGACGTGTGTGCTCTGAGAGGAACTCCTGATGGTTGAGGACTAGTAGTTGCTTTACAAACAGCAGAAAGTGGCCTGTGCTCTGTGACCTTGGAAAAGAACCCAGTGCCCTAAGACTCTAAACTCCACCAGGCGACTTGCAAAAAAATTTGATCTTAGCATGGGACAATTGTGCTCTGAAGTTGCCCCAGGGCTGTATACAGTGACTCTAATTTAGCAGGTTTCAAAAGCAGTGGGTTGAGTTGCAGTCTCTAATGGACAGTACATTCAGGCTATAAGATATGTAATACTATTTTTAAAAGCCATTGAAATGATGAAAATAAAGTATTTTCAAAGAATTGAGGTTATCAAAGAAATATGCAGGTCAGGTGGGGGGTTCCCCTGCAGGGACCTGAAAGCTATTGTGTTCCTTTTGGAAACCCTGTTCTAGCCATTTTGTTGAGGAAATATTGAATGTCTGTATTATGACTTCAATGAAGTCAGCTGCCTTTGCTTGGCCTTAGAAAAGGAAATCAAACTAGTATAACCATGACCACAAATGGATAATTTTATAGCTGTGCTTAAATTCGTGAGTTTTTGTCTCTTGGTTGGTTTTCTCAAAGTCCAGCTTATTTTTTAATTAATGCAAAAAAAGATTTTACTTCAATGCAATCACTGTTTCCTGTTAGGTAGTAACTTTGTTAACCTGGAGAAGATTTCATGAGACTCTTTGCTTGTTATTTTGTGCTGCTAGAGATCAAGCCTAGAGTCTTGCCTGTAAAAACACGACAAGTTTCTGTGAAATGTGCCAAGTGATTCTGTTTCTTTTATGCTGAATCATCTTCACATTAGGGGTTGTAGTTTTAAGAGCAATTGCTAGCCTGATTCCTAATATTTTATTTATGGTTAGTGCTCCCTCTGTCTCTCTGTCTCTCTGTCTCTCTGCCTCTCTCTCTCTCTCTCTCTCTCTCTCTCTCTCTCTCTCTCTCTCTCATAATCACCTACAGTGAATAACTGGATACCTTTCCAGAACTGAAAAACTGAGACCTCAATTACTCTCTGAAAATTCCGGGGAGGAATATATATATAGCCATGCTGGAGAGAAAAAGAACTAATAGAACCTTGTTAATGGTATTGTCTTATAATGGGTACTTTCTCTCACTTAAGCTTTTCAGTATGAAAGCTTCACTAAGAAGCTTCTCTGATCTTGTTTTATGAGCAAGTCAGAAGATAAGTTTATCACTGTTGAATCCTTCCAGACAGTCAGACTTGTTTTCGATCCTACTGCATTGTTTCGGGGAGTCATATTAATAGAAGATGTGCTATCAAATCAGGTCTGCTGTAGACCCAAGTTCATCTTCTTTCTGAAATGGCAGCTAAGCTCTGAGCACCATGCTGTTCACTTTCATGTGCATATTTTGCCTCACTAAACATAACAAACACATTCTCTAGTATCCCTTTCCAGCATAGTGATAAAGAAAAACATTCTTTGGTTTATCCCAACTTTTAGGATATAAAAATGAGTAGAATGAGACACAACAAATATTATGTGGAGATATTTATTTGGGAGAAGGGAAGTGGAGAGGAGTTGGGACCTGAGTAGGCCATGGCCATGAGGGCAAAGAGACAGAGACAAAAAACATGGAAGAGAGAGAGAGAGAGAGAGAGAGAGAGAGAGAGAGAGAGAGAGAGAAGGGAAAGGGGGACCCCTTGGAGAAAGTGCAAGAGAGGAGTACAAGAATAAGAGAGCAGTGGGTGACAGATTTGTGCTCTTATATCCTGGGCCCCTGTGGCATACCTGGTGGCAGGTGATCTGTGATGATGTCAGAGGTTGCTAATCAACCTAGAGGCAAATCAGATCACTTAGCATACTAGCAGATCTGCTTGTGAGCTAATATTCCTCCCTTTTCCTATAATTTAGAAAAATGAGGACAGTGGGCTGTTTTTCATACAAGGTAAGTTAAAGGATATAAATGTAGGCTCACTGAAAGCTGCTTTTGGCTGCCATGCAAGGGGGGAAGAGAGAGACAGAGAGAAAGAACAGAAACAAAAAGAAAAACAAGAGCAACAGAATATCTGGATTATTTGATGAAGGGAAAGGAAGAACCCCTGCCCTTGAAAGTTCATGGAAGAGAGCATGGTATACTAGCCATGTCCTGTAGCAGATAGGGACCGGACCGAGGAGTACTGGGAGAACCTGTAGCTATTTGTCCCAAGTCTGGAGCACATCAATATTGGTCACAGTGTCCTGGCAGACTAGGCACAATGATCTTAGATGACACATTCATTTTTACCCAAAGCCACTATTACTGCAAAAAATAATAATAGATGGTCTTTCACAATCATTATAGCAAAATGTATGCATCTTAGTAGTTGTGAGCATAGCCTGCATAAGGCCCTCGGCTCAATAGCCAGAGCCCCAGACAACAGTGGAAAATCTACTGCAGCCTGACTACCTACCCCATTCTGTACAGAAAGGTAGAGGTATAGATTTGAGAATCTGTCTTTGGTTTAGATATCTATTAACCCACACATGTCTTCTCATGAGTTCTCAGATCTTGTGTCTTCTCATGAGTTCTCAGATCTTGTGCCATGTTAAGATTAGTGAACATGAGCTGGCCCATGTGCAAGGATACTGAGCAGATAAGCAGTACGATGATGTAGCATTGGATGTAAGACATCATGTAGTGATCTTTAGGGCTTTTGATGAGAAATACTATGTGTGTCCACGAAGGTAAGAATCAGGAAGCACAGGTGGGCCATAGATGCTGGTTCCATCATTTGAAAGAACATGACAGGTACTTCAGAACTGCTTTCTTCCACCTACCTTCTTTGCATGGCATTGTTCATTTATACTTTGAGAATTTTCCATAGGTCAGGGCAAATGGGGATTTCAGGCTGAGCACCATGTGAAAACTTTCTGCAGAAGCCCTGACACCCATTTCCTGTGACACAGTTTCTGTTTTGATGGCCCTTCAGTAGGGAAGTGAGTTTTCCATCCCATCATTTGCTAACTTAAAGCTACTTAATAAACAGCAGACATGCCACCCATGCAGTATACAAGGGCTCTGATGTTTGATAGGAGGCCATCTTGGGGCTTTCCCTTTGCATTTCAGATGGTAATCATCCAAGTTAATTTTGGAAGTAGCTGCGATGATGATCACATGCTCTCCAGTGTAGACCAAAATGGACATTTCAGAGAGAGAGGAGGTGGGAGATTGTGTGTGCACTGTAGCCACAGTAACAATAGAACAGAACCCACTCCAGGTTACCACAGGGCACTGAGCATGTGGGATTTCATTTCATTCACATTAGGCTTGGTGGGTCACAGCACTCAGGGAGGCAGAGGCAGGAGGACCACAAGTTGAAGGCTATCCTGGGCTACAGAGCTAAGACTCTGTTAGAATAGAGACAGGAGAGAGAGCGTTTTGTATGTTTATATATCAATAGAGATGTGTTTCTGCCATTTCATAGCATATAATGATTGGTGTGTTGAGACAGATCATATTTTGACATTGCTTGCCTATTATTTTTCAAATATCAACTTGGGACTACGACTTTCCACCTTATATTATCATATTGCTGTCTTTCTTTTAGAGACTTGGGTCATCAAAGTGGACTGTGCATAGTACCTTAGTGAGAGAGAAATGCCCCATTGCTCAGGAATGATCTCAGTAGATGATTGTTCACAAAACCACCAAATGACAACTAATTGTCAGCTGTTGGCTTCAACCCAGCAAGTGTGGGCTCACTACATCACAATGTCTTTTCTGCTATTTTCTTTCCTGATTTTGAAAGAGAATATATTTTTTACATGTGAAGTCAACAGAAAATACACACAGATGTATTGTAACTTGTGAGTGTGGCAATTGATGTCAAACTAAAGAATCTTTCTTTGTTCCCGTTTGGATGTCAAGTAAGACAACCCTATTCTGTGTAGTCCTCTGAGCACCACTGGATTAGTACAAAAAAGGAAAGCTGCCAGTCATGGTGAAGATGCTAGGATGTCTTTGTGCATGCCATGGGCTTTCCACAATGTAAACTGTCAGAGGCCTGAACCCAGAAGGAAAACACATCTACAGAATTTCTGCATCTATCAATCTGCAGCTCTGTCACTTTGACCACTAAGCTTTTACTCCTTGCACTTCAGCTCCAGCCTCTGTAAAGTTGACCTGCACATTCCTGCAGGCCTGTGGTGCTAACACTGCAGTCACAAGGTGATTGCTGCAGCTGACTTGGTGAATGTTTAATAGATATTTCTCTTTTGCCATTGTTACAACTTCAGCATTGCCAGTCACCTAAGGTCTTCTACCTGCAAAAGCTCCTGAACAGACAAGTATTTAATCATTGTAAAATGGCTTTTTCTGTTACCAGCACAATAACTGATTATTTACACAAGTGACTCCATGACAAGACCACAGGTATAGCTTTAAAATATATTTGACAATTTACTAATAACTCATCATTGTTAAAAAGACATCCATAAATTTTAGGAAATGATATAAAGTATAAAAAATTGTTTCCACATTAACTTCCATTCCATGGTCTAAAGTGATTTTCCTGCCCTCTGGATTTTTCTTCATTTTGTCTCCCACCCCAATAATTACTTCTCTTCTTTAAAAGCTCCAAATAAAACTAAGTTTATTTTCTCTTTGGCATCACGGCTCTGGCTGTCATACAAACCTTGTGCTGGATGTCCAAGAGTCCAACCATTGCTGTCCTGAGTTAGTTAAGCCATGCGAGCACTTCAGCTACTTAGAACAGATGTGAAGGTATTGAAGAGCTAGGCTTCATCATTGTCAGCAGTGCCAGTTCTGCTGGCCACACACACCATCAGCAATTGATTCAAAAATGTGAATGCTGTTGGGAATTGATGGTGAACAGTATTTATGCATGGCATTGAGCTGATATACATAAATCCTGAGCTGGTGGCTATTTTCTGAGGCTGGCTTCCTGTAGAAAGCCAGCCTGTCAACACTGAACGGAGTGTGGGTCCTCAATGCCCATCATATAACACAAGCTATAGGGTTTTTAGGGTAGTTAGAGTGCCCATTAAACTTGACTTTAGAAGGAATATTTTAAGTTATTAATAGCATCAGAGGAAAGATAACCTTGTATTTGAGTCAATATGCTACCTAGGATAAAAAATTACCATGTACATATATGTATGAGCCCTTGGGTGGTGAATTCAGGGAACTCGTGGATACTTCCTGGTCTCTGCCTTTTAAACCAAAATCAAAGAAAGATCAATATTTACTTTGTTTTCCCATAAAGGTAGGGGGCATTTAACTGGGGATGTGGGAAGTCTCACAACAGTAAAAATTTTTACTATATTTTCTCTCTCTTTTATTATGAGTGTTTCAGTTTTACATGAAACATTTAATTACTTTTCCCTTCAGAAAAGAAACATGGGTGTTTCTAGAATGTGACTGAAAACAGGATCTTACAAAGAGGAAAACCAAAACAATTTTTCTGCAACAATCATGGTTAGTTCATATTTCTTTTCCTACACTTTTTGTTTCCGTTTAAGTGTTCACGTAGTTGAGTAACAGACTAATATACAGTGTATTAATCTGAGTACAATATCACTTAGATCTTTAATATATACATTTACAAATCTAGTGAGCATGCTTTATACATATTTTAATTGGTGTATAGCATACTGTATAGTCATTTAATCAACTGTTTATATTTTACATATTAGATTATTCACCCCTCTTCCTTTTCCTTCCATTTTACCTTATAGAAAGTGTTGAAATAAACATCTGCATGCAGGTATTACCTCCTGATTCTCAACTGTCTTCTTTTTTAGATGATTTCAGAATCTGCCTGGGTCATTAGGAACACATTTGAAGTAGCTAGATTTGCAAAGAACTTTGGCTTCTGCCTGGGAACAATTTATGGCCGTGTTTTCCCTTCGTTTTTGTGGTGGTGGTGATAGTTCACCACTTAGTAAGGAAAAAAAAATAAGCTCTTAAATAAAGGGAATGAGAATGACATCACCAAATCCTTTTGGTCGTCAAATCAGGAACGGCAGTAAAACCCCCAAAGTGAGGAAGCACATTAGCACAAGATCACGGAGTCTGGATTTCAGAACCGGCATGAGGTAGGTGACAAAGGTCCAACAGTGAGACTTGGGGGGCAGTATCCCTGGGAAAGAACAAGAATGTGCAGCAGCAGCATTGTGATGGACCTAGTAAACACTAGAAATAGGAACTAGAAAAGCGTGGCTGCAGAGCTGCCTCAGCAGCTCAGAGCACTTACTGCCCTTGCAGATGATCCATGTTTTGTTCCCAGAATACACACTCAGTAGCTCACAACCCTCTGTAACTCCAGGGGAGCTCCAGGGGACCCGATGGCCTCTTCTGGTTTCCACAGGAACCTGCACACATGGGGTGCTTACAGACAAATGGTCATACACCTAAGATTAAATAAATATATCTTTTAAAGAAATATAGAAGGTAACATAAGTGGTTGGTCAGTCACATCAAAAATCACTTTGTCTTACCTATTCTTTAAAGGATAAAATGGAAATTTTTTTAACTCCTGAAAAAAAATTGGACTTAGGAAAAAGTAGTCCCTTTCAAGTATCCTTCCAGGTTTTTTCCCCATCACAATTAGAAGGGTCAGAGTCAATATATATTGATATTGATATTTTTTGATAACTTCATACATGGTGCTTTGATCACAGATCTATTCCTGCCTCCCTACCCCCACAACATCATGTCTGTTTTCCTTTTAAAAAAACAACCTATGGACTCAAATTTGTGTTGTCTATACACTTCTCATGTGCGACCATCCATTGGAGCACGATTGACCTACCAGGGGGCCATGTCTTTAAAGAAAACTGACTCTTCCCCAGAAGCCATCAGCTGCCCTTAGCTCCTCAGTATAGGGTATAGGGTGGGCTTGTGACCCCCTTCCTACTCCATGTTAGATGTTGACTGGCTTGTGCAGACAACCAGAGCTGCTATGAGTTCATGGGTACCATCGTCCTGTCATGTCCAGGAGTCACTGTTTCTCTCTAATCCTCTCCAACCTCTGACTCTCATACTACTCCTGTTTCCTGTTCCACCATAGCCACCAAGCCTTGGGGAGGAGATGTGATACAGACATCCCATTAGTGGCCAACCACTCCACAGTCACTTACTCTCTGCACTTCGACTTGTCCTGAGTTTCTGCATTAACCACCACCATAGCATAAACAAGCCCATATGATAAGGTTTGAGAGCTTCATTTATCTGTGGATATATAGACACAAATATGGAGGGCAGCTTATGGGTAGATTCACCCATGAAGCTTATGAGCTTGCCAACCTTAATTCTTCACCAGTTTGAAGTGCCAGGCATTTGTTTCCTCCTGTGAAGCAGACTTTAAGTCCAAAACATAATTGGTAACCCACAGAACATACATGCCACTTCATCCATAGCATATCTTGCCATGCTGGTCCTTATTGCAGTTCATGGTTCAGTTAGGCTGTTCACTTCTCCAACCCCTGCAACCTGCATAGCACTTTCTAGCACTATGAGAGCTAGCTAAGAGGGAGGAAGCTTCTTAGCCTGTGCTACCTTCACTATTCCAAGTCCTTTGACCACTGTGTATGGTGTCTTCA
>OU015746.1:96597328-96611719 GCA_907169655.1 Acomys percivali | reverse complement strand
TTGCTATCAAGTTTGGTAGACAGACAAGACCAATGGCAATGCCCTGTATTATTTGAAGAGCCTCGAACAGCTTTCATCAATAATTGGTGGGGAGGTAACTGACAAATGCCTCTGGGATATTTTATTTTGGCCTAGAGATCATTCTGCTGTATAGGCATTCTTTCCCACATCTCCATTCCACCCCAGGTTCAAGGTTTTATAGATACCTTTTAGATCGTCTTCTTGTGATTAGTGGTCAATTTCTTTGCAGTGGTGGCTCTGATCCTTCACTCCTTTGCAGTGTGAGCACCACCACATTTCTTGTCAGTGTCCCAAGCCCCATCACTTTTCTTTCATGAACTGATGAGTGATAAAACTACTATAAATATATAAAATGCTTTTGCTGGGACTCATGTCCAGGACCCTTGGGGAGGGGGTGAGCTGAGGTGGAGTCAAGAACACAGACTCTGGGAGTCCAGCATGAGGCAAAGGTAGATTCCTTTACTGTTGAAATAAGGTATGCCTTTATACCCTGATCACAGTGTCCCACTGGCTCCCAAATTGCGAGCTGCTACTGTGGCTCCTTCTCCTTGGTTCCCATTTTGATGACATCAGACTCTGGGCAATCAATCTCTGGGCATGCCCAGGCCCAGGTAGGTCTTGGGCTGACTTAACATGAAGGCCCCATTCTGTGTATGTGTGTTGCCAGGTGGGTCTTGTTCCTGCTCAAGGGAAGCCTTCTATGTATCCATCCTTTTGTTTTTAGTTTTGTGACTCAGTGGGAACAAAGTTCTTATGTTCTGATCTTGTGAGCCCACCTCAGAGATCCCAAGTACAATGGATTGTGTCTATCTTAGGTTGACCTGCAAACATTCTTACCCATCATTTACTACCAGTCCTCAGAGGGTGGCCTCCCTGGAGAGTGGATAGGGTTTTAGACAGAGCCTTCAGGGATCTCTGTCAGCCAGGCCTGTATTACCTCCTTAAGTGGACTGTGGTCTGGGTGTCCAAAGCCATGAATACCAAGGCAGGTCTCATTCTTTCTATAAAACATCAGAGAACAGTTTTGGCTACTCTAAACTTCCCACAAGGCACACTCTGTCTGATTTCTGCTTTTCAACTTTTGTCTTCACTCATGTGTTTGCTCATAACGAGTTCATCCACTCCCTTTGCTGTATATATGGTCCTTGATGTTAATTATGAAAGTATAATAGGTAAATTACAGGCTATGTATCCATTCTATTAGTGAATGTTATTGAAATCATCCACTTGACCTTACATGTTTTGTGATAACACAAAGAATAGTCCTGCTATAATTATTGTTTATATCATTAATGAAGACACATTTCTAAGCCTGCTTGTTAGGGGATATAACACAGAAGTCTGATTGCTGGATCATATGATATGTAACAATGTTTAGCTTAACATCTACTACCAATAAGCTGTCAAAAAGACTGTTTTAATGTATAATACTAAAAGTCCAAGTTATGCTCTGTTTTCAGTAGCACTTGCTATTCTCCTTTCAGGTACATGTTTGGGCATGTTCTGCAACTGTGGCTTTAATTTGTATTTTCTTAATGGTCAACAGGATGATTCACTATTATATGTACTTATTGGCTACAAGGAAGTCTCTCATAATGAGATTGTTGAAATCTCCTGTTCATTTTCATTAAGTTTATATCTTTGCTTAGGTGATTTGTGGAAATTTTAAGATATGCTAGGAGCAAGTCCTCCATTGGATATGTGAACTAAAAGCATCTTTTTATACTAATATTGTTCTTTTATATTAAAGAGAGTACTGTGATAAATAGAAGTTAATAATTTTAATCTGAAACAATGTCAGTCAATCTTCATAATTAATGGATAATAGTAATTCTGTTACTTAAGAAACTTTTATGTCAAGATTGCAAAACAATCCATATTCTAATTGTTTTATTGTTTTACTTTTATTATTTAACTCTTCAGTGCTTCTGAATTGATGTAAAATAAGGGTGTTTATTAATTTTTGTCTTTATATGCTATTGACCACAAACCACCTGCTGACCTACTTTTTTCATGTATTGCTGACACTGTGACCCACACAGTTTGGGTCCTAGAGCTCTGAATAGAGACAGTAAGAGAAAGAAGAAGGGACAGACACACCAACACACATACAGAAAAGCTGGGGTCAGGTGTAGGTGTGATTTTTCTGAGGGAGGGTGCCTAATACTATCAGCGTCCCAGAACTTCAGTGTGTTCATTAGGTACAGCAGCACAAGGTGAGGAGTTACCTACTCATGGCCAAAGTAGGAGGTCTCTGTAGGTGTCCAGTGTCAGACAAACATCTGGGAGAAGGAAGCCACTGTTACCTACTTCAGGTGTACACTGATCAATCCATAAACACTCATACTTAGAACCCAAGGAAAAGTTACTTAGATGTGATCCATGTGGAGAAATGCTTGGGGCCAATTTGTCATGAGTCCAAAGACTTGGTCTCTTCGACATAGCTTGCCCACACCAATAACATACATTCACTCAAGAGTTTACTAACTTACAGCATCTTCCATTCCCTGCAACTGAAAATACACATGGCTAATAAACAGCCCATGTAAGGATTGAGCTTTAGATTGCCCATCTGACATCAGGATGAAATGGATGAGACAGGCAAATATGACTGAGTAGGCCAGGAAGGAGTTTCTGTACCAAGGCAGGTAAAGTGTGGCAGCTTGAGTTAGGAAGGCACAGCATGATGGGAAAGACAGGCTGTCAGTCCATGATTTCAAGGTAGACACATTATTATTCCACCCAGAATAAAAGCAAGGAAAGAGAGACAGAGTGGGTACCAGTGCTAAAGGACTTATTTCTGTGAAGTATTTAATGAGAAGGTGTTGGATTCTCTAATTGTTTATAATTCTCCATCTTCTATATGAAAAGACTCATGCACACCTGCCGGGTGTTTACATTGCAGTAACTCTTTCTAGTCTGCCGAATAAACTCAAAAGTGAGTTTAAAATGGTCAGAAAACAGACTACTGAACTCTCACTTATTTTCAAAGAAGGCAAACTGAAAGCCAAAAGTAGCTACATGCAGGGAGCTAGAGAACCTAGGCTGCCTTAGCAAGTGCGGATCTTCCCTGGAGTGTAAACATCACCTTTTGCACAGCCCTGGAGAACAGATCTCTTTGCAGGGTTCCAAACTCAGCTCTGCATATCTGTAAGGTGTGGAATAAAGGCAGAAGCAGTCCATCATCTTCTGTGGCAGTTTGACCCTGGAGAACTGTGCTCTCTAATGGCCTGCTACTCATCAAGGTCTTCAGAGAATGTTGAATGCTTATGGGTCAGGGATGTGGTGGTAGTACATTTGAATGGTGTCCTGCAAGAAAAAGGTATAAGATGTCCTTGGAAATGGAGGGTTGAGAGTCAAAATATTAATGATGATCAAATCAATGTGTGTACCACACTCTTGATTCTTGCATCCCATGACTAAATGGCCATATTAGATCTTCTAAATGCCAAACAGAAAACTTTCCATCTTATTTGTATACCCACATGAAGTCAGGGTTTGTGAGATCCTGGAGTGTTGCTTATTCACACACTAGATCTAAAGTGCAACTTCTTTGCTATGCCAAGCCGGGATTCGTGGTACGTGGCTACTGGTTACGTCTAATAGCCCAGAAACACCCAAATGTGACCTCAGACTGGTCATGACGGTTCAGATTGACAGGTTCTAGAAGCATCTAAGAGACAAAGCTCCGGGAAGGCCTGGGAGGGATGTTTAGACTAGATTAAATAATATGTCATTTTTATAATGACAAAACGAAACAAATACTGTGATCATGTCTCATCCTGAGAGCCACCTGGGAGCCTCGGCAGCACCTGCAGTCAGAGCCCACAGGGCTGTAGGTAGTAAGAATGCAATGTGTCCCTCCAAGAACTGGTTACTGTGACATCAGAGCCGAATGACACTGAGGGGACCTACACAGCATATACTGTCTCTGCATGTGGACTAGGCTGCTGGGTAATGAACTCAGGTGTATGGCAGCTGCTGCCACTTTAAAGGCAGGAACAGGTGCTAGCCCATGAGCTGCAGAGCGTGATGAAGGCTTCATATGTGCACAGCGATAAGGCCCATCCATACATTTGTGTATGATTCCTGTGTCATCTTATTTTAGTGGATACATCTCCAAGTTGATGGTTCCCGCCATAGGACTGAATTCACTATCCAGCACCTATGGCCATATTACTTTCAGATGCTCAGTACAAATGTTTTCTATCTGAGGCTAAAGCCATTTTGCTTCATTATGAAAAAATTTATATTGGAATTAAAAGAATGAAGGATTGCTTGGTTATTTTAATATAATGTCAACTTTGAATGATTGAACATGTTTTAACTTCTTTGCTATTTACTCATGCACACTAATTTTCTCTTCATCAAAACTCCAAGAATTTAACAAGATTAATAATAAAAGATCTTGATAAAGAACTGCATGTTAGTCCTTTGTACCATAAAATTTTATGTAAAAGTTATAATAAATTTAAATAAATGTCATTGAATTTTGTTCCTTCCGGAGATATGTTCACATCTTTACCTTCATTTGGGAATAGTGTCTTTGCACATCAAGTTAGGATTGGGCCATTCCTGAGCAGAACAACCAATCTCCAATGACAGGTGAGTGTCTATACAGGGTGATAATTGAAGAGATATACAGGGATGGTGGCTTGTGTGGAGGGATGCTCCCACAAGCCAAGGAATGTCCTCACTAGAGCTGTCATAACATGGCTACTGACACATTGATTTTAGACTTTAGTTTCAAACAAAGTGCATTTCTCTTGGGGTTTTTTGTGGGTGCGTTGTTGTTGTTTTGTCTTTTGGGACTTTTGAGACACGGTTATTCTATGTAGCCCTGGATGTCCTGGAACTCACTCTATAGACCAGGATGTCCTGGAAGTTGCAGATCCACCTGCCTCTGCCTGCCAAGGGCGTTTAGTGTCTAGTATTTTGTTTCAGAAATACAAACAGCTGGTATGGACATACTGATAAATTTCTATGGAAATAAATATTTAATTTTAAAGTTTTACCTCAGATTGCTAGTTACTACCACTCCTGGTACTTGAGTTTTTTCTATCACTCATCTTTTCACAATCTAAAATCCTGATGAGTTTTTTTGTGAAACACTGCATCAATGTCCCTCAATTCTTTCCAGCTTAATAGTGACCATCAAATAATGACCATGATTTTCTGAAAGGTCAAGATGTAAGAATAGTGGAGAAGCATGAACAAGTGTGCTCTGCAGACGTTCTGCCATGTTCTCCACAGGCACCAGTTCAGTGCAGCTCAAGGTTATTCAAGTTTCTACTTCCTTGATGATTTTATGTGTGTGTATTCTAGCAACTCAGCTGATCATTTTCTTATTTATGGTCCCAATCATGTCAAATGACTGGTTAGCTTATAGGATTCAGTGCTAAACAAGTACAATAAAATTTACTAAAATAATAAATCCTTCTCCATAAGTGTCTAAAATGAATCTCACTAACAGCAACTTTGGCTGTTAAGGTTTGTGTCATTACATGTTGAAAGCATCCAAGAGTTATACTCTGTAAGTATGTAATATAAAATTCAATTTACATAATGACGTATGTGGAGTAAATAACATCAAAGTGGTTTCTATCCCCCTGCTATGAGAGATGATCAATTGCAGCTAAGGTAGGGAATTCAACAAAACATGGAGGTGGCGGCTGGAGAAGCTGATTCTACGCTGAGGAAGTGAGTAGACTGTTTGCACACCCAGTGGTCCTCAGAGCCTTTAGGGTCACTTCCTTATTAAATGGTGTTGAGGTTGAAAACAAAGCTTCCTAAATTGACTTCTTGTTTTGCCCCTCCAGGTACCTGTGTCTACAAACTGAATCTCCTAGTATCTCTGAATGGGCCAGGAATTCCAAAGTGCCCAAGGTCCTTGATGCTGCAAATATCTCTTAATTCTACTTCCTAGGTCCAGTGTTCATAGAGTCAATGCTATCAATCCTAACTGTTTTCATGTTATCAAATCTATGTAATATTGGGTTTGAGTGGATGAGCTTTGGCTTTGTTTCCATGATCTTGCAACTGTTATCTTTCTATCTATTTCTTTTTCTTTTTGTTCCTTATTTAAACTTCTCATCTATGTTCAGAATGACATGGATTTTAATACTAGAAATTGATAACATTCATAACTGTTTTTTAATTTTAGTTTCCCATTTTGACGGCAACTTTTTAAGCAATAAACATTAAACTACTTTACTCCAGCTCATGAAGGTAACATATTTCTAATTGAAGGTTTCAGGGCACTGTCACCTGATAGGATGCTATAAAGTCACAGGGGTATGTGCTTTCCTAGTGTATGCAAAGTTTGTGATTGGTCCTGTGCATGCCTTTACAAAGAAAGAAAGAAAGGAAGGAAGGAAAAAAGAAAACCTCAGGATTGTGCTACTTGTGAGCTGAAATTCTGCAAAACACGTAACTGCATTTACACTATGTTTTCTTAGATCTGCTCTTTTCAGACCTATTCATTCATCTTCTCGACCTCTGGAAGGGTACCCTATGGGAGCTGAGGCTGGGAATGAACCTCATCAATCTCCCTGATCAGGGGCTACTCTCATGCATCTTCTGCTCATAGCCATGCATTTACCATTACATAATATCCCACCTATTTCTATCAGATTATTTATCTCCTGTGAAATAAATGCTACAAAGATTAATGCCAGAATACCAACTGATGTCACCCCCATTATTAAATTATGGCTTTTTAGGTGATACAGCGCAGTATCAACATGTTACAACGTGATCCTTCATGAAGAGCTGCGAGACTCACACAAGCAGGCAGCTCTACCATCGTGGGAAAAGATGAAAACATTCTCACTTGGTATACAATAAATGACAAGCACAGACATTGTCAGATTATTAATAGTTGAGAAATCCCCAAACCAAAACCTACAGCTGCAATGTGGCTATGAGAAAAGTACTGGCTGTGGTTGCCAACTAAGCTTTGCAATGGAGCTTTTCTTCTTCCTTAGGCCACCCTGGACACTTTCATGAAACCAGCGTAAAATCAGTCATTGGCATTGTGTGATTAAAATGTGAACAAATATAAGGCTCAGATATAGACCAGAAAAAAAATCTTCTGAGAATCAATACATATTCACTTGTCTCATCTTTGGTCAATAGTAAAATATGTCAGCCAGTAACAAAATCTAAACAAAGAAACAAACAAAGAAACAAACAAACAAACACAAAAACCTGTATAGAAGCAGACACCAGCTGGATGCGGTGGTGGTTAACAGGGGCTGAAGCGCCACATTATGGCCCACTGATTTGACAGTACCAGTAAACGGCCCTGTCTTATGCAACCTGGTTGAGGTCGATGGGTGTTCTGTTTTACTAGGCCCTTTTGTTCTCGTCTTCCTTTTGGTCTTTGTTCATTCTTTCACTTTCTCCTTTGTACTTCCTAACATATGAAAATCAAGAGCTCATTCAGTCATGTACAAGATAACTGCTGAACCATTTCATCTTTACCAGTTTCCATGGGTCTGATTTTCTTTTCTGTTCCCAAAGCCCCAGAAGAGTCATGAGGCAAAGCCAGGCAGAGCTACCTACAATTCCTAAACTGAGGAAATGGATCCCACAGCAAGAGCTATCTTACGCAAGTGGTGCTAGGTTGGGCTGCCTGAGCACCCAAGCTTCTACAGGAAGCACCAAGATGTTCCCAGAGAAAGTATCTTCATGTCGTTTCTGAACGACGACACTCTTCACAGAGAAGGCAAACCGGCTAGCATGGCTGTCTCTTTGCCGCTTCTCGGTAGACTGAGATGACTGTGAACTCTCTGCTTGGCGCGCTTTCTCTCTGTGACCTGAGCTGCCTCAACCCACCCTCTCAAGGATCCGGCTGCTCTCCAACGCATGCTTCTCCAGCACTATCTTTGTTTTCTCATTTGTTTTTAGCCGTGTCCAGGTCTCCATTCAAAAGAAGCGTACACACTTGCCCCTTGCCCATCAGTGATTGCCTTTACCTTCATATGAATTCTGATCATGTGTGAAGGCCGTTGCTTCTCCTCGGTCTGGCCCTCCCCCTGCCCTTGCTGTTGTGCCCCCTCTTCACGGCTGCCAGGACCACTGTTAGATTTAATGTGGGAGTTCTTTACTTTGCTGCGTGCTACTGGAATCCATAGACCTCTGTTGATATTGCTGTAATACCAACAGAAGTGGCTATCATAGTTCAAGGTAATTTGAACAGGAAATTGTCAGTAAGGAAAGGCAGTGGTCTTTCATGGTGTGCACCTGATGTGCATTTGTGTCTGACACTACTAGGGATAAACTGATGTCTATTTATTCTACAAGCTTGCCCTTGGAGAAAGGAAGAAAGATCTCATTAAAACTGATGTAATGTCCTAATTCCCACAACATTGACCACCACTCCTTTTTAAGCTACTGCTACCTCATTCTATGGCCCTACCCATCTCCCTGGAAGTTTCTACAGTGTGTCTCACACCTTAGGTCCACTTCTTATTTGCTCCTGGATTTAATTCCATCAGTTATCATCTATAATGCTGAGCTGACCAACAAACGAAGTGACAACAAAGTTTGAGATTCCCAGAAGATAAGACATTGAGTGTAGGTATTTCCCCTCACAGAGGACAGAGATATCCATTTCCCAGCTGAACACCTGCTGCACTTCACACCCACAAGCACATTCACTATAGTCTAAGGAACATTCTAGAACACATGGATCCAAATGACTGAGCACATGAGTTTCTTGTCATATGTTCCAGAATCTTGCTGAAATATGAAATAAATATTAAATTGTTAATTAATCATTAGTAACACTAAAAAAAGATGAAGGCATTATGAATAGATGAGCTTGTGGAACTTTTGAGACATTCACATCGTCACTGAAAATATATATATATATATCACAAGGGAAAGGAGTCTCTGAAAAGACTGCAATGGTTCAGGATGAGAGGTGGGACTCAAGCTTGGTGGACTAATCCCAGTATCATTAACAGAGGAACTGAAAAGTTCGATGGCCACATCTCCAATTCAAAGTCAGCACTGGTCTTTTCTCCTTGTGGACAGGGACAAGTGGGCAGGGAAGTTTGGGACCCAGAAGACAGAACTTTGCCAAGGTGAGCTCTAGAAACTTAGGAAAGCAGATCCTCTATACATTACAGGGACCCCAATCCCTGCGCTCCCCTCCTGCTATGATTCAGGCCCATTTCCCCTTCCTCCCATTTGAAAACTGACTAATGAGTGTAGTATTTCTGCTTAGTGTGCACTTTCTATATCCCACTCTGCACAGAGCACCTAGCAATCTTATTAAGGTAAAAATAAAGTCGTGTTAGTGATTTGCTCAACATTTTGGAGTGCAATCCATAGTTGGGATGCTGAGCTCTAAGGCCCCATGCAGGGACAGTGGAAGAGGTGAGCCTGTATTCTTTTCACTTTATCAGAATCTACTTTGGATAAGGAGCAGGAAAAGAGGTATTGTCACAGCAGGTAAGAAAAGAGAGAAGTGTAAGCCTGAGATAACTGATGCTGAAGTGTGAATTATAGTTGGAAGAAGATGGGGCATAATAAACAGAGTGGTGAGGGTTTGCCCAAAGCACATGGAGCCACAGGAAGACACTGCAGCTCCGACTAAACAGGGACTGTCCCAGAGCTTCTGGAGTGTGGCAAAGATCCGGGAGGCCTCCTGTGCTTTCAGAGCCAATGAGGACCAAGTGCGTTTTCAAACACCAGAGCAGAGGGCCACGGGCCTTGGTGGAGCAATTGGGAACACTGTGGACTGGAGTGCAATGAAACTTTTAAAGGAATCTTCTTTTTCCCTAACACAAATATATCTTGACTACTGTCATTATCTTATATCATTATGTTTGAAAACTCAAAGTGATAAGCAAAAGTAGACTGTACTATGCAAATGACAATGCATTGTCAACGGAATCACCAGCGATCAGCACTCATCATTGCTTATGTATAATTAAGACATCCAGGGCTCATCCAAACATTAGAATTGTACAAATGTAACATTAAATGTCCATGTTGGTAATTTCCAGATTAAAATGTCTCCATGCTATAACCATCCTGTATCACATTATGCTTCTGAAGAATTTGAGAATGAAATTAGAGAAGTTTTCATGTGTCTCATTTCTTCTCAGAACAGACTTTCTTTAAAACTAGAGTAATAATTCATCGCTTATCACTGGAGAGAGATTATGAATATTTCAAGACTTTCAACAATAAAAGGGTGAAATTATGCCTCTCGAATCTTCTAATATTTCAAAGACAAAAATCCTGCTCTTCAGAGACGAAGAAAAATTCTATGAGAAAAATAGATCATGGCAATTTTGACAATCCACTTTTTCAGTTTTAGTATTAAAAAACCCCAAAAGTTATTTATTTCTGAGCTTTTGATACTAGACTATATCACTACTGTTTAATTTATGTCATAAATAATGTTCTTAGCAAACTGCATGAACTTGGCAATGACTGATATAAGAGAAGCTGTCATACAAGGAAAATAGGTTAGAGGCAATGTAAATACAATCCCGGGATTTTAACTTTGCACCAAGGACATAGAAATCAACTCTGTGTGTTTATGTGCATGTGAGTGTGCATGGAAGATAGATAGATAGATACATAGATAGATAGATAGATAGATAGATAGATAGATAGACAGATAGATAGATAGATGATAGATAGAATATAAGAAGCTTAATGGTTCATATAAAATGCAACTTTGTAAGTTTGTCTCTTAGGTTTGTTGAATTTCTGTGGCATATACAATGGCACAGCAAAAACAAGAAGCTAATCTTTAGTTTGCATTGTCTAAACATCTCCTAAACAATGTTGTAAGAGAAGGTAGAAATCAAAATGATTTAATTGATCAATTGAAAAAAACCAAGTTATTAAGCCGAGCATGCAGCTCAGCAGTGGGGTGCTCATGTGGCATGTGTGAAGACCTGAGTTAGATTATCAGTGCTTCGGAGAGTAAAGAAGGAGGCTGAACATTTTGTTATATGAATTAAGAAAAACAGCAGAGGAAGTAAATGAGACAAGAACAGGCCAACACTAGCAAACTGTTAAAGAACTCACATTGCTTCCTGGGTATACTTCTCAACAACTAGATTTTCTCTTGAGTTATTTGACTAAGCAAAATAAAGCTAAACGCCTTGTCACAGATTTGCAGACACATATGTGACAGAGAAGGGAGCATGCAGTGATGATCACAGAGAGGGTTCTCGATCACTCAAAAGAAAGGCAATCCTCAGACCCTGGCCATGGCCCACTCACCGGTACTGTGTGCCCTGACTTAGTCCCATGCTAAAAGTGAGATCCCCTTGTTAGAGTAATACCAGTTATTAAAATGCTCTAGTTTACATGCTAATTCCATGTAGTAATTTCTTGTATTGCATAGCAGAAATTTTTTAATATATTTTCTACTTAAACATTCATTTCATTTTCTTTTTTGTTTTCTCTTTCTTTGCTTTACTAAACTCTAACTAAAGGCAGATGGGATATATTTTGTTAGAATTTTACAATGCTGCTTTTTAGGGGTGAAAGAATGGAATTCTAGTCTGTTAGGCATTTTATATATTCGAAACAAAGGAAACTTTTTTTTTTTAAATTTCTTGGAAGAGACAGAAATAACACACATTCAGCTAATGCTAAAGCCATCAGGAGGAATGAATCAATAAGGGCGGAATTCTATCTCCTGAAAGTGCTTCTGCCAGCCAGAAGAATCCCCAGTTACCCTTTTTCCTGTGCAACACATCATCCCAAAGGATATTAAGCACCAGCCATTCTCCATGTCAGAAATTCTATGGGGCAGAAATTGGGATAGTGCAGTACAGAGGTGGCCTTCTCCCAGCCCTTGAGATGTGCGGCTCTGGAGAAGCCAAGATTATTTCTATTTACACGCTTAGGCCCTCAGTTAGGACGGTATGAAAAGCTGGGGGCTGGACCCAGCTTTAACCTCTCCAACAGAGTGCAATGGGCACCCTGTGGAAAAAGATGTGCAATAGTCACTTAAGAAGAGACACCCAAATTGTCACTGCTCATCTCCTGTTCCTGGACAAGGAGTGGGAAAATCACTCTGTCCTGCTAAGGCCTGAAAAGTGTCGTTTGTTGTTTCATTTAACTGAGTTCACATTCATTTTGCCTGTTGAATAAATTTATTATGTGTTTTAAAATACAAAGAGAAATTCATTTCTTTATTGTCATCATTAATGTAATAGTCCCTTAACTACTTCAAGGAATAACTGGGACATCCTTTTATTTGAGAAAAGAAGGCAAACAGACTTGAAAATGGAGGCCGAGGCCACAGCCCCACCAGGCACATTTACAGCATCTAAAACCTTAGAATCTCCATTGGGTAAATTGAAGCTCTACTTAAGTTTTCCCCTTTCGGGTACCTTGGCTAAACTAGAAGGTGCTATCTGGGATAGGGCAGGAATTACAGAAGAGGCAAGGGATGGAAATCCAGAGAACTCTTGAGATTTTATTGTAAATAGCACATGTCCCTCTGCTGTGTCGTCTCAGCCAGAGCAAGTCCATGGCTACGCCTGCTGCAATGAGACACGCGTTGCACTTCTACCCCAGAGGACAGAACGGGCTCTGTGAAGGGTGTGTGCACGATAATTACACTAGGTCACTGCTACCTTCACTTTTACTGAGCAATCACAAGTTTGCAGAAACAGCACTCCTGTTTTCATATCCTACGGCACAGATCACTACAGTTTACAATTTCTTGTATATTTTATGAAGAGCCAAGAGACTGGAGACAAAGACTCTCACCACGGTGGAAATGTTAATTATCCTGAGTAAATCATCTCATATTGTTTACATGTCTTGAATTACCACACTGTGTCTCATAAATATGTGCAATAAAAATTAAAATTAAAACAGGGAAAACTATATTAGAATTATTAGCATATGATCTGCGTATAGTGTTCTAGATGCTGATTTTTAAAAAGAAGTTGACATAAGATCGTCACAGCAGAGGGACTGTCATTTAGGGACAGTGATAGTCAATGAAAATCTACTGAATTTTCCAGTTAATGGAAATAATATCAGGTCAGCTCTGCACTGTGGTGAACACTGACCACTACCTTCTGAGCCTAACTTGGTTTGAAGAGATAGGCTATGGCCAAAAGAGCCAGTTAGTATGAACAAGATGCTGTATTCTACATTCCTTTGGGAAAATCATGGTTTCTGTGTGTTCAAGCACTGCTGTGAATGAAGAATGCAGAAGCCTCCAGAAACTATCCTATGCGGTTGTTGATTTTTAAATACAAGCTAGGTTGCATTTGAGGATTTATGTCTATGTATACATCTGTCTGTCTGTCTGTCTGTCTGTCTGTCTGTCTGTCTGTCTCCTTCCCTACCTATCTATATCTTCCACAGGTTAATAAAAGTCTTGGATTTGACAGGCTTGAAAAAATGCTTTCCAAGTATTAGATCAAAGAAGTCCATATTCCCTGGAAACATGACAGAGTGTGAATTATCAATTACATTCATTTTCATTTTCTTCCTTTACTCCTCAGGTCACAATGCTTGGAAAGGAATGCCTATTTTGGATGCCTTTGCTGGCCTCATGGTCACTTCCTCTGCTGCTTTCAGACAAGAGCCATGCATCTGCTGGCTGGAGGGCAGATAGAGCTCTGAAGTTGGCCTTCATGCTAGTTAATAGGTTATCATTTTGCAGATGCATATTTATGGCCTGGAATCCCAAGTACTCACTTTATAATAGAGCTGTGCAAGAGATGAGAAAGTGGCGGAAGCTAGTACATCATCCCCATGGCAACTGTGTCAGGGTGAAAAGCGACCACTGGTGTGCAGGAAAGATGCTTTTCTAAGACGTGACACACGCTCTTCGGTGTCTGGAACCCAGGAAGCAACTCTGCATAGATCTCCGTCATCTCACCCTTGTTCTCAGCAGCTCCCTTTATTTTGTTCTCACCCCTGCGTTCACTTTCTCCGCTCTTTTCCATGGCTGTGAATAGCTAAAGGGATCCAGAAAGTTCCCCCAAACCTTCTCAACATCTCCAAAGAAATAAATCCGAAGTGACATTTACATAAGGCAGTTATCTGATAATGTGAAGGCTGCCTAAGCCTTGCATGGAGGTCTGCTGTGTGTGAGGCCATGGTCTGTTCCCCAGAGCTCCTGTCCTCCCAGCAATGGTTCCCAATTAAACATGAATGGGAACGTTTGCATAAGAGTTCCTTTCCATCATTTCATTAAGTCAATCTTTTTTAGTTCAAAAGGAAAAGTAAGTTACGATTAACTGATGAAAAAAATCAGACACATAGAGTAGCTCCTGTCAGTCAAATATATCTGGAGAGTTATTGAAACACATACACACACACACACACACACACACACACACACACACACACACACACACA
>OU015746.1:96553247-96597318 GCA_907169655.1 Acomys percivali | reverse complement strand
ACACACACACACACACACACACACACACACACACACACACACACAAATAACAACAACAACAAAATGCTGATGCTCTCAGGCAAGTATTGCTTCCTTTATGACACACAATTAATTTCCTGCCCCCTGGGTGGAAATAGTGTCAGTTTCCCTAAATCAAAAAAAGATGGGGAAATGGATGGGACTGGCAAGATGATACCTGTGTCAGGGCACACATGGTAAAACTAGAAAAGTGACTTCTCCAAGGTGTTCCCTGACCCTCATACACACACTGTGTCACATGCACCCCGACATGTGTAACAAAATAAAGAAAAATGTAATTGAGTTGTTTTTAGATGTGAAATATCCTTGGAACTTGGCCTAACTCACCGACTCTTCCATTAAGTCCCAGATGGCTCTTCTGCTGCTGCTGCTTTCTTATTTTGCTTCCTTTCCCAGTAGCACTGGGGGTTGAGGGTGAGCCAAAGGCCTTGCAGATGTTAGGCACCTGATCTGCCCTTGAGCTACAACCTCAGCACTCTCCCCATTGGGTCATGGTGAACATCAAATGCACCCTGCCTTCTCAAGTGTTGCCAGCTATACAAATACAAGTGCACGTGGTGCTGTATGTATCTGCACTTGCTTAGTAATGACTACCATAGAGACTCCCATAGAAGTGCACAAACAGCAGACAGTGATGACACTTAACAGCTTTGTTGAGCCCTGGCATTCCTCATCAATTGTGTATGTGCTTGCACCTCTCTGCCTTCCTCTTGGGGCTCACTGACTAGTTTATAACGACCTCAGTGATGCCAATCATCATCTCAGTGTCAATTCTTCTCCGTCTTACTTCTTAAGTAGCCATTATGACCCACAACACAAAGCCCATCTTTTATTCCCATATAATACCCTGTGTTGGCTTTATAATGGGGGTCCAGCACTAGATAAAACACCTGTCCAAAATGCAAATCAATGCAGGTTCAGCTTCATGAAGAAAATCTTAGCTATGCTAACCAGATAAAAACTCAAGGGTGTCCTGGAACACAGAGGCAGATGGAAGAGGCTTCCAGTCAACAGACAGCTCTTCAAGAGCAGGGCACATGAATTATTTATCTGCAGCTTCCCAGGCTCCCTCTCCAATAACTTGAAATAGTTGGCCTGAATGAATGCTTGCTCAACTAAACTGAAATTCCAGGGGGCCAGGCAGAGAGAACATGATATACAGGATAGTCATTCAAGAAAACAGGTGAATACTAAGAAGTAGATGTGAGCCAAGTGACACTTGATTAAGGACACATCCCCAGCTGCAACATGAGATCATGAGCTTCACTGGGATTTCTGTAACTGGACTGTTCAAAGAGAAAACATCTTTTCCCCCCTCAGCTCATTGGGCTGCAAAGCTGAATTTTTTCAGAGGAAGCATTCTCTGTTAAGGAGAAAAAGGAAGTTGATGTTAAAGCTAATAAAAAGGAAAAAAATTATTGTTGTCCAAGAGAGTCATAAGGTACGAATATTTGTGAGTTTTATTTTCCTCTTTCTCAGCCCAGAAATACCCCCTTACCTTCTGTGCTTTAACCTGGCTTGCTGCCATCTCCATACACCATAAGATGCTGCAATCTATAGTTCTGTGTCTTGTATACATGTGGGTTCTAATTAATGCAAGCAACGTTATAGTATTAGAGTGCTTTATCAAGGAATGTCCTCCAAGTGTGTGAGGAGAGCAAGCCTGAGTGTGGGTGGCACCATCCCATGGGGTGAGTCCTGAGCTGAGTGAAAGGCAGAGAAGGAGAAAAGAAGATGCATGCCAGCAGGCCTGCACTCCCTCTCTGCCCTGTCACACTCCAGCCTTTACACGACAGCGCTCTCTCCCCACTTTCCTTACCACAGAAGACCGCATCCTTAAATCATATTAATTTATATATTTTTTTGTATTTTTTGTATTAATTGAGCTTCTAAAATGTATTTTTATTAATGAATATCAAGCAATCCTTCCTGTGTCAGTCAGGGTTCTCTAGAGCAATTGGGATGATAGAATAAGCCTATATACAATAAAAGAGAATTTATTAGAGTGGCTTACAGGCTGTGGAACCACTAGACCAACAGTGGCTGTCACCCAATAGAAGGGCCAAGAGTCTAGTATTTGTTCAGTCTATAAGGCTGGATGTCTTAGCTGGTCTCTCTTTGGAATCATGAAGAACTGTCTTCTAATATCCATGAAGGTATGTCTCCTCAACAGGACAGATGAACAGCATCGAGAGTGAGGGCCAGCAGGAAAAAGCAGAAGCTTCCTTCTTCTATGTCCTAGGTAGGCTGCCACCAGAAGGTGGGTCCTAGGTCTCAGGTGGCTCTTCAGATCTCAAATGATCCAAACTTAGGGTGGGTCTTCCCATCCCATATGATACAATGAAGGTGAGCCCCACTGTTTGGGTTTAGTTGATTCCAGAAGTTGTCAAGTTGACAACCAAGATTAGCCAACATATTTTCTTATGTTGCCTTTGTTGGGTATTCTGTTGTAGCTCAAGAAAACCAACTGGCAAAACTGGTCATCCGAAATCACAGTACACTTAACTGAGAGAGAAAAATACACATTCTAATTCATAGGGCCAGGGAAACACTAACAAGAAATCACATAAACAAGCATTGAGATTTATCCAACACGTTGTTTGAGAAGATTCTAGTGATGAATTCCAATGGAGCTTGAAGTGTGAAGGAAATATATGTGGAGAGTTTGTGTTGGTTTCATGTGTGGGTTCATTCTCTTGTTCTTTGCATTATGGTCTGTCTTCCAACAGCACCCAGCATGGTACAAGTTTGAGTCAGCTTCTGAGGGAAGCACTTAGAATATTCCTGAGCACAATCAACAAAGTGCTTTTTCTGGTATGGCTTCTCCCAACACTAGCTACCTGCTGGCTTGAAGATGGGGCTGTCCTGTGTTTATCTGTGAAATACATCTCCTGAAAAGAACTCTACAAATCTATTCCTTCCTGTAGCTAGTATCTTCCTGAACCTTCCCTGAAAGCCACTTTGAAATTGGGTCCTGTATCTATGTTTGGGCTGCACTGATTAAAAGAGGAATAAAGCAATTTTAGGTAATTCTTTCAGAGGAAAAAAAATGAACATCAATTTGATCAGATAAGCTGGATGTTTCTAACATAAATTTGAATATTGGCAGATATTCAGGAACAGTCATAGGGGAGGGGAATAAGGGGAAAATGGGAGGGAGGGAAGAATGGGAGGGTACAAGGGATGGGATAACCATTGAGATGTAACAAGAATAAATTAATAATAAAAAATAAATAAATATTTAAAAAAGAAAATAAAAAGGAGACTAAATAAATAAATAAATAAATAAATAAATAAATAAATAAATAAATAAATATGATAAGCTATTGCAAGCCAAGAAGCAGAGAGAATAAGTTTACCTCCGTAAATTCTGCTAAAGAGGATGGTAACTCACAATGGATTTTGTAATATGTGCAAAGAATGGAAATGACTTGTTTTCATTTTGTGCCTGACTGTTTTTGGAAGAACTAGAATTGAGCACCAGGCAGTTTTAAAAAGAAATCTGAACATTTATTGGGGGTACAGGTAACAGTGGATTCCAAAGAAATGGGAAAGATACAAGGTTAGTGATGTGGCTTTTACAAGATAATGAGATTCAAATGCAAGGAGATGAGGTCCTAGGCTCGACCTCCTCTGGTGTTGAATAAAGCATGAAACCTTGATTATAAAAAATCGCTGACATTGCGGTAATTGCTGCCATACTACAATGTTACTAATGACATTACCTAAATATAACACACAGGATGATCACAAGGACAGAGAAAGGAAGAAGCCATGGGAATCCATCTAACACAGGCAGAAATGAGCTTTTCCAGGGGGAAGCCCCCTAACCCCTCTCAGGGGCTCTCATTGATCATGCACACTGAAGAATAGCTCGTTTCTTCATGTTAATTTTCCTATCAGCTTCAATAGGAAAACTGAGAGGCTGCCAAAACAGGCCTGTTGGTGCGAATTTATCAGGTGGTTCCTCTGATCTTGTTGAGCTCCTGACAGGGAACAGGACTGGGTGCACCTGCTACAGAGGCTGGCGCCCAGACACCTGCATGTCTAGGCGCAGGTGAGCAAGAGCAGCATGGGCCTTCTTCATGGAGGCTGGGAAGCCAGGACTCTTGAAATCTACCCTCTGCCTGATGAGTTCCTCACTGCAGCTGGTATTTCTGAATGTTTCTCTACCAGCAAAGGAGCCATTTAAAAAAAACAGAGTAGATGTCTTGTATTGGAAAGTGTGTTGGCTCCGGGACAATCCAGATGCCCCCTTTTCATGTGGTGACACACTTGATCTCCTACTCCAACTTCTTGTTATAAAAGAGGATCAGTAAGTAGCCAACCCATAACCAGGGCACTGTAAGTTGATACTGCAGTATTTAGTTGCTATCGTCTTTATTAAAACATGCCTCTCACTTCTTTCTTTTACATTTCTTCCCTACCTGCAGCACTGTGGAGAGGCTGCACATATGAAGTCCCAGACAGCCTAAAAGTAACATTGTCATAAATCAGTAATTATACTAACTCACAGCTGCTACTAGTTAGCTCCTGACATGTTTCAGTGAGCTTGTATCTACACATTCTGTCTAGTTTTCAAAGGTCTTAGTAACTGAGAAATAAATATAACATTAGCTTTCATTGATTGAGATCTTAAGGGTCAGGATGGGGTGAACTGAAAGAAAAACATGCATATTAGAAATGTCAGGATAGAGAATGACTGGCCATCCCTGCTTGGCAAATCCAAAACCTCACTCATATGGCTGAGCCTTCCATAGGCTGTCAAAAGGCTGTACCCTCTTTTACACACAACTACTTCCTCTACATGGCAGCTATTCATATGGTCACTTCCCTGTGTGGCCCTTCTGTCTACACAGCCTTGCTTCCATATGGCCCTTCCCTCTACTGGACCACTCTGCACAGCGTAATATGCTAGCCTGAGAGTGACAGCAGAGGCTGTCCCTCTCTCAAGGCCTAGGCTGAATCTGATCCCTCACCTTACACCAGGGAGTCCTCTTGAATAAGGAAGGCAAGCCAGGAGGGCAGGTCCAAGGTGGCCAGGGGTAGGGTGGGTGGTACGGGGGGTATGGTGATATCACCTACAACACCCATAGATTTACAGGATTTTTAATAGTTTGTAGCATGACCAAGTCCCACCACTGCCGATGTCATTCAGGGGAAGGAATATATTCAAATAATTCTAAATCTGGCACCAAGAGATGGGCAGTGGTGCTCTATTTATCTGTATTCAGGACAGCAAGTCTTTCCTGAGGCTCTTCTTTATAACTGTTCTATATTCTAAGAGTGGCGGGGAATAAGCTTTGAAATGTGCTGAGGCTGGCAGTGTCCCCAGAGTGTTAGTTTTGTCAAGTACCCATTTCAGTCCTTCTATTGTATTCCAAACAAATGTGATGCTCCCACGGGAAAAACAAATGGACAGAATAGGGGAATCAGGGTCCCAGGTTGATGGTTAGAAAGTTCAGAGAGGGGTCAGATGACTCAGGCCATCCTCCGAAAGACTTTTAGTAAGTCCCTCAGGATCCTTGAGAGTCATGCTCATTGCTTACATGGCTGCTGCTGATTTGTCATGTGCCATGCATTTGCCATGTATCTACTTGTGTCACTGTGGTCATCTCCATTTTGACCAAAACCAGAAATATGGGCCCTGGCCTTCTTAAAGTGACAATGTCCATACCAGCATAGAGATAACAAGTGTTCAGCCTCTTCAACTTCAGATCATCCTTCCTCCTCTGGTGTCCTGATAAAGCAAACATGGCCACAGGATCTTAAAACAGGCCCATTTCAAAGGGTGTGGAAAGACAGAGGGATTGTTGTTGTTCACTGCAGTCCCCAGTCCTTGCTTTGACCTGGGACCACTCTAATGTGCCTCTTGTGATTGGATATGACTAAGATGAGTGAGCGAACGGGAGATTCTCTCACACCAAGCGGGGTGGTTGCTGTGCCTTGCCATCATGTCTATAAGGAAGGTCAAGTGCAGGCTTTGATCTTGGGTCCCTTGGAAGCTGGCCACTAAATGCAGCCTGTTGCAAAGTCAGTCTCCTGCAGTGCTCCTTGCTCCTATCATCAGTTCAAGAGCTCCTTCAGCTGTGAAAGCGTCCATCAGAAGCTGGGCAGGGCTCACAGAGATGAATGGTGGGAACACTGACGGCTTTGCAATTCCTTTGGAAAACAGTTCTAGTTCACTTAGTTACTGATTTAATTGTGTTAATTAGTAATGTATCCCAGCATGTACTGTGTGTCGACAAATACAAATGGTACCTTTTAATATTTAATACATAAACTGCTACATTAAAATCTGGGCTATTTATTGGAGCTATTTATTGTTCCCACTTTCCATTTTGTCCCTAAGGTCATGAGTTTGTTACTGTTCTTTAATGAACCCAGTATGGGGACTCACACCAACTTCCTCCACAGAGGGTGCCTTGGGGCTGATGCTATGTCTCAGGGCATCCAAGGTATCATGTGATAAGCTCTGAAATCCTCCTCACATGCCTTTGCAGAGCAGCATTTGTCCAGGTATGTGCTCTGCTGTACACTGAAAATGAGATTTCAGCTTATCCTCAGGACAACCTGCTAATAGAGGAGCAAAATAGGGTTTACTAAGAATCTCTCACTCCCTACCCAACCCTGTCTTCCTTTAAAGCAGATAGCTGAATCCTCAAGACAAGAAATAGGGGCACAGCGTTGGTTGAACAGCCCTGTGAACCAGTGGTGGAGCTAAGCACAGACGAAGAAATGGTCAGCAGGGAAGATTTGGCAAGAGAAGGCAGGAGAGAGCAGCAAAACTGGCCAGCAGATTTCCAGCAGCAGTTCCGGAGGGTCTCTGTAGTCGGGAGCTGTGCAGGTGATGGATGGGTCCAACGTGGGCTCTTCAGAACCCTCAAGAAAACTCACAGATGAGAAGTAGCATCCCACCTGCAAAGCTTCTGAGAGCACGCTGACCCAGGCGTGTTTCTCTGAAGACTTTGAACTCTGAAAGGTCAAATAAGCCAGACTCAGAAACACAAAGGCCACATGTTTTCTTATACATGGATCCTGGATTTTATAGGGATACACAAAATCACAATCACACACACACACACACACACACACATACACACACACACACGGAGAGGAAATGGAAAAGAGGAAGGTAGAGAGGGCAATGTGGCTAAACTTCAAGAGATGCAGAATATATAGATGAAAACATGCTGCAGAGACGCATCACTGTGCACAGTGAGTGTATACCTACTGCCTCCTGTCTGAACCAGAGCTCATCGTCCCTTTTAAATGCCTATGCTTTATAAACTGTGAAAAAAGTTTTGCATACATTATTTCAGTAAAACCTTTGGCAAATATAAACAGTATTTATAAGGCATAATGTGATGTTATGATACATACATATTTATGATAAATATAAACTGTGTAAGGTATAATGTGATGCTATTGTTATCACTATTATTGTTGTTCTTATGAGACTTGGTATTATGAACTCAACATTGTAGCTACCCTGCAACTCATGGCAATCTTCCCATCTTTGTCGTCTAATACAGATTTTGTTTAGATTAAAAAAAAAAAGGTTCATAACGTGCAAAAAAGAAATCATGAAACCAAAAGTAGTTGTCTTATTATTACAGAACAGCATCTCACAGAGCAGCACTGCTACCGTGGTGAACATATACATCCAGTGAGTACCACGTAGCAGGCATTTTGTAGTCAGCACTTACTCTTATACAATTTATACTTTTGTATAATCTAGGAAGATGTCAACAGACCCATTTCCAAGGAGGAGAGCAGAACCTTTGGCTTAGTAGTCAGCCTCCACTTAGCAACTAAACTGTACCTATGAAGCAGTGAACGCATTTGCTTTAGTCTTGTGTCTCCAGCATAAAGTGTTCTCTGTCTACATCAATTGCCTCCATGGACCTCTCAGAGGGCAGAACTGGAAACCACCGGCCATGCAAACAGCCCTGGGGCTTGTCCCCATCTGCATTTCCTTCTGTAGCAGTGATGTCAATCATCACGTGCACAGAATTCACGGGTATTTTATTAAAATGTTGATTCTGACTTGGCAGATTTGAGGTAAGAGTAAATAGTTTGCATTGCTAACAAGTTTCCAAGTGTGGGATTGGGACCGGACACTGAGTGGCAACAGCATAGTTTTATTTCTGCCTCATCTGTTTAGGCTGCTAAATATCTGAGACCAGGAACTCAGAGGAAGGGTAGGGGGCTATTGGTCACAGTTCTGAGGCTGGCAAGTACCAAGGTAAGACACCAGCTTGTTCTAGGAGGGTAAGATCTTGTAGCCATCTCCTCACACTGGTGCATGTTGCATTGTCTCTCTCATGGGTGGGAGAAGCACTTGTGACCAAATCACCTCCCTAGATTTGGGGCTGAGAACAGGATCTGCCAGGGGTCTCTGCTCACTGTTAATGGTAGAGTTTCCTTTTCCGTCTCAGCTGTGCAAGATCTAGGTACTTCTTGACCTCGACATCCAAGGGCTCACATTACATTGTTGACCTCAGGGCCTCGCCCAGGGACTGTGTACTTTTTATTGTCTAGCCATCAAGTGCCAGTATGAAGTTGGGCATTCTCAGCTGCATGGTTACCCTGATAAACAAAAGCTTCTCAGTTATTATTTGAGCTTCTCCTGGAGGCTTGATTTAGGTCACGTGACTTCTAGGAATGTGAGGTGCACTCAGCCCCTCAGCTGTCTGTCGGCCTCATTGGATATACCTGGTTCCTCTTTTATCTTTAATTGTGTATGGAAGTGGATGTTTCCCAGTGGTTTACTGCCCTACGTCAGATTGATTTTGTATTATTTTTACACTTACATGCAATGGACAATGGGCCTTAGCTTATTTCCTTCTTTCTGGTTATTTCATTGCATAACCCTGAGCTACTGTTACCTGTCCTTAGAGTGAATGACCTGAAAGGGCTAGCAAGAGTGTCTCTCATGGATATTCACACTCAGGACCCACAAGCCTATCTGGAAAACAACCCCCATTCATGAGGTAGCAGCCTCTCTCCCCCTTTATGAACCTGTGCACGAAGATTCTAGAACTATGCTCATTTACAGTTCACCTGGGTATCCTGTTATGAAGTAGATTAGGATGTAGCAGGTCTGATCATCATCTGGGATTCTACAATTCTAACCAAGCTCCTAGGCAGTGCCAACACTGTTGTCCCATGCACCCTAGCTCACCAGGATGCTCCCCAAGAGTTCCAATGCTGTTCTTAACAGGAATTTAGTAGATTCTTTATCTAAGCAGGAAAATCAGACCTCTTACATATAGAAACTTAAATGAATCTTTATACATGGCAGGAAAACTTATCAGAAAGTATGTACCTACCTCTAAGAAATGGTAGAGGTACCGTTTTTTGCAAATGCACATTTGTTAGAATGACTAAGATTAAAGGAAGGAAAAGACAGCTCCATATACCACAAGGGACTGGTGGGAATAGTTGCTCTCATTAATGGTAGATGGGCACGCATAGTAGTCTTACCACTTTGGAACACTCCCATGTGACTGTTCATTTGCAAGTTTGGAAACAAGCAGAAGAACTGAAGGTGAAAGTTGTGTTTAGCTAGTGTCATGGGAAAGTCCAAGTTATCAGCACATCAAGGAAGGGTGCAAAAACAAATACAATCAGTACAGACAGGAAAAAACAAGGACACAAAAGGAGGAGGGTCGTACATGAAAAACAAAGAGAAAATGGAACTGAGTGGTCCACAAAAGTGAGATGGGTCTTTGGATCCAACCCGATTCATAGCAGTTTTGCTGCCTAGCTCCCTCCTGACAGTCAACACAAAGCTTGCTTTGTCTGCAGACCTTGAGCCTAAGGTTTCCATCAATTTCCTGAACCACATTAGTTTACTGTGGAGCTAACTTTGATGGATGACTTGCCTGCATACGGAGTTCATCTCCACTCTTTCTGTTGAGTGCAGTAACAGCCTCCTAAAGACCAGTGTTCTTTGAACATGTATAGACTTAGTCTCTGCTACTTTATTAGCCAATAACTCCAGCTGTTGGGGAATCAAGAGAATGGCGCTCCATACTCTGTCTCGTGGCATGGCTTTTTGGGTAGAGAACAAATGAATAGTGTTCTTGGCTGTGGAGGTCGCTTGTGCTCCACTGTCCAGACGCAGAGGATCCTTGCTGGCAAATGTTCAGTCATCAGGCTTGGGCGAACAGTCTCTTCCAGCACAGGCTTATAATGTATAGTGGCTCATCCTTATAAGAAAGGGTAAATGATTTTGTAAAACTAATATGCATGATTGTCCCCCAGCTCCCAATAATCCTTCACAGCTTCTGTCTGGAAATGCTAATTCTTAATGAGAAATTTCCACCAAACAAATGAAGCTGTTTGAGTGTAGCATCTCTCTTCTTTATGGCAGTGCACTGAGCCCCTTCACGGACCAGCTCACCGAAGCAGAAGTAGCTTCAGACACTCGTACCACCCCTGAGACATTCTGATGTTTCTTTTTCTCCTCAACGTTCCATGAATCTCAAGCTGATTGACAGATTTTGATTGTCCATGACCTGAAACGAAGCTGAGGTGAACAATATCCTGGTCCAGCTTCCTGTCATTACCCACAGGCAGCATTCTTCCTATTCGGAGAGTGTGGTGATGTGGTTTTGTTGCTAATGACTGTGGTCTGCTAAGAGTCCCTGCAGATGCTGCTGTTTGAAAGAGCTGTAATTGTTAGGCTGTGATAATCCTCCTTGAAATCCTTGTTGTGCATCACCATTACCAAAACCACCCACACCCCCCATTGAGAATTAAACTGAAACCTTCGTGAGCCATCTGGTGTATATCAGTTTTAATGGAAAACTAAACACCTTTAGAATGGATCTGCAATGCAATTACAGTTTAACCTAAGGAAGAAAGAAATGGGAGGGATAATTTAATTGAGAGCAAATATATTTTTAAAACATTTTTGCATCTAATACTCTCCTAGAAAAGGCACAAGGCTCTAGGAAAAAAAGTCACTGGCCTAAGTGAGCTAAAAATCTAGTCAAAAGAAACAAACACTAACAGACAGATTGTAATATAATCAGACAAGGGCCTCAGCTGTGTTTAAGCAAAGAGGATAAGTCTGCAGCTAACAGGGATGGGCTGATGTTTTAGGAGTAAGGGGAAGAACAGAGACAGAATCAGGGACACAGCTTTAAATTGGGGGCCACAGATGAGTAGAGGCTTCTAGTAAATAAAAGGGAAGATGGTCCCACATAATCAAAGATGCAGCAACATGAAATGTGTCAGGGCAAAGGTGTTTCACACCACAGGCTGACCAGAGCTGATCGAGGTGTGTCTCACAAAGTGGCAGCACCGGAAGCTTCCTGGATAATCATTGCAGCCCCTTTCATCCCACCTGGGTGACACATGAGAAGAAGAGCCCCACAGCCACCCTTCTCTTAGCTCTAGAGGAGAAGTCAACATGGCTTTGCGCGTCACTGAGCTAAAAACAAGAGCTGATTACGGAGACAAACTCTAAGGAAAGGAACAGGGCATATTCAAGAGGAGGCCAAGCCTGCAGAAATCACTGGTATTGATTAAGCATAATTAAGCCCATTAAAAATGTGATGCGTGGAATAAGTGATTGGTTTTTGGACTCACAGTGTGTTATCCTGAAATAAACAGAGTCTTGGCCTCTGACTGTCACAGTGATAAACGAAGAGCCAGGAATTAAGTAGATTTGTTTGCCTTACAAGGACCAGAGCAGAGGCAAGGCAAATTAAGTGTCAAGAGAGCAAGACCATGAAGTCACTGGTTGTCCGTCTCAAAAAGGAGTAAAAGAGAACCATGGTTTAAATAAGTCTAGAATATACCCTTTATTAGCCAGGTTATCTCAAAGATCCACTTAACTCAATTAATGCTAAACACCTGCTATGTGTTAGGTACATTGCCACACAGTGGCCACAAGCCACGTGAGACAATGACTGGCTTCAAGATGTGTTTTTGTTTTTGTTTTTACCTGTTTGTTTGTTTTTAAGCATATATTGAAAAATAGCCATAGCCATTTATGATGTGCCTACAATATGCAAGTCCTGTCAACCCCAGAAAGTTCTCCTTCTCCAAGTGAAATTAAATTACTTCTCCCATTCTGTCTGATTCCAGAGCTAGTATTTTTTCTCTAATAATCCATAAGGTCAGGAGTGTGTTACTAGTGTCTGGAGCAATGCATCGGACACCCACACTGCACACAGGCATCATCCTTGCTATTTGGAGAGTGTCTTGATGGCACTCTTGATAAGGCAGTGATCCAGATGAGAGATTGGACTGTTACTCCTGCAAGACTTTGAAGCTTCTGCTTACCTTTTCCAGGTGTGATGCCTTGCTTGCTCCTGTAGATAGTTTATGTACTTTCTTGTCCATTCGTTGATACTGCAGATTTCAGTGTCATGAATGTAGTGTGCAGCCCTCTAAAGGCAAGACCTCAGTGCCCCTTCCTACCTCCTTAACAATTTCCAAAGTCCTGTGGGTTTGGGATAGGGAGAGGAGAGAGACAAGTACCATGAAGGATGTTTGGAAAAGCCACAAAGAAATATTAAATTTATACATTTTCTTTAAATTATGTATGGTTTGTATCTAAAAGTACACCTTAGATATCACAACTGGGGCTGAACTACACATGGTCACTTATCGTCTGCACTTTGGCCGGTTGTGGATTTCTTTGGTAGCTTCTATGTGAAGAGAAAAGAAAGAAGAAGAATCTGTTATCTCCAGAGATGAGGCCCTGATGGGTTATTCAGTCCCAGCCATCAGCCATGTACGTCTGAACATCATAAATAGGCTTGGCAGGTTGTATACATACATATATGCATGTATTTATAACAACTGTAATTATAGGAGAAAGGGTTATGAGCTTGAAAGAGAGTGGGGGGGGGACACAGAAGGATTTGGAGTTGAGATGTGGTAACGGTGACTACTTTCCTCATATATAAAATTCTCAAAAAGCTTTCTTTAAATTAGGCTTAAGAAAGCCAGAAACACAAGTATGAAGACTCAAGCTAGAGGTCATGGGCAATCAAATTCACACTGTCCCCTCAGTCAGTACTGCCACAGTGGGACATGACTAGCCTTGGCCTCCTGCCGCAAGCCAGCCCAGTAGCTGTGAGAAGAGACTGAATCACTGCTGCTATTATAGTTCCTTCCTGACTCCTAAGGTGAGACAACTGGTACCCGATGACCGCGTTTGTTTCTTCTTTGCAGAAAAAGGTGATCTGTTCTAGTTTTGTACCTGTGGTAGCTTAAGTGACAATAGCCCCCATAGGCTCATATGTTTGAATGCTTAGCCACCAGGGAGTGGAACTGTTTAGGCGAGGATTAGATGTGTCTTTGTTGGAGGAGATGTGACAGTTGGGTAGGCTTTGAGGCCTCCAAAGCTCACTAGAGACCCATTGCCCACCTCCTACCTGTTGCCTGCAGATCAGGATGTAAAACCTTCAGATAATGTTCCATGCCTGTCTGCTTTCTCCCATAGTCATGGTCAACTTACTGAAACTGTAAGCAAGGCTCAATTAAATGCTTTTTTATAAGACCTTTCAAAGCCATAGTGTTTCTTCACAGGAACAGAACACTGTCTAATATAGTGCCCATTTTAAATAGGGTCATTCAGAGTTTGAAGAGGTTCCTTTTGATACCGAATTACATGAAATTTTTATATTTGCCATATTATTTACTTATTGGATAGTTATCTTGGTTTAAATATGTATGTATATATATGTATACATACATACATACATACATATATATATATTTAATAGGCTTTTATTGTTTGCCTTGTATTCTTCTTAAATTTTACATTGTTTCTTATTTTAGTTTAAAGTTTTATTTCTGAGAATTTCATACATGAGTACTACATTTATACATTTCTACCCTCCCTTTCCCCCATTCCAACTCCTCCTGTGTTTACTCCCTCTTGAATTCATGACCACTTCTGTTTTGCTTACTATCTTGACTGGCTAAAAGAGACTAGGTAGACACATGTTGTACTGGTGAAAAGCAGTATAGGAAGGACAGGCCCAAATGTCTCATGGCCTAGAACAGCTGAGCAGTCCACTGAGCAGTGCACAGGCTAAAGGTGAGCCAAAGGACAGAATACATGAAGAGCAGGAGTGTGCTGTGGTGGTTAGGAGGAAGAAGTGAGAGGTAGGGAGGAGCATTAGTTTTGTTCATCAACACAGAGGATGCTCACAACATTGATGAGAACCACTCATTGGTGGAACTTTGAAGAACAGAGAGGAGCCATACGGAGAAGCAAGCAGGGACATGCCTTTCAGGAAATTTTCTAAAGAAAGAAGAGAGGGGGCCTTCTGGCTGTGGAGAAAGGAGGAGGTAACAGTTCCTGCACCACGCACTTATTTATATCTACACAAAATCAATGCGTTTTCTTCTTGCAGAAGGGTAGGTAGTATCAATACTCTTAAAAGACTGCTAGTCCCTGAAGAGCAAGGAGGCAGCTGCTTTCTATCCCTTTAGCTGCTACTTCCTGTCCTTGACATTTCTAAACCAGTAGCTCTAAGATGGTAACAGACTACTGCCCTGAACTCCTGTATGAACATCAGCTCCATCCTACACACCACAGTCTCAGTTTACAAACTGAAAGTCTACCTGAAAACCTTAGCAAACAGCTGGATCGCAGCCAATCACAGGTATCTATGCTCTAGCCAGTGGCAGTGAATGTCCAGACCATGACCAGTCTGTAAGTGAAGTCCTGAGTGCTCTAAACTTCACATGGGCCCCAGCACCATCACATTCATGCATTATTCTCTGCTCAGATAAACTCCATGGAAAGTTTCTAATTTTTTACTTTGAACAAAATATTCTTATCTGCTCACACTACTAGTTTTCCCCCTTTTCTTTAGAGACATGTTTCAGATTTTTTTGAATCCTTTATTCTCGACCATATGTACTCAGTTCTGCTGTCTTATCATGAATGTAAATAAAGCCATACACACATGAACACAAATCAGTGTCAGTAATTCATTATTTACTTGAGGAAGTGGCAGGTCAAGCCAGCCTGCAGATGTGCCTAGCCTTTGGTTTTTTGTTTTTGTTTTTTTGTTTTTGTTTTTGTTTTTTTGAGACAAGGTCTCTCTGTGTTAGCCTTGGCTTTGATGGGACTGTGAGTGTGCGATGTGGGTCGTGCATGTACTCTAGAGGGTGACTTTTACTCCCATCTTTCATCCCTGAAATGCTTACCACAGCCTCAGCGCTATGGAAGGGGGACCAGAACCTAAGATTTCCTCAAACGGGAAACAGAGTTAACGTGGATGCCCTGCCACCCTGGTGTGGCTTCATATCTAGCCAAATCTCATTCTCCTAGTCAGTGAGCCCAGCTCTCTATATGGATTACTTTCCAGCCTACCTGCTCCCTACCCACGGCTCTGATATCAGACAAAATCTACATTCCATTAAAGTCTGAAAAAGCAAATAACAGAGTCCTTAATTCTTCAGGAAACCTCAGTTTAAAAAAAGATTACGAAGTATGTTCCCACAACCTTCCATATTTTCTGGTCCTTTCCTAGAAATGGCCCTGGGTTCACAGTGGCTTTGAATAGCCATGGTTCAAGGAGAGGTCATCGTCCTTGACAAGATGAATAAGCTGTAAACAACCTCAAAAATAGATACTGTGGAATTACCATGCCTCCCGTAGCCTTCCTTGTTCCTCTTGCTGCAAAATGACAGAGGCAGAATGGTGTGTGGCATTGCTGTGCCAGCATGACACTAAAGCCACCTGGGACACTCTGACATGGCTGATTCTGGGCAAACCAAGAAGTCCACAAAACCATGGGTCTATGCCCTACGAGAGGTATGAGGGTCATGTGTTCTTGTTTTCAGTAGAATATATTTTCAGTACATTGCCAGTCACTACAGGCAAAAGTGACAAATTTCCCAAGCTCCTTCCTCCCTACTGGCAGATATTCCTGTAGAGTGGTCCACTGGAGACAACTCCAGGTCTACCCTGATGTACTGTTATCAGTGCACACCCTCAACAGTGAGGTCTGCGTTGATTCATGGTGGCAAGATGTCTTCCCAAAGTGGGCTCTGTGTAGATGCATGCTGTGTGTACTCATCCTCCATGTGGAGTCTGTGTGCACACATGGAGTGTACTCAGCTTCATGGTCCCTGCATGTTCCTTTCACTGTCTTCACCCTCTTGGATTCTGGCCAATTTTTACGGATGTGTTTATAAAATTTATGAATGCGGTTATTTAAAGTGAGCCAGGCGTAGCCAAAATAAACCATTGTTTTACTAAAATGTATTTTCCTGGTTACCAAAGAAATTCAAGTTATCATTTATTTAAATAACAGAAATTCTATCTGAGAGAAATGTTGTATCATTAAATATAGAACATGAGTTGCTGCAAGAGCCAATGAAGACATTTTGTTTGAGGTGTGTGTGTGTGTGTGTGTGTGTGTGTGTGTGTGTGTGTATGTGTGTCCAACTTTAAACTTAAGACACCTTTTTTGTATCATTAGTTAGAGAAATCCTCTTTGAGGAAGCTTTATTTCCTGGGGCTATAATACTGCCTGGAGTTGGGATTTTCTCCTTATTCAGCTGTGAGTTTAAGGAAAGCAAAAGCATCCTGCCCAATGACAACTGCTCTGCTTGTCCTTCCTTTGGCTTGTAGCCGTGAGAGTTACCCGTTGCAAATTTAAGCTGACCTTTGATGAGGCATCTGAGTCTTCCTTGAAGAACACAACTGGCTTGATTGCCCCTTGACCTTTGGAGTTCTGAGGGCAACTTCCTTCATCAAGAACAGGTTCCAGTGGGAGCTATGGCTTGAGAGAATAGAATCCACAAAGAAGGTCCAGGCTAAGATTTGTGAACTGGACTGGCTATCTTGGTGTCCCAACTGCCCAGCAGTTTGGAGAACTGTCGTGGGCTTACTTTGGAACAGGGAGCTTTCAATCTGCTCTGAAGAAAATGAGCTTTGGAAAAGGAGATCCAGAACACAAAGCCTCATAGGCAGCAGACGGTGCTTTATATGGCCAGAGCTGGAGAACAGACCCACCCTGAAATAGCCGCTGCGTCCCTCTCAGGAAAAAGAAGTTGCTCTCAGCATGGACTTTCAAGTGTGCTTCCCTACATGGTGCCTTGTCATCACCCTTGTAGATTCTGTTAGCTTTAAATCTATGCTTGCTGTCTTTACCGAGGTGAATGAAAGAAGAGATTGAAAAAGTGAAGTCGATTCCATGGACAGACCCCAGATGACAGTCTACAAGTGTCAAGACCTTAAGGATCTGAGGGACTATGAAGAACCTGACATAATCCTCTGGAAGGCATCTGTCAAAAATCACACATGTGCGTGCACACACACACACACACACACACACACACACACACACACACACACACCCCTCCTTAGTGCACAGTAGGACATCTAGGATCAGGGCAACTTAATGACTCCCACACAGTCAGACAGTACCAGGTTTAAGAAGTAGAGTCTTTTCTAATCTACCATATGTGTTCCTAGATCCACAGTCAGCCTTCTCAGAAACACCTCCACACAAACTGATCATACACATTTCAACACAGCCCTGCCTTTGAGGGGAGCCTTATCTCCATGCCTTCTTTTTGTGTCTATGAGCTTACGTTGCTCCCCATTCATCACCGCCACCGCTTCCACTGTCATGGGCTAGCCTTTCATTCTGCAGCTCCATCCTCCCAGTGTAACTAACTTCCATGTGGTGCTGGATTGCACAGATGTGTTCTCTCCACTAGCCTTCTTGCAAGATCCCCATGCCTTCTTCCTTGTATGCTAAAAACAAGAGGTTATCAATAGGCACTAAATTAAATGATTCACTTATCACAGGTGGTCGGTAAGCCTCCAAGTCCTGTTGCAATCAGATATTTGAGTACCCAGTGCAGGCCACACAGAAGAGAGGGCATATATTCTTTCTCACGGGTACTAAAGGAGGCTCTGCGGGCAGCCTTCTATTGAATGGTGATTTTAGTGATAAGAGGTGAAAAAAAAATTGCAGGTGGAACTGGAAGAGGACCATTTTAAAAGTTAGAAACTGACAAAGATATTTGTGAAACCTAGAACTTCAGAGTATCTGAAATATAGTGCATCTTTCAGCAGGCTATAAAAGTACGGCCATTCCAAACCACAGGACCTCAGTGTGCTGTGAAGCAAGATGTTTTTTGTTGAAGGCAACAAAGTATTACAAGCTTATTTTTTAGATGAGTGAATATAAATGAAGGGATTAGAATAGTATCTGATATATTAAGTACACATAAAAGGATGAATATCTTATTAGGACTTTTTTTTTTTTTTTGGTTTTTCGAGACAGGGTCTCTCTGTGTAGCCTTGGCTGTCCTGGACTCCCTTTGTAGACCAGGCTGGCCTTGAACTCACAGCGATCCACCTGCCTCTGCCTCCTGAGTGCTGGGATTAAAGGTGTGCGCCACCACCGCCCAGCTCCTTATTAGGACTTTTGTACAGAAAGTATCAAAGCAGTGTGATTAGGGGGATGGTGGGGCACAGGTGGATGCGTGGAATGAACATCAGCCAAAGCCTATCAGTTAAGCCCAGCACTACCATGGGGCAGCCATGGTAGTGGGAAGCCTTAGAAACCTCTGGAGCATTCCTACAGAAGTGAAACGAGTCACCATCATCCAAGGATTGCAAAGTGTGCTGGGTAGCTGAGGATGAAGCCAATGAGCTCAGTCAGTCAAGCCAGCTCTGTGGAAGGCTAGCTAGGATGCAGGCCATGTGCTGGGTGTGCAGGGGTCAGATTACAAGCTGATTTAGATCCCCTTCCATAACCATCAAATCGACTTGGAAATCTTTTTCTCTTTTTCAATGATTTCCATTGGCTATGGAGGTCACAACTGGGGTGCCTGATATTGGGATAATTTTCAAATCCCAGTAGAGTGGTGTTACAAGGCATGGACCTCCGTGACAAGAAGCTACCATCTCTCTTCTATTAACTGTGCCTTGTGGATCATTGACATTCCCTCATAGAAGGATGGGTTGGGAAGCCGTAACCGATATACCTGGAGGCTGTCCCCTGCCTCAACTAGGCTGCAGCTTACTGCTGACTCGAGGCTTTCTTTCCTTTCAGAATGAGTGAATGTAGTAGTGACCAGGAATACCAGGCCATGGGTGGCTTGGACGTATGAGTTCCCTGTAAAAGCAAGGCCACACTTCACAGCAGGACATCTAAAGAGCCTCCAGTTGCCTATGTTCAGGGATACAAATGTTTTCTGAACTCTATATTACATTTATTTTACTTTTTATTTATGTGTCTCTGTCTGGGCAGGCATGTGTGTGAGAATAGCTATGAAGGTCAGAAGAGGGCATCCAATCTCTTGGAGCTAGAGTCACAGGCAGGTGTGAGCTGACCAATGTGGGTCCGAGGAGCTGAGCTCAGGTCTTCTGGAAGAGCAGCAAGTGTTTCTAATGACCTAGACATCTCTCCAGGCCTATTGTTCAGTTTATTTTAAAGGTCTTCACCTAAGATGATGTAATTAAAATTATTTAAGTCCTTGGCATCATTACAGTGATAGGAAAGTGTTAAATGACGAGCCTACCCACCAGGCTTTGCAGACCTAATTGTATTCTGCCTCATATCTGATGGGCAAGCATTATGCTGGCTGAGAGTTTTACCTGAACATTGTGCTCCTCTAAAAATGCTATTTTGAAAAGGCAAAGTAGTTACTAAAGATTTCTCTCTATATTTTTTTTACCCTTTCAAAACAAATAAAGAAACTGACTTTTAGCCAATATGGGTAAACAATTCACCAAAGAGCCACGGAAGTCCTTATGTAGAAGGATTTCTCCACCACGGTCACTCTGGCGGCCGACAAACCCATACACATTCCTCTCTGTTGAATTACATTCTGCGTGTGTGAGGTGTTCCTGGCAGGTTTAAATGCAAAGGCCATCAGGTTCATCTCTGCCCAGGTATGGGAAGACTAAACTCCACACAATCTACTTTAAGAAATCTACTCATCAGGATGAACTAACCAAACCAGTGCTACACTGAGAAACACATGTCTGCTTTGGAGACTGTGAGCTATATGAGATAAATAATTAACAACACGTTTAAACAACCTTTTCTACAAAAAAAAGTTTTATATCTCTACACCAAGTGAGCAAAATATTATAGCAGAAAGTGAAACAGAAAGGTAAGTTAAAGCTTTCCTCTTCTGGTCATTAGGAGAAACCAGTAGATCTCTTCCAAAAGACACATTTAATTCCATGAAATAAAGCACATGGAATTACAAAGTAAACTAATTACATTACAATTTGTTCAACAAAATACATTTAAAAGTTCTGATTGTGAATTGTCTTTTATTAGCAAATTAGCCAACAAGATCTAGTAAGGCATCTGATAATTACTATAATTTCAAAGTGCTGGCAAGTGTAAATAATGTCTTATGTGAAAATGAATGTTTTTGATCATAGCAAAGTCGCATGCATTTCTAATAGAACTGTGGTCTGTTATCGGTGTTCATGATGAAAGAAAACAACAGATTTCTCTTAAAAGTTAAGATAACAATGTAATATGTAATAGATGTAAGACTGCTTTCTGTCCAAGTCTGTGGACTCTCTAAGTTCCAGGTTAAATGTCCTTATTCAAAGAACATGTACACTGGGATCAATTTGCAGTTTACTTTAACTCTGTGAATTCTAAGTGATGAGAATTAGAAATATCATTAGTCTTTCTAATAATTAGACGAACATTCATCCTACATTTTGCACAGAGATGCATGCAGATTATCCATTGGTGGCGGTTAACGGAATCCAGAAAAAAAAGTCCTGGTCGACAGGGTAGGAACCATGCTTACTAGATTGTTTGTTCAACTGTGTAACAATATAGCAACAACAGATCCAGATAATGATGGTGATCAGAAAGCAAAGGTGGAAAGTGAGTTGATAACTATAACATCAAAGTTAATAGAGTCAAGCTGTAGTGAAAATTTGGGGATTTGGGTTTCCTTGAAAAAAAAAACATAATTATTATAAGAATATCTTTTTATTTTAAGCCAAGTTGTGGAGATTTGGGGTGCTTCACAGCAGCTGACTGTGATTTGCCTTGTGCTCTGGCAGGGGTGTGATTTTGCCAGCTGCACATAGTTTCTGCAACTGTGTGACTTTTGGAATTCTGAGCACTTTTCAGAGGGTATTTAAATGTTAGGGCCTGAGACGCAGAGGGTTCTTGGTTGTTGTTGTTTACTGTTGGCCACAGTTTGTTAAATAGTCATGCACAAAGAAGAAGCAACAAGAAGAAATTAGATATCCTAAAAGTGAAGATCAAACTTTCCCCAAGAAACATTATGGCCCTAATCAGCAGGAAGTAGTCTAATAATAATGTTACCCCCTTTCTAAACTTTGACTTTATTCAATTGTCTCTCTTCTTTTCTCCTATCCTTTTTCTCTCTTGTCTAGTGTTATGGTATTGAAAGGGTGGAAGAAAGAAAAACCAACAAAGTAGCTAATGCCATAAAGCAATCAAGAATTAGATTGACTTGATTGTGACTTGAAAGACACAGTTGAGAGTATTTTGATGATATTTAATGACAGCCACAGCTTTTACCTATCAGGTATTCATTTTCCATTCACATGATGGCAGTACCTGGTTTTTTTGTTTGTTTGTTTGTTTTTTGAGAGCAAACTCTCATGATATGCTAGTCAAAGTTGCCCTAACATAATTTCACTTCCTTTAGTTTCAAGTTGAGCCCTTGTCTTACCATTGACTTTTCATTGGCCATAAAAATTAAGTCTAACAGTGACTTGTAACTTAGACAAATGGTAATCTCAGCACTCCTCTTGGAATTTATCAGCAAGAAAAATCCTCTAAAGCATGATGAATGGAAAGAAAACTCTTTGTCATATGAAAGGCAACATCCTCTAGAATGAATAGTAAATGAAGAAAAGTAGAACTCAAACATGAAGGATTAATATTGAGTCCTGAAGAGGTTATCTGTATTTCTAGATTAAACTGTGCCTGAAGTGAGACACACCTGTGCCTCAGTGACATGCCATTGCATTCCTTCTCTCGTGTGAGCCGTTGTGAAATTGATGTCTGCCCTTCATCAGTTATTTTGAACTGTAAATTGCTTCTTGAAGAAGCCAATGAAGATGTACGATTGCCTCTCTGATGGCTCATGATTTCTCTTGCATCAAGAGTGCCAACTTATGCTTTCCTACATGCTTAGGACCCATCACAGGATGATAGTAGAGAGGAGATGTAAAGGGATGATGGTGGATGTAAAAAGGAAAGCACAGAGGACCTGTATGTGCCTCTCAAATCCTAGCCAAACCACTCTGCGCAGCTTCACTTTGCCTCATTTTGTTAGCTATCTGGCCTTTAGCATAGTTAACTATGTCATCTAATGTCTATAAAGGATCAGAATAATAGATCAGCCTCAATGTCCTTGTTTTATTTTTGTGCATTAAAATTTGAACCAACAGTTTGGAAATGAAGGCAAAGAAACTTTACATGAGGTGAATGAGAAACTGTGTAAAGGTCAGCTAGAGCCAAAGTGGCATTTTAAAGGCTTCTCAATGAACCCCCAAATGCTGAATACCCATTCTATTCCACCTTGTAGTGTAGATTTATGAGAAAGGATTGGTAGCCAAGCCTGTCACTTCAGAGAACTTCTTATAGTGATAGAGGGAAAAAAATAGACAAAGAAATAAATTAACAGGAAAGTTTCATGTAGAAATAACTAAATGCCCACAGATATATGAACTGACAGCGTGATGGATAATGACCTATCTGATGGTGAGAGGTACTATCCTACTTCTTGGTTTGGCTTTGCACGTGGTCTCCTAGCATTCTAAAGTGATGATACTTTAAGATATTGTTTGACTACATGTACTCACATTGCACAATCTCACTAGAGAATGCAGTAATTTTTAAAAGTGTTTGTGCTGTAATATTGATCATCTCAGCTGCTTTTCTCTTCATTCCCCTTGGGAATATAACTATATGATTGTGTATAGATTGGACACAGTGGGAGAGAGTTCTAGTATAGTGTGGGTGGGAAAAACAATGACAGAACAAGTGTTGGCAACACTCTGAGCTCATCACAAACTAGCCTCTGCTTTATAAATGGCAATTCGTTTAGTCCCTTGAAATTAAAAAAAAAAACTATGCCCATTTTATGTGATAAAATACTGTGAATTATTTCTTACTTTCACAGTTAGCGAGCCTCCTCAAAATCCCAACCCTTAGACTAGTACTCACACTAGCCTTGCCAGGGTGTTCAGAAATGATCAGGGTGAGCCTGAAGACCTGGAGCAGGCAGAACTATGCTCAAGTTCTACTGTCTACATGATAAGCTTGATGACTCTGAAAAGTCTGGTATTTTTTGTTTTGTTTTTTGTTTTCTTTTAATCTTGGTGAAATTTAATTGCTTCTAAAGGGATAAAAATAACCACTGACTTACACTGACGTCCCCTGAGAGCCAAGTCCGAGACACAGACTTGGGTGCAGGTGTTCTATTTATGTCGTAATCACAGAAGGCAGCCAGGAGGGATATGGGAGAATGAAACAAAGAAGGAGGAAAGGCCTCATGAGAGTCTGTGCCTGAGCTTGTGCTGTGGCACTGAGACCTCATTTTCTTCTGATGTGGCTCAGAAGTGAGAAGGAGGCGATCACCCACTGATTCCTGCCCCACTTTTGGTGAGGGTCTCCCTTGTTCATCAACCTATGGCTGCCCGCCATCTCTAAACTGTGTTTACGAAGCTGAATGCCAACTCCTTTACCTTGTAGCAAACCTTCAGGATACAGTATTCTCAGGAGAGACTCAGGAAAGGAAATATATCTAAGCTGACACGGAATGTCCACCACAGCAAGTGGAAAGACATAGGTCAGGATGTGCGGAACCACTAGAAACATCTGCCTGCTTTCTCAATGTGTCAGGCAGAGATTAGGGATAGCCCTAGCAGCTGGCTGAGTGATGAGAACCATGGGTAAATACCACAGACCAAGTTTTTTTTCAAGCAAAGTCACTATGTCCACAAGCACAATTACACATTTCTCTATTATTATTACAATGTCATCATTGAACTATTGCAAATTCAAACATGAAAGATCTTTAATGAGCAACTCACACAATAGCAAAATTAACACAAATTTACTATATTTTTGGACATAAATTCCCAAACTATACAGGATTTTTTTCAGTATTGAAATTTTATTAAAACATATTTCTGAAAACCATACCCAGTCATTTTAAGTAGATTTATTTGGTATTTTAAAAATCCTCTATTTTCTTTGAGAATTTCATGCATATATACAGTGTATTATTAGCATATATACAGTGTATTAGTATCTCCCATCCCGATTTCTCCCAGAAACACCCACATCCCTTTCCTGACTTCATATCCTCTTTTTTTTCTTTAATCGGGGATTTAGCACATAGACAAACACTCTAATGCTGTGCTATATCCCCTGCAGTTTTCAATTTTCCATCTGGAAACAGTATCACCGTAAAGTATCAAGGACAGTTTGGAACTCACTCTGCAGTCCAAGCATGGTTTCAACTTGAGATCCTTGTGCCTTAGCCTCCTGACTAGCTGAGATTATAGGCCTGGAACATTAGACTCAGTTCAGTTCTATACAGTTCTGGAAAAGAGAGGAGAAAAGAGAAGAATGTATTAACAAATTGAGCTTACACTGAAGCATGATTAATAAAGAATACAATAAAAACATTGGATTGCATCAAATTTAAGAACTTTTGCTATTAAAAGCCACTCTTAAGTAACTGAAAGCACAAACAAAGAGCTGGAGAGACAGCATCTTCTAATCACATACTCATAAAAGATCTGCATCAAGAACATCTAAAACATACTCAAAAGTCAAAAGCTTTGGCATCACCTGCCCAGGCTGATAAATGTAGTTCTCAGCCCTCATCAAAGAGCCTTCATTTTGCAACAGATGAGATTGTGCTGGCCAGTTTTATGTCAACTGGACCCAAACTAGAGTCATCAGCGAGAAAAGAACCTCAACTGAGAAAACGCCTCCATAAGATCAGGCTGTAGAGAAGCCTGTAGGGCATTTTCTTAATTAGGGATTGATGTGGGAGGGCTCAGCCCATTGTGGGTGGTACCACCCCTGGACTGGTGGTCCTGGGTTCTATAATAGAACAGACTGAGCAAGCCATGGTGAGGAAGTCAGTAAACAGCCTTCATCTATGGCCTCTGCATGAGTTCCTGCCCTGATGGAGTTTCTGCACGGACTTCCTTCAGTGATGAAAGTGATGTGGAAGCATAAGGCAAATAGACCATTTTCTCCCCAAGTTGCTTTGGTCATGATGTTTCATCACAGAATGATAATTCTAACCAAGACAGAGACTGTTACAGAGATCCACAACTGTTCAAGATGTAGAAGATAAGTTCCCAACTCCAACCAACACACCTGAAATACAGCCATTACCCATAAGGACTCAGGAAAATGGCAGAAGAAGAGATAGAAAGATTGGAGGAGCCAGAAGACCAGGTCACCTGCTGGCTAAGTAGTGTCTTCAGACATGACAGGGCTACTGTACTCATGAAATCTCAACAATATGATTTCCTAAGCACGACTGGCAAAATAATAACAGCAATCAACATGGGGGATACTTCATGAGGCTTCCCCCCCTAAAGAAAGAGCAACAGACAGTTGATGGCTGCTGAGAGGAAAATCACCCTTTCAGTAATGAGCTCTGGCACAGGTTTCCAATCCTAAGCAGTTGACCCTAAACACACATATATACAAACAATTCTAAGTGGACTCAATAGGTTGTAGATACATAGATACATAGATATATAGATTTTATACACATAATCTATGTACATATCTGTGATATATGCATATACATATATATACATGCATGTGTGTAATGATAATAATTAAGGAAGAAGTCATAAAATGGAGCAGAGAGTGGAAGGTACATGGGAGAAGTTGGAGACGGTGTGGGAAAGGTGAGATTAATGGAGACACAGTGCTCATATATTATAGTCTCAAAAAAGAAAGAAAGAAAGATAGGAAGGAAAGAAGGATAAAAGCATTTGAAAGATTTGACTGGATGCTTCACCAACTAAGATATGTAAATGGAAAATAACACATGAGAAACAACTCTGAATACCCTTAGTCCTAAGAAATGGAAAGTTAAATCACAATGAGATCCCAGTTGGTTCTATAACAAGGAAAATCCATAACCTGACTGAGAGGTGGTCAGCAGTAGCCCCAGAGCGCTCACACCACAGGAGGGAGTGCACAATGAGATAGTGATACTGGAAGTAGTTTGGCAGCTTCTGGAAATCCGAACACACAGAGAACACACTGCATGTCTCCAGGCTTTCCTCTCATGACAGCACACAGCCACAGAAGGACTTGATGCAGAATCTTTTTATTAGTGATTTCCAGAAACTGCAAATGTGTGAAAAGTCCAGCTGGTGAAGGGACAAATTAGAATGTATCAATACCATAGAAAATGCTCAGCTGGGAAACAAGGATAAACTACTGACACATATAACAACATGGATTAGTCTCGGAGTAATTGCACTGACTATAAAAAGCCAGACGAAACACGAGTGCACACTGTATGTATCTAATTATATCTAATTGTCTAGAATCTCCAGTGACAGAGAATATATCAGGGGTTGTCTGGGAAGGAGCTGTGGGATACAGCTCATAAGGAGACACGAGAAAACCTTTGCAGTAATGGATGCGGTCACAGAATTGGTTGCGATAATGGTTGTAAAGCTACATTGGTAAAAATCGAGTAAGTTGAACACTATAACTATGCTGCTTATTGTGAGCCAATTAAAGCTATTAAAATTGAAGTTGTCCCCGATTTAAAGATGGAGAAATTCTCAGCATTGAGGTATAGCTTGTAAGTGGCCACCTAAGTTATCTGTGCACAAGGCTACACATTAAATAGCCCTTCCACCGCCTTATGGAGCAACTCATCAAGGACTCTGTAGACCTGACTAGTACATATGTTTATAATTATGCCTCTGCCACTGGACTAGGATTAATGCTTTAAATACGTCACCATTATGGCCATTAATACCAAGTCCAGATGGCATTGTGTCTAGGGAGACTAGATTTTATCTTCATCTTTCTTCTGAATTGGAATGTCTTTATTCAGAGGTGCTCAGTGCCTCCTAGAAGGAAAAGCTGTCACCAGGAGGAAGTTCACCATATTAAAAGAATCTTGCATTTAAAAAATGCATTCTGAAACTTGTACAACCACTTTGGAAATCTATCTGGCGCTATCTAAGGAAAGTTGGAATAGGACTTCCTCAAGACCCTGCTATTTCACTCCTTGGAATATACCCAGAAGATGTTCCACCACACAGCAAGGACATCTGCTCAACCATGTTCATAATGGCCTTATTCATAACAGAGAGAACCTGGAAATGGCCTAAGTGTCCCTCAGTAGAAGAATGGATAAAGAAACTGTGGTACATTTACACTATGGAATATAACTCAGCTACTAAAAACAAGGAAATCCCAAAATTTGTGGACAAATGGATGGAACTAGAAATGATCATGATGAGTGAGATAACCCAGAAACAGAAAGACTCAAATGGTATATACTCACTTATATCTGGACACTAGCCCCAAGGGGCATGTCCCATGAAAGTCTTCACTTACCAGGAGATTGAGATAGATGTGAGGACATCCTATTGGGACTCTAGGTGAGAGAAGTGTGGGAGGATGGGGAAATAGAAGGATCCAAAGGGTCCTATAAACCTACAAGAAGAGCATCATGATGGGAGGAGCTGGGCCCAGGGATTCTGCTCAAACTACTGCACCAACCAAGGACAATACATGCAGTAAATATTGAACCCCTACTCAGATCTAGCCAATGGACAGGACATTTTCCACAGTTGAGTGGGGAGGAGGGACTGACTCTGATACAAACTCTGGTGCCCCACATTTGACCACTTCCCCTTTGTGGGGAGGCCGGGTGGGACTCAGAGGGAGGATTAGCAGGCTATCAAGATGAGACTTGATAGCCTATGAGCATATAGTGGAGGAGGAGGTCCTCCTCAGTCACAGACATAGGGGAGGGGAGTAGGGTGAAAGCAGGAGGGAAGGAGGAACAAAAGGATACAAGGGATGGGATAACAATTGAGAGTTAATCTGAATAAATTAATAAAATAAAACGAAAATGCCTTCTGCTGATGAGGTAATGGGGAGGACTTTGTAAAGCTGACTCATGTCCTAGAAGTGAGAGAAGAAATGGACACAAGCCCTTATCCCTAACCCAAAAGCGATCTCTAATTAATAACCACTTTCAAATAAAAATAAGTTTTCTCCAAGGGAGTCTTATTGGAGATGCCAGTTGGTTCTATAATGGGGAAAACCCGTGACCTGTGTTTTGTATTTTATGATATTTGTCTGTGTGTTAATATGTGTGTCTCTCTCAACTCTTTGTTTTGTCCTACTCCAATTTGTATTATCTTATTTTGTTTTATTTTACTTTTCTTCCTTAGTTATCTCTCTTCTAAGAAGAGACAGAAAAGGTGTGGATCCAGGAGGAAGAGGCGATGTGGAGGAAGGGGGAGGAATTGGGGAGGAGAAATGTAATCAAAATATATTTTATGACAAACATTTTCAATTACGGAAAATAAATCTTCTTCCATCTTTATGGAGGGTTCTCAGAATTGAACTCAGCTTTCCAGGCTGGAAAATTAAGCATCTTTATTCACCGAAACACCTCACTTGTTCAATGAATGCTACACTTCCAGGATAAGATAGCAGGCCTAAATATGCATCAAGTGCTTTAAAGCTTAGTTCCAAGCTTATGGCAGACAGAAGCATTGCTAGACACTGACGAGGACCTTACCCTAAACCCCAAGCTCACCTGTGCTTTCTTCTCCGAGCTCTCTGTAAAAGCTGGTAAGCCCCTCACTACATCCAGGCATCAGCTAAAAGTGAGAGACACTGAAGCGACAGGAAATGTTGACTGAATTCTTCAGGCCCACTAGGAAGAAACTCTAAAACATGCTTGGCTTGCACAGTGCCTCTTGGGCATAGCCCGTATTGGGACTGGGTGGCTTGTAAAGTAAATAGGTTTAGTGGTTCGTGCTCTCTGTTACTGGAGGGTTCAAAGGATATGATATTGGTATCCAGGGAAATAAAAAACAATACGTTCAGAAGGAGCACATTGTCAAGTTGTGGAATTATGGGGGTATGAAGCAGCCAGTTTCCATCCTTATTTAGTGGATTTGGTCCCACTCTTCAGCCTTAATCCACTGATGCGGTTAGAGCTTCATGGTCAAATTCCCCTCCCCAGGTCTCACATGTTCAGCGATGCAGAGACAAGCTCCCCAGAAGATTCTCTGGGAAGATGGAGCCCTAGGATCTAAATGGCAGAGTATAGTGACTCCTTTGTCGGGGTTTCAGTTACTCTGCCCAATGGTCAACAGGGATTGTAAAATGTTATATTGAAAGTTTGAGGAATAAGCAATTCACAAGTTCTTTGCTTCTTTTAGCAGTGATATGACATAGATGTACCAGTGTATCCAATGGCATATCTTATCTGATCATTGTTTAATTAGTAGCCATCAAAGTTATCAGACCTGCTGTCCTTTTGTACTGTGCTTGGGTTCAAATAACATTTACTTGTAGCCCAACACATTATCATGCTGCCTTTGGTAGTCACCTCATTTCTTGTTGTTACACAGAATGTATTATTTACATCTTTACAACAAAGATGCTAGTGCATAAGATAGCCTAAGATGGGCCACACTGGTATAACCTGCTGTTTTAACTATTCTATTTTATTGCTATCTATGGCTGCTAACTTCTTACTGTGCCTAAACATAAGTTAAATACCATAAATGTGTGTGTGTACAGAAAAGACGATGCTTGACACAGGGCTTGGTCGTGTCACTGAGAAATCTACTGTGAGCCCTAGAATACATTGTTGGGTGACAAAGGAACATCTGCCACACACTCTGGTTGCCCTATGTAACATCTGTCTCCTCTTCCAAGTCCTCATTCTTGCTTTTAGAATTCCTTTTCTAAACTACTTGGCACTGAGTTCTTTCTTTCTTTCTTTCTTTCTTTCTTTCTTTCTTTCTTTCTTTCTTTTTTTTTTTTCCCATTATGGTTTTATTTAGTTGCATGGTCTTCAAAACACTTTTTGCCATTGTGGTTTCTTTTCTTTGTTTTGCCTTTCCAAAATAAAATTATATCATTCCACAACTGTACATTTTTGAGATACACATTGATAACCAAATACATATGTAAAAAGGCTAATAATCAAAACAAGACAAGTCAGTTAGCATTCCTTTCACATTAAACATTTGCCATTTCTTTGAGTTCTTAAACTGAACTCTTGATTCCCTCTTTACACCTTGGAATCTGCTGTTTCTAACAATAAGAACATTGAGTATTAGTCTGGAAGAGGTGGGCAGATGGCCTTTGTGTGGGAAGACCACCTTTCAGTATTCTGAGGTCTAGAAGAATCTTTGGTATTTTTCTCTGACCTCTTTGTGGTGTGAATATAAATTTTAACATTTCAGTGCTTGAGCAGTGTGACTGAGGGATCATATTTAAAACTAGGGCCAATTTTATATAAAAAACTTCAATCAAACGTGGGACCTTTAGGCTCACTGCCATTCAACAATTGATGTCCAGATACAGGAAAACAATATCTGTGTGGAAGTCAACACTACATGGCCCTGCACTGGCATTAGGATGGCAGAACCCTCTGGAGGCACCAGGTCTGTTTCTGTTTCACATGTTGACTGTTTATTCCACCCAGAAGTCTCCTGTCATCAGATATAGTTTCAAAGCCTTGATGCCAAGTGTTACCCTAATTTATTATTTAAGACAGGGAAAATTTATGTCATAATATATTTGCAATGATCATTACTTGTCTTTGACAAATAGCAACTCAGGAAAACATTAAACAAAGCCTAAGTACTTCTCTTGACATCAAATAAGCCTTCTGTCTGACTGATGAACGAATCATTCTCTCTCAAAGCAAAGGCAATTCTGAGTGCAGCTGTACATAGAGTAAGTTTCCTTCAGCATACCCTGGACGGCTACACTATTTGATATTCCCTTGCTTTGAAAATCTGACATTTTGCTTGTTTAAAATTATGATAAGAAATAGTTTCTAAACAGACAACACGAGACATTAAGTGAGAAGAAGAAAATGAAAGATGCTACTGGTCTTTGAGTGATGGCGGCTGTAGAACTTCTTTGCTACTAGCTATGGGAAAACTCCTCAACTGCTAATGAGTACAAGTCTGTCAGTTAGATTCAGCAATGTCGCCTCACAGTCAAAGGAGTCAAGTGAGTGGAGGTCTCACCATGATCATGAAGTAAGCACCCATAGCACATATTCAGAACTGCTCCCACAGTAGGACACAGCAGCTTAGTCATCAACACCCAGTCCCTGCACACATCTGTCTGAAAATGCAACTGTGCTCCTTGAGGAAGTAATGAAGTTCAAGGGAGGCCAAGAGGAGACCCTAATCCAGTATGACTGTTGTTCCTACCAAAAGGAGGAGAAACGTGAGGCCTCAGGGAAACCAGCTCTGTACACACCCTGATCTTGGCCTCAGATCCCCAGAACTGTGAGGAAACAGAATCTCGTTGTCACCTGGTGTTGCTTTGTTTTGGCAGCCCTACAAATTAATCTTAGATTTAAAAAAAAAAGTAAATTTTAAAAAAGCCTACACAAACAGGTAAGGCGACCATTCTCAAACACTGGGCCCAAGAAAGCAGGAGAAAGTAAACTTGGAGAGAGGAGGAACAGAGGGACTTGGCTGAGTCCTGATCAGGTTCTGTATCCGAGATGTCATTGAAACTGCAATGCAAAGGCGGAAAGAGACGTGTGCACAGTGCTCTCCCAGAGTTTAGAGACAAATTGAAGTTCATGGAGTTGGAAATGGACTAAGAGAGGGGGGAAAAGTGGCTTGTAGGGAAGGTCTCTGCCATCTGCAGTGGGCTGGTGCAGTTGCAGGTGAAGACTGAACTCTGAGCATGCAGGGTGAAATCTTCTGAGGCCAAGCAACAATCCGCAGGGGAGAAATAACAGGTCTCAGGCAGAGGGCAGGTATCCAGAGCCAGGGGTGGGCTGCTGGAAGGAAGGGCCTCACTGAGTTCCCAGGGTTCATGCTAAAGATGACTGAAAAAGCGCCCCTCCCAGGGGAGATGAAGTCACTGACGTGGCCTAAGAAGGCTTACAGAGTATCAGAGAACAAAACACAGATGGAAGCTTTTTAGAATACAGCGTTCCTAACTCATTAAAGGTAACAGGATTTTCAGATATAGGGCTCTTAAGACAGTGTTTGGGGGGGTGTGTGACAGAAGGCAGTAAACAAATCAGCAGTTCCCCTTCACAATTTCAGTCCTTCCCACTAATTCACAGAAATGAGCACATGTGATTAAATAGTATTGAATGGAGTCAAATGTGAATGAAAAAGACACAGTCACATGATCAACCAAAAATAAAAGACTTGTAAGCTTAATGTATAGTTCAAATTTAAATCATGCAATTTACTAGATTAAGAATGTCATGCTAGTAAACAGTAAACCAAAAAATAATTTTAAAATTTAACACTTATTAATGATAAAATCAAGGTATAAAAGATAATAGCTCCCCAAAATAATTAGGAGTATATTCATTACCAAAATAGCAGATAAACCTGAATCATATACTATATTCGAGTGGTGTGCTCTTGAGTATGGAGATCATGAAAGACACTAAGCTGGAGTGAAGTCAAGTCAGAGGGAATGGAGGAGACCCTAGATTGTGTCCCACTAATGAGAAGTCCTTGGCCACATGCCAGGAGAAGAAAGTGGCATCATGAAAAAAATAGTTTATTGTTTTAAAGACCCAGCTTGCATAAATCATATGTATACCTCTAGTTAAACTAATAATATAATGTTAATATTCTTCCTTTACTTTTGAAAACTCATCATGGTTCTAGGATGTTCTCATTCAGCCACTCGTGACATTGTACACTCATAACCGCAGCGTTGAGCCTTGCCTGATTATATAAGCAGATGCTATCTCATCCACCATAAGAACACGTAGTTACTATTAAATAGAAACAGTGAAAGATGAAAGGAGGAATGTTGCAAATAATCTTTGCAACTCTTCTGAAAAATCTAAAATTACCTCAAAATAAGAAAGAAAACTTTTGAGTATCTACATTGGAATGATGATTGAAATTAATCATTATTAATAGGTTGACAGGATAGACTGTAAAGAAGGCCTATAAAATTCATCAAAACATAAAAAAGAATTTGTAATTAAGCAAGTTTCAGATAAAAAACAAGGTACAGAATTTTTATAAACTAGTAATAATAGTGTTGAAATATAAAATACATTTGAGCAGCATCAAGCTGTAAAATAGTTAAAGGTAAAATTGATAAATGAAGCAAACCATCCACACTCCAAAAACAGTAGGACATCCCTGAAGAACAATAAACAAGACATAAATAAAGAGTGAAATACAAACATTTCCTGGGTTAAGAGACTCATATATTGACAATTCTCAAATTATCTAAAGATGTAATATACCAAGACAGTTATAAAGTATATTTTATAGGTATTGACAAATTGCTTTTAATATATTCATGGAAATGCAAGGACCTAAATTAACTAAAACTATAAAATAAGAGTAAAGTGGAAAGGATCACAATATATAGTTTTACAGTTTTAGGATGACAATCAAGGCAAGTTTGTGTGCCTTAAAGTCAGTGTGTGTGTGTGTGTGTGTGTGTGTGTGTGTTATGATAAGATTACTAACAGAAGTATGAGTAGGGTATTGTTTCCAGGATCATGGGCACCTCACCAATTGCTACACTGCTAAGGAAAATGTTTCATCTTCCCCTGGCAATCATTAACCTCAAGTAATTCCTCATGGAGCAGTGGGTGCTGGTGAGCTCAGGCCTCCTCCACGACAATGTGTTGATGGGTCTAATCTTGCACAAGTGTTCTGCAAGTGACCACAGCTATGTGAATTCAAGTGTACATCTCAGAGTTCACAGTCCCATCCCATGCTTCTGGATCTTAATTCTTTACACATCTACTTTCATGAGCCAAATATCTTTGGAAGGACCTTAAATCAGATTGTATAAATGTTTCTCAAAACTAGATGCTAAATAGGGCTTCCAACCTCAAAATGGACAAAATATTTTAAAGCACTATACAGGTGAGAAATAATTACGTGAAATGTACTCACAATATTAGATATTAGAAAGGTGTTAATTACAAGAAGAGATCATCAACACCCATTATAAACCATAAAGAAGACTTGGCCATGCTACCTGTTGGTAACAATATGTGGCAACCAGAACTTTCTCACTGTCCTGGTGAGAGAGTAAAGAACAGTTTCCAGAAAATGTTGGCAGTTTCTTACAATGATGGGCGTACATCTACCTGATGACCAACCATCCTTCTCCAAGGGCTTCCCCGAGAGAATTGGCAGCATATGTTCACATGGAGACACAGACATGAATGTGGCAGCCTAATGTCCATCAGCAACTGAAAAGGGCAACAGATTGATTTATGAGCCTCTGATGGAGTGCTTCTCTGCAAAATAAAATCAAACTATTGCCTGTAAACAAAAGAAAGGAAATCAGGAAGCCAAGAAAATGTAGATCTCAAATTACACAGACTGGAAATAGCCAGGCCACATAATAACACAATTTATGGCTGTAAAATTCTAGGAAATGAATAACCATGTATTGCAATAGAATTTAAATCATTGGAATTTTGGTAAGGATTGCATTGACCTTGTAGATTTTTTTTCATTGACAGCCATTTCCACACCAGCCCATATTTATTAGTGGACTGTGATTTACCATTCACAATAGCTAGGAAATTGGAGCAGCCTGAAGCTGTCCATCAGGAGCTGAATGGATAAATCAAACATGGTACATGTAAACAATGGAATTTAATTGGCATCCATAAAGAAAAATAAAGCCATGCATTTTGTAGAAATGGATAGAACTGAAAATTGCTATAGTAAGTATAATAACTCAGACAAGTATTTCATGTTTTTCTCATATGCAGATTCTAGGACTTAGTTTTACATATGTGTATAAATGTCTGTGGGGGTCATAGGTCATAAAACTGAAAAGGGAATGATGAGAGACCAGAGAGGTCTAAAATCTGGTACAGAATCCATATGACATGAAAGAACATGGGGCGTACCAAGGAATGACAGGGAGCCAGTAGGATTGGGCAAGGGATGTGGGAAAGGAGTAGAGGTGACTTGACAAAGGATGAATAAAAAAATCCACTATGAAGTTTGTGTTTAAATACTAGTAGAAAGAAAGCAGATAAATGATTGTTTGAGCTGCATGAGGCTTGGTGGCGAGGCACACAAGAAAGTTCAGTAAAGTAGAATTGTTGCCTCATATGGAATTTTCTATGGATATCACCAATTGCTGACAAACTTGAGATGAGTGTCCATCGATGAATGAATGAACGAAACAAGGATGTATAGTTGTTCTGTGGAAAATGTTGCATCTAGATACAAATATCACTATAAAGTGAGATGGGCATTGATATAAATATATACATTGTCATGTGTGGAACATATGGTTCCTTGCCACAGCTTTAATTATCTACTGTTGCATTAAAAACCACCCCAAGCTGAGCAACTTAAAACAACAAACATTCTTTTCTCTCAAAATTTTTTCAGGGAAGGAATGTAAAAATAGCATAGCCCTGCTGTCCAGCCAGGCATTTCTCACTAGTTATAGAGTCAGCTGTCATCATGTCAAGGCTGTGCTAGGACCAGATGACCAATTACAAAATAACATGTCCTTGTGTGTAGTGAGAACTTTGATTTCTTTTAAAAAAAACACAGAAGTATTATAATAGTATGTTTTCATTTTAAACCTAGGTGTGCGATATGGGGCTGCTTTACAGAAGGTGACTGTGATTTGCCTCATGCTCTAGCAAGGGTGTGGTTTTGCCAGCTGCAGATAGTTTCTCAGAGTCTGTGTTGTTTGGAGTTCTGAGAACTTTTCAAAGCCCTGATAGATGGGGCTTCTGTTGGTAGCTGGTTGCTGTTGGTGGTGGTTTCTTAAGTAATTGTATGCAAAGAAGAAACAACAACAAGAAGAAATTAGATATCCTGAGAGTGAAGACGAAACTTGCTCCAAGGAGCTCAATAACCCTAATCAGCAGAAAGCAGTCTAAGGATAAAGATGCTCCATTTCCCTTCTATCCTTTTTTCTCTCCCATCCAGTGTTACAGGACAGAGAAGGATGGGGGAAAAAAAGAATTCACAATGCGGCAAATGCTGTCTACAAACGTGGTTGTGAGTGATTATGGGCTTTGGCAGGAGGCCTTCGTAACTCTCCACATGGACCTCTGGAGACAGTTTCATGCATCTTCATAGCATGATATCTGGCTTTGTCAAAAGTGGGTCATCCTCAAAACTAAGGTGGAGCTATGGGAACATTTGTGGCTAAGCCTCGTAAGGTAGAGTCCATCATATCTGAAGCTGGTTAGCTGATACACAGGCCAGCCTTGTTCTGTGCCATACAGGAAAAGGCAAAGTGTTGGGGGTTGGTTTGACATACTTTTATGCTAATTACCACTTGCTGTCTCTGTACCTCAAGGTTGCTATGTAACCTTGCCTAAGGAACTTCCTGTTTGACCAATAAAGGGCCATCACACCTAGGCAGGGCAAATGGCATAGGAATGCCTAAGGTTCCCAGGCTTTGGGAGAGAGAGGGGGTGGGGGATCTTGGGAAACAGACTGGAGGAGGAAGAGAGGGAAGGAGGCTGGCACCCTGTGGTAAGTGGAGGAAAAGCACATGGCCAGCATGGATGGAGATTTAGGCCAGACAAAGATGATTAACAAGTATTTGGGATTATGGATGGGAGGGAGCTTGATAGAAATTATTAGAAGCAGATGGCATGGGATTGGGGCAGGATATGGGACTCCAGCCCAATATGGAATGTAGTTTAGGGGATTAATATCTTCCCTGCCCCAGGTTAACTAATGCTATTTTAAGATATAACAGGTGTCTGTGTCTTGATTGATTGCTAGTCGATTAGAAAATACTGCCGTAATAATAATTATAGGACTAATAATAAACATTGTTAGGCCATACTGATAGATTAACCACAATAGCAAAGTCATTCGCCCATCCTGAGGTCTGTCTAGAGTATTATGCTTGGGGTAGTTGAGAGCACTTAGCTGGCTCTTGCAACATATTTATATTCCTTGAGCATCATCAAACACTAGCCCATCATCACAATTTTGTGCCCTGAGTTCACCTCTCTGAATTAGTCAAGCTTCTTTTGATAATAAAATAATGAGAGGAGCTAAGACAGCTTTATCTGAAGTGTGATGGGCGCTGTTGGTGTCATCCTCCAATGCTCTGACTAAGATCCTTTGTGTCATGTCTATCCCTTCTTTCCTGGCCTCTGATGACTTGAGTTTGGAAGCACATATCAAAAACCTTTTGAAAGACTTAAGCTTCACAAGTTAATATAGGATGGTCAGTCATCAGGCCAAATGAGCAGGTCGCCCACTTGGACACCTAACAACTGTAGGTTCATCCCACTCTTGATGATATCAGACCTGGGCAGGGCTGCAAAGTTGTTGAGAAGATGGCTGTCCTGAGAGAAAGAATCATGTATGGCCTCTGGAGACAACTGTGCCATGACGCCACCTTTAGCCTTCATCTAGCACTGAGCTCAGACTACCTAGCTTCCTTAATATTATTCAATATAAAAATAACTCTTACCAAATGGAGAAAGTGGGTTGAAAAACACACTTCCTTTGATCACGATGGAAATACTTTTCTCTAATGAGAACATCAACATAACATCTTCATCACCAACATCAATATAACCACCACCGCCATCATCATCATCAACACCATAACCATCATCAGACACCACAGATGTCTGAGTCCTCACTGCATGCATTATTGTCATGAAGTTTACTACAGAAATTGGAAGCATTCAATCAGTTGTTTAGGTGAACAGCCTAGGTATGGGGGATGAAGTTTCCTTGATGGAGTTGATGTTGTTGGACAGTGGATCACCAGCCACAACCTTCAGAGTTCTTGTGCCCTCCCTGTGCCCATAGACACTAAGGAATTCCTTTTTGATCATTCCCTTGGCTGAGGCCTTCTGGGAACGATGTGTGTACTGGAAGGGAGTGACCCTGGGGAAACTCAGCCATGAAAAATAGAACAGGATCTCCCCCATTTGGCATGTGGTGCTCCTGGCCATTCAAACCATCTCCCAGAGTTTCCCACTAGGACCTGTTTGCTCATGCCAGAACCTCCTCCCTTTGAAGCTCTTGAGGTTCATTTTTAAAACTCCCTGCTGCCGGCAAAACATCACCAGTGTTGGAAATTTAGCCCAATGTTGTCAGGCACTGGGTGGCCGCCTTAGCATCCGGTAGGCCACACAGTTGGCCTAGAACAAAATAAAGGACTTTCTTTGCTTGCTGACACACCAGTGTTTCCTTAGTAAATCTTCTAACCAGCCTGATGATGGATGATGCCTCAGAAATCCCTGTGAACAGTTAATGCTCAGACAGTTCTCTGTACTTCTTCTCTCTCTCTCTCTCTCTCTCTCTCTCTCTCTCTCTCTCTCTCTCTCTCTCTCTCTCTCTCTCTCTCTCTCTCTCTTTCTCTCGTACCTATCCCTAAGCCCAGAAAACAAGCAGAACCTGTAGATTGACTGCAACACAGAACCATAGAAATTGGCTTAGGTGGAGTCCTTGATTCAGGCTCCAAGGAGGGCGGCAGACAGAGCCTTGTGCCCTGCAGGGAACCCAGTCCTGCTGTGGCTGGAATTCTGACATCCCTAGACTGAAGGAGATTGAAAGGCCTTTTCAAGCAAGTATCAATGAGGCCACAATCTTATCCACATTACCTTTTTACATTTGTCTTTGTTTTGAGACAGATCTTTTTCTGTGGCTCATGCTAGCCTTGAATTCATGACTCTCTTACCTGAGCATCCGGAGTGTTGAGATTGTAGGTACCTGCCATCATGCCTGGCTCAAGCTATTCTTTTAATTTAAGCATTCCTTCTCTCGTGGAACACCCAGCCTATAATCACAGCTCTTGAGACACAGTTCATAGTCCTCTCTCTCCTACTTTCTCTTCCTAATCTCTCACTATTATGTTCAAATGGTTGTTTTCTTTCTTCAAGACACCCTGAATCAGCTTGTTCAGCAGTCCATATAGCATAAGAGGATAGGGATTGTGAAAGAGTAAGGAGGAACGTGAGTCACATCACAGAAAGAGTCACAAATTAGAGCTGTGAATGGCACTAAACCACACGGTGTGCCATGTTAACTCTGGGCTTTCTCCCCACTGCAAGGGACAGGACAGCATCTACAAAAACAAGGCCACTCGTGGGAGAGAAGGTGTCAACAGCTCCAGATCCTGGGGTTACCTTTCTATCTGGGACACAGGGCCTTTTGTTCAGCTACTCAACCATGCCTTTCAGTCTGAGGTAGTGTGTATAAAAGGAAAACAAGCTCCCTTGCCACTCTGGAACTATACCAAGGCAGAAGAAAGGAGCAACAGTGGAGCTGTTGTCTTCCCTTCTGAGAATCCCCCTGGCCTATAAAAAAACAGAATCAAAGAGGCACTGTGAAAATGAACTTATTTATCTCCAAAACCTCCACTTATAACAAAAAGCGGCTGAAGCCCTTTGTCATTTGAAGAAAAAAAAAAAAAAAGCTGAAAATACAGGTGCCCTCCTTTCTCTGATTTTCGTAGTGACAGTCTTAGAGCTTCTCTCTTTGATTTTTTTAAATAATAAAATTCGCTAAAAAGAAACCAGGGGAGTTTTCTAAAGAGTGTGTAAAGCTGACAGACTATAGCCCTAGAAGCTCTCTTAATTAAGTTCCAAGGTTTTAAGAGAAATTGGCAATCCAAGAACGCTAACAGACAAGAGAATGGCCTTGGCTTTACAGACAGCAAAATAAAATGAGGTGACACTGTTCTGTGCACAGCAGAGCTTTCTGTATTTCTCATGCTCTGCCTGCTGTGATGGAGAAGCCTCCTCCTAGCTCCTGTTGCTCATGGCCTGTGACAGGACTGTCTGAGATTCAGCCATCCTTCATTCTCTTCTTTGGGTTATAAAGTCTTTGCAGGCTAAAGTGCTTGCCTCCAGCCTTCCTTTCCTATTACAAAAGATAACAGCATTTCAGAGATGCATAGAAATTGTCCTTGCAAGCTGCACTTCAAATCCCCAAGGCTCATGTGATGCCCACCATGATCCAACAAAGTGACCCTTGTACAGCTCATTTTAACCATCATTCCACTGGGGTCATAGTTATTCAAACTGCATCCAATTTGTAGCTTTCTCTTTCTTTTCTTTCTTTCTTTCTTTCTTTCTTTCTTTCTTTCTTTCTTCCTTTCTTTTACCCCTCCCTCCCTCCTTTAATCCTTCCTATCTTTCTTTCTTTTTCTTTTCCAGGGGATTGAACTTAATTCTGAATAATTCATTAAGAGCTATTCTGGGATTTTTCTTTAATAAGCCTTAATTTTCATAATAATCTTCAGGTTTTTAAATGTCTACAGTGGGGTCAGGGCCAATAGCTACAAGATAAGATTGGTATGAGAATTGAAAGAGCATAAATATCATTCATTTAATTAATTAGTAGAGCATTCTTTTTTAAACAAATATTACTGCCCAAAGCAAAATTTCGGTGTCATGTGCTATCATATGTTATTTTGCATAATTAGCTGTTATACTAAAAAATACCCAGAAAAATCAATGTATAAAATTTGCCTCCTTTTGATTATAGAGCAATATATATTCTTTGTAGAAAAATATTCTTCATAGAATATTTTTTCTATGTGTAAAATTTGCCTCCTTTTTACTATAGAACAATATATACTCTTTGTAGATAATTTTGGACATAAAAAGGAAGTAGACAGAGAAACAAAAGTAATTTATTATCCTACCAACTAGAATCAGTGACTCACAAATATCTTCAGTATGTTTTGTTCTAATTATACAACTCTGCATCTACTTCACAAGGTTGACGTACATTGCAAACAAATATGAGCCTTTTCCCAGGACACTGATCTTATATTTTAATAACCTAGCTACATTATATGTCACTTAGACGATGCATGAGATATTATCAAAAATTATTTTAAGTAGCAATTGTCCCCAGTTTACATCTGGGGAAGCTAAAGTTAGATAAAGCCAGTGATGTGCAGGCAGTGTGTCTTATGGAGAAGAGCCTGGAACTTAAAGCTAAGAGTCCACAGGCCCAAATTGATGCTGGATGCTCTTGTCTGTGCCTGTGACCTTCTCTGGAGGTCACAGACCTCCAGCTTCTGCAGCTCTGCTGGCACCCTGTCCCCTGTCTGAAGATGCTCCAGACAAAGGTAAGATGCTTAGCCTGAAGTCCCTGGGATAATGCCCAGGTGTCGGGGATAACATTCCATGACAGAATAGGAGTTAGTGTCTGGGATCCTACCCACAGTGGACAGCCCTTCCTTCAGAGAACTCTAACAGCTTGGCTCTTGCTATTGATAGTGATCACCTCCTTACTTGGGCATCACTTATTTGCCCTCCCTCCCCATCTCCCTTCCGTTTGATTTGTTGTACATCCCAAATGAACAATGAAAGCAAAACCCTTAACTATAGGGTGCCTTTCAGATCTTCAAACTAAAACAATCCCGGGCACATTTACATGCAGCATTCCCGGGAGCAACAGTCCCTCTGGAAACCTGACCCTTGAACTCATAGAGGAATGGGTCTGTGGTGACAACCATTTACTATCATGGTGATAATGGGCTGGTGGCTCAGGAAGCATATTTGTGTGTTATTCCACTTACTAGTTCCCTTCTTTGTAGACAGCCTGTCACAGGAGAAAGCTGATTCTAATTAGGCCCATTTCATCAATATGATAAACCTAGTCCATTATTCTACATCCTGAGCAGTTAAAAACTGGTTTGTTTTTTGTTTGTTTGTTTGTTTATTTTCTGTTACATTACATTGAGTAAAAATTCTCTGTTCACTGCCCCTGAATTGCTTTCCTAGTCTGGCATAATAAGGATCTCTAACTGCTTAATAATTGGGGAAATAAATTATGATTTATTAAGTAAAAACAAATAAGTTGACTATAGTGCTAAATGAGAAGTTTTAATGTTTTTATAGTGACTTCAATGAATCAGTAATACAGTTTAAATAGCAAGGAGTTTAAGCTTATCTACTGAGAAAAGATGAATAAAATATGAAAGTAAAAGGTCACTGTTTTAAAGGGTAAATGTGTCTCCCCTTTCTGCATAGTTTTCCTCTGGCAGAATTTCCCACTGGAGCTAATTGGACAATACAGGGAAATGTGCATAAAGAGCTTCCTTCGAGGTGGAAGATTCTTGACCTGTCTAGAGCTCCGCCAGCCCAACATGATGGTGCTCTGGACAGAAGGCTGAAATTGCAATTTCATTAAAACCAGGCATGAGCTATTTACACGTGCACTGTAAGGAGGAAAAGCAAGGAGGCCACTCAAAGACAGTGGGCAATGGTGGAGGCAGGCTTCTTTTAGCATAAACCTCAAAAGAGTTCCCATCAGAGAAGGTCAACCTCTCTTACAGACTAGGTTTTTAATTAGAGCTGACGAAGAGATTGTTCAAAGGGCTGTTCAGAGACAGGGGCCCAGTGCAGCTGGGAAGGGTTAAAGACTAAGTAGGAGATGCAGGAACACATTTAATGGTGTTGACTTTGGGAAACTGACTTGAGATGTTGAAACTGTTACCCAAAGGGGATAAGGTGCTATTGGCTAGAATGCAATCACAGAGTGAGAGCAGCTCTTCCAGACAGAAGGTAGGCAAGGGACTGGGCTGAGTTGCCTCTAAGTCCCATGCAATCACATTCATATTACTGCCAGTGAACGTCATTGCCTAACACAGAAGCCATTGGCAACCCCCAGACCCTCCTTAGCTCTGTTTTCCTTACTTTACCTGCAGAGAACACCAGATAGTTCAGTATTCCCCTCACTTCACATCATGGCCCTGATGCATGTTTCTTACTTGAAAACTGAAGATTGCTTTCTTTATTCAGACATTCCAGCCCCTTATCTCCCCTGCCAGCTGGAGCCAGGTCCTTAGATGTCCTAGTACACCTTCAAACTCATTGTGTCTTAGTGCAAGCTCTTGGGTTCTTGCCCGACAACAGTCCATATCTCTATACATCCTTTACCTAGAAATTTTGTATTTTATTTGACTCCTTCTTTCCTCTTTATTCCTAAAGAAGTATTCACATCACCTTTCTTATTCAAAGAAGGTTCCCGCTGTCATAATGTCAGGAACATAATCACAGTGTCCTGTCTTCCTGTCCCTCCTCCAGCTTCTCTGTCCACTCTACCCATCCCAAACCTCTAGTTTATCTGCTGCTTCCTGGAACCCTAACCATTCCCCCGCAACACACCCCAGTGAGTTCCTGCAACAAGTGTTGAATTGTTGAGACCCTTCTGAGTGTTAGGTCCAATGGATCTACAAATGGAAGTCCAGTGAACTTAACCTGAGCTTTAGGAGGATTTCCGGCAGTTAGATAAAAGCCAGCACCCCTCAGGAACATGGAAAACTGCTACCCTCTACCAAAAGGAGCCATTTCCCTTACTCTAGCAGGAGAGAAAAACTGGATGCCAGGCTCTGTCCTTTCACAAGTACTTGTTATACACTTCAAAGTCCGTGCTAGCACCTTTTCTGGCCCTCCTCCCCTCCTCCCTTACACTAACCCTCCTTCAGCTCATAGGCTTTCCTTCCACTATGTACTCACTCTCCTTATAACCCTCCTATTCTCAATATGTTTCATCACCCCCTCCCCCCTCCTTCTGCTTGTCTTATTCTGCATTGTCTGTCTCTTGCTGTTCTCATATTTCTTATAGAGCCCTAGCCAAATCCAGTCTGCTGGTCATAATTCAGTTTACTTCGTTGTCTCTCTGTTATAAAGTCTTCCACGTGCCTATGGCTATTGTCTCTGTCTCTGTCTCTGTCTCTCTGTCTGTGTCTCTCTCTATGTGTGTGTCTCTCTCTGTCTCTCTCTCTGTTTCTCTCTCTCTCTCTCTCTCTCTCTCTCTCTCTCTCTCTCTCTCTCT
>OU015746.1:96532879-96550183 GCA_907169655.1 Acomys percivali | reverse complement strand
TGTGTGTGTGTGTGTGTGTGTGTGTGTGTGTGTGTGTGTGTGTGTGTGTATTTATACACATACTTAAGTATCTTTGGTAGATAGTTAGTCATAATTACTTATGACTTTTTCAGACATCTCTTTTGTTATTTTACCCTCCTTCTTCATATTTATCTCCTTCTACCTCCCTAAACGGAGCTTCCCTTTCCCATTTTCTGGGTCATGTCCCTTATTATTCACTCTCATCCAATCAGTGGAGCTTTAGAGTCTCTTTGCCTGCCTATTTAGAATGCCCCACAGGGAGGAAAAGATTTACACACACACACACACACACACACACACACATACACACACACACATTCAAATTAATTTCGTAAGATCTGAGACTCACAAGCTATTTCTGGCTTTAGTTAGATAATCTGTGCCTAGTCACTTCACTTTAAAAAAAAAATAGTAAGAGCTAGCTGTCTTTAGCAATGGGAACTTACCTCTGTGGGGCATCTAAGGCAATAACAATAGTGCATAATTTGAGGGGAGTCTCTTGGACAACCTTGACAAATAACTCAAAGGAAAAGTTCCCATGCCTGGTGTTGAGCCACCTGAGGCTAAGGAAATTGTTTTCCTAGAAATATTGAGAAATGATCTAAGAGAAATGATCTAAGACCTAGACATTTGCTTGGCCTATAAGTTTCTTACCTCACTTAAATACTAACTAAAAGCAAGGATGGCTGATCATTTCTGGACTCCACAGCCTCTTCCTGGGTTCCTGGAATTCTCTGGGTAAATTTTCAAAGTGTCATTTTCCTTGTGTTTGAGTTTCCTATAAAGAGTTTTCAACTGTGAAGTGGAGAATAGGGCATAAATCGGCTTTTCTTTAGTCGGCTTGCCATCTTTACAGCCTTAACAAGGACAAAGAATTCAACATATAAACTCTTCCCCAAGTCTGACTTGTCACCTGGCCTATGACAACTTCTTTCCTGCTGATTCCCAAAAACCCAGTCGGCTTCCATAAATTCTCACCCACAACACAAGCAGTACGATGCTCCAAAGGTGTAAACTTCCCTAAAACTTTTCAAAGATTTTCTTTGATCCCTAGTGCCAATCAGCTGGCAGAGCATTTGGTTCTTGCTGTTGTTCACCCAGATAGAAGTCACAGGTGTGCAGGGAGAAGCTCTTCAGGTGTCTTACAACTTCTGTTTCGTCTAGTGTTTAACGACAGCTGCAAGTGGCTCCTCTAATATTCATTCCTCATAAATACCTCGGATATTGGCATGCTTCGGTCTACACGTGGCCCAGCTCTTGTGTGGGCCTGCATATAGAGATGCCCCAACTTCCAGCCACAGCCAGAATCACAGCTCTTGTCCTGAGGTGTCCGGGATCCTTGATTCTTCTGGCTTGGCAGCTCTTTCCTTCTTTCTGGCCACAGGGACTTGCATTCTCATCTCTGGGTCATTACTGTCTTTCAGCCTCAGCCCTCTGCCATTTCCTAGTTTTCCTCTAATCTGCTGTCCTTCCTCCTGCCATAGACACCCGAGAACTCTTTGGCTGCTTTTTTGGAGCTTTTAAGCAGCCAGTTGCCATGCTGCTTTCACAGTTTGGCCATTTGACTATTCAACCAACGTAGCCACCACTGGTACTCCACTGCCATCACTGTGCACTGTCATCTGGGCTGTTTAGACCACATGACTGAAAAGAGTTGAAAAGAGACCTTGTCCCTAAAGATCTTCACTGACCCCAATCTTGTGATACCAAGGGAGGCAACATGGAGAACATCTGCTTGCCCATTCACCAAGGAAGCCAGCTAGCTGACTTATACAGCCAGACAAAGGAATGCTCAGAACATCTCCTGTGTAAATAAAGGTTCCCATTTACCCTAATCATAGCCTTAACCACTTAGTACTCTATGTAGCAATCCCTCTTTTAGACCACCAGGCACTTCTCCTTTCTTGCCCTAGATGGAGCTGGTTGCTGGGTTGTCCATTTCTTGAATATTTCTGATAGAGAGATGACCAAGACAAAGTAGCTAATCATGGCTGGGCATCCATTTTAGGAACTGGAATTCCTAAAGTCTTCTGGAGTTTTCTTATGGTCATGTACATGGTGGCTGCTGCTGACACAGAGTGTTCTCTGGTTGTTTGACCAATAGTCATTTTGTTCATGACCGTGAGCCAGTACAGTAAGACCTAGTTCAAAAGTCCAATTGCGAGTTCCAAATTGCTTTTGCTTATTTATAGGCAAAGAAACTCCAAGATGAACATTTACAATAGAGCCTTGAGAACCTTGCCATTAATGTTGAATAATTTTTAAAGGATTAACACCTGCCCAATGCCCCAGAGTGAGGTGCCCCCCACATCACAACTGCAAGAGAATCTTTCAAATGGTGGGACCCTCATTGTTGGGAAACCCAAGGATGCTATGAGATATTCACAGCCACTATGTCACTTCCTGTCATGCTACAACAGCTGCGTGCTTCCAGACCTCTCTCCATTCTTCAAGGTAAAGAGCTCACAGTGGGCTTATTCAACACCACATCTCTGAAACCTAATCATTCCCACCATTAGCCAATGGCAGCTACCTCAGTTCAGAGCCTGCAGCAGGCAAAATATCAAGTTAGAGTTTATTAAGGTGGTTTGGTTTTAGCCTATTTGTTTCATTATCTTACATTTATGTCAGATAATAAGAGTAATTTTTACAATAGTAAGAATTCCTTATAAAGTAAGTTTATTGATTAAACAAATGGTGAGTCAATTCAAAGAAGACATTAAGATAGTGCAAGAAGGTGTGACAGCACATTGCTGCAATCTTTGCTACTAGGGAGACTGAAGTAGGAGTATTGTAAATTTGAGGCCAGCTTTGGTGACTAAGACAGTGTCTCAAAATTAATTAAGGAAGAGCTGGGGATGTCTCTCTAAGGTAGAGCACGTGTCAAGCATGTGAGTGGCATTGGATCCTCCCCAGCATCACATTATCAGCTTTGGCAAGAACTATGAAGCTGATTCTGCCAGAGTCCTGCTTGGAACCTCTGCCCTGAGGCAACAGTTCACCTTATGCACATGGGACTTCAGGCTTCAAATGTGCCACCCGCTCTTTTCTCTGGTGGCACTGATGAATGCTGTGGTCGCTCTGCAGCTTGTGTCTTTGCAGATATGTAGGACCCCAATCTTTTCTTTCTGACAATCAATTCTGAATTCCTTGTATTTCCTCCTCCAGAAAGTTTGCCTGGCATTCCTGCTCCTTATATCAGCTGCCTGAGATCAGTGGCTAGCTTTTCTGTATTTATTTTTTTCTTTATCTGCCACAGCAGTGGTTCTCAACCTTCTTAATGCTGCAACACTTTAATATGGTTCCTCATGTTGTGGTGACCCCAACCATAAACTGTTTTAGTTGCTACTTCATAACTATAATTTTGTTAGTGTTATAAATCATAATGTAAATATTTGGGGTTTTTCCTCCTGTGGTCTTAGGCAACTCCTGTGAAAGGGTTGTTCAGCACTCCCCAGGGGTCATAACCCACCAGATGAGAACTGTTGTCCTACTGTGAGGGGTGTCTTATAAAAACACAACCTTAATGCATGAGGACCAGCCTCAAGGGTCCATGAGACTCAAGAAAGAGGGGCAGATAGACCTGGGATTTCACAGGGGTCTGATGGGGTACTTGCAATTTGGGTCTAAAAAAGGTGCATGCTTACTGGTTGGAAAAAGAATGATGTCATCCTGGCTGTTACGTGCCTAGCTCATCTTCAGCTGATATCATTTTCAGCTATGTCCAAGAAGCCAGGCTTCACACACCACTGCAGTGACTTATCTATTTATAGTTCGCTGGAAACCTACGTGGAAAAACTGGCAGGAGTTACTTTGGGGCAATCTTGGTGATGATGACTCAAGGCAGCTCTAGTCACATGAAGGTGAACTCTTACTCAGGTCATCTCCTCCCCTTTCTCTATAGACTATTCAATCTAGTGGAGATGACCCCTATGTAAGAGAATGATTGCAATATGGTACAGCAATCGCAATACCAAAGGCAGCGAGACTTTACTGAGCATCTACTATGCCCTTTCTCACATCTAATGTTGATGTTATCTTCATAGTAGCAATACTATTTGAGAGGCTTCAATCAGTATCACATCTTTGAGAATACCAAGTTATGGTGATTCTATCACTGCCTCAAGGCCACTGAACTAGCAATGAGTCACTAAAGAGGGGAACAATAAAGATGGCTATTTTTATAGCCATATATTGGTTCAAGGCATATTTAAATAGAAATGCACTGGAGCGTCACCATGTTGAATATTTGATAACATGCTGAGAGCAAGAGTGGTGGCCAGCGACCTTCCCTGAAACAACTCCCCAGCACCCAAGGTTTCTTTTTTCCACTGCCAGGCTGAGGCTGAAATGTTGGAACCTGGGGGTGGGGGGTGGTTCTTGCTCCATGAAGCAACTGTTGTACTTGTAGGGACTTCATAGCTTAGGATACAGACCAGTGCCTGGGAGCACCGTGCTGGTTGCCCTGGGCAGCATGCTAGTAGACGCAAATTGCATTCCGCTCATATTAGAAAATGACTTTCATTATCTCTTCCACAGCCCAAATGCTCACTGCTGTGGAATAGCATTGAGTTTCATTCGCATTATCTCATTTCTGCATATATCCACCCTGGGAGGGCTGGCTTTTCCTTATAAAGTAAGGTATGTGTTCTTAGCCCTATTTTATAATTAAGGAAACTAGTGTTTGCAATGTCCGATGTCACACGACTGCCTACGGTGTTGACTAGGGACTTGAATCTGAGCATTTGGCTCCAGGGCCAATGCCTGTTTCCAGGAGGCTGTGCATCTTTAGTATTGCTTGGTATATGGTATTCTCCATGAGGAGACACCAGTGTTTGTTTTTTGTGGGTCATATTATCTATAAAAATATAGTCAGCCTAGGAGGGCATGAGGAAAGGTTAAGATCACTAACACCAAGTCCTAAATTGGGCTTCTTTGTGAAGCACCTTGTAGCCACACACTGGTCTCCAGGATGATCATGTTGGGACTGTCTTTAGGAAGACATCTTTAGTGTTTCGACAGGAGCAGGACTGATGCTGGTCCCCTAGCTGACTCTCTATGTGCCTGGTGACCCATCAGGCAGATGGCTAAGAGCTGGTTCCTTCCTGGTATCTCCGTGCTGCTCGTTTTTATTCAGTAGATCTAGGCTAAGCAGCTGGGTGCTCAAAATCTCCAGTGTCCCAGAAATTTGGCTCAGTTGTGCTGTCCTCAGACACTGATGCAGAAACTGTCCAACAAAGGCACAAGCCAAAAAGATTACAATACTGTCTTCCTGTGATGCGCTGTGGTATTTGGCCCCACTCCCCAAAATGGGCCTATACTTCTAGCTATAGAGGGTTCAGATGACCTTTCATGAATGTCCTTGAATTTATCTCTGTCCCTTTTGACACCTGTATGTTTTGACTTCCCACGTGCTCTTATACTTTCACAACTGTTGCAATGTCTTGGTCTCCAGGGTCCCACTCATATTTGGTCTAAAACCTCTTTCTATACTTACCATTCAGCTCCCTTGCTGCTCTGGGAAGCCTTCCATTCCTTTAGCTCCTGAAGCAGCACACCGCCTAGTGCAGAAACCCCATACTATGACAGACAGGGGACATGCCTTAGAGTCAGCAGGTCCAGCCTCAAACTCCAATTTCTCTAGTTTTGATAACAACCTGGAGAGCTTTTCACTGCTCTAAACATCTCGGATGAGGTGGGATCTGATTAACATGGAACAGTGATGTACACTCTACATCGTACCACAGCGGAGATGGTGTATTTCACATATTTTGCCCTAAATGGGATTTAGCTCTATAAACTTCATGACACAATCCCTTGAGTACCTGTCATGTGTTCAGTGCAGCCTCAGTTTCTCTGGTGAGTTCTGACTTTTAGCCTCCCAAAGGGAGTGACTGGGAAACAGAAGGAGGAAGAAAGATGCAAAGACTGGAGCCAGTACAGACAAGTTTTCCTTACAATTTCCACCCTTGTTTTGTTCTCCTTATATTGACTTGGATCCACTTCAGACCAGATTCTCACAGGTTATGAGCCCTGGAAGACAGACCCTGCTTCTAAGAGCTGTTACCACAGCAGTATCATACATAATGCGTGGGCATTTGGCACATGCATGGATTAACTTGGAGACCATGTTGGTCTATGGAATCTGTGGGAAGCAAGGTATACTGTCACATTTATGCAGAACATGGCCTGCACTCTGTGTATTTTTATAGCTCCTCCCAAATGCTAATGATAAAGGTTTTATATGTGCTACTTGGATGAATGAATGAATAAGTGAGCCTTTGCTGGAACTTCCGGCAAAAGTGTCTGCCCTTTTCTTTTGTTGAGCCTCCATGGCTAGTGTTCCAGGCCCCAGATACCCCATTGGGATAGCTTATTCATGTTTGAAAATGAAGATGACACTTTTGTCTTAGAAACACTCTAGTCTCCCACTGCTATTTTTAAAAGGGTCAAGTGCAGCTGTGGGTACAGGTCTATGTGAGGCACAGCAGGACTTTATTACTTGTGGTCCTATGGAATGACTCCAATATTCGTGGTTCATTGCTTCCCCTTCTCTCTTCATTACGTTTTCTGCGCCCATGCAACATAATACTCTCTCTCTCTCTCTCTCTCTCTCTCTCTCTCTCTCTCTCTCTCTCTCTCTCTCTCTCTCTCATCTATCTATCTCTCTTTCTCTCTGTTTCTCTATTGAGGAGTATATCCCGACCCAAATTATATACATTCAAAATTGTGCAAAGTACTTGGAAGGATGCAAGAAGAATTAATTTTATGTAGTCCTCCTTTCCTTCCCATGGTCACAGTGTTAGGGAAAGGAAAGGATAAGGAAAAGATCTGTCCTCTCTCTACATTTGGAATGCAAGTACGTCATAATAAGAAGACCTTGGCCAAGGCAGCTGTGAGAATCCCTTTAAAGCAGTAACTCTGGACTCCAGTCTGTAACTGTCCTGGCCTCTGTCTCTTTGTGTCTCTGTCTCTGTCTCTGTCTCTGTCTCTGTCTCTCTCTGTCTCTCTCTCTCTCTCTCTCTCTCTCTCTCTCTCTGTCTCTCTCTCTGTCTCTATCCCTCCCTCCCCACTTTCCCACTCCTACATTTCTCTCTCTTGTTCTTTCTCCTTATTCTCTCTGCTGAAGCCACCATTTTACTGTGAACAGGGGTAGCTGGTGTGAGGCAAAGCTTCCTGAAGTTCCACACATGGGCACTGGTCTCCTTCAGTGGTGCTCCATGCCATATCCAGCTCCAACATGTTTGTACACTGTCAAGAGTCCCTGTTAGGACCACCAATGAGAATCATTCTGGTGAAGTTTCGGAGAGAGGTCATCAGCACATCAATTTAATCTGTTAAGAGTTAGGACAACTTGTTATGCCACAGCAGTTAACTAACACTGTAAGTGCTTAGAGCAAGGCAGAAGCAAACAGACCAGAGGAACGGTCTTTTTTCAGCCATGACCACAGCATACTGGACACATTCCTTATGTCTCTGAGCCCCAAGTGCCTCCAAAAATACAAACTTCATCTCCTAACACTCATCAGAGAAAAAGACAATTAAATCGGGAGAAATGCACTCAAACTTACTCAGCACCAGGGCTGCCTCATATTTCAGGGCTCATTCATTCAAAAATAATCTACAGAATGCCCAAGATTAATCTAAGCATTAACAAACTGCCTTCTGTTCACATCTAGTGCACAGGTAGGACTTAGGAAAGAAAAGTTGTCATTTTTGAGTTCGCTGAGGTTGAGAGTAAATAAAAGTTCCAAGAGGCATGCTGAAGAGCTAAGCTTCACTGTACAGAGAGCACTGGTGGTGCCACCTCCATGCTGGTCTTGTATATGAAGGTTTCCAAATGATCACATTCCTAATCAGAACTCATGACTCAGAGATGGTTACTGGCTCTGCAGAACAGTTCTCTCAAGCTGACAGCTTCATGCAAACATTTTGGGCTACTCTCCCTGGTTTCTCAAACTGGGACTCCAGACAGGAGAGTTTGCTTAATTCTTAGTGGTTTGTGGCAGTTATTGTGGAATTGGATCAGCACCAGTCAGCAACTGGGCCAAGCAGCAGGCTGCTTATTCCAAAAGGCCTCAGCCATGGGGTCCAGGGAGGCTCCACAAAGTTGCATTAGACCCTAGAGAGGTGCTCCCAACTGTAGGCTCTGCACTTTGGGATTTTCTCTCATGATATGCTCTTTGGTCTCTTCATCTATTTTCTCAGATCAGGTGGAAGTATTCTTGACAACATTGCAAGTATTTGTCATGATGTTCAAACACAGGATTCCCTTGTGCAATGATTTCCTCAGTCACGCTAAGTGCCCTGCCCATCAGTTCCTGTCATTAGCTTTCAGGATGATAATGCTTAAGACCTACTCACTGGATACATGTATAGCAGAGAGTTCATTGTTGTTAACAGTGTGTTGTGCCAGGGATCCAGAGAACTTAGAACTGACCATGTGTGCCCTACACAACAGTAGAGAATGAGCTATCCACTGGCTATATCTGAGCAGAGGACCTAGGTTCTCTTCTGCATGCATTGTCCTTGCTTGATGCATCAGTTTGGGCAGGCCCCCTAGTTCCAGATACACCAGCTTTGTGTCTCCTGATTCCTGTAGGTTCTTACATCCCTGTACTCTTCCGTACAATTACTGCTCCACTTAGAGTCTAGCTGCAAGACCTAGCACCTATTCCAACCCCCCTTTGGGTAGAATCTTTCAGAGGACAACTATGTTGGGTTAATATCCACTCCTAAGTGAGTAGACACCATGTGTGTCTTTCTGGGTCTGGGTTACCTCACTCAGGTTGATCTTTTCTAGTTCTATCCATTTGCCTACATATTTCAAGATTACTTTGTTTTTAATAGCTGAGTAGTATTCCACTGTGTAAATGTACCACAGTTTCTGTATTCATTCTTCAGTGGAGGGACATCTAGGTTGTTTCCAGATTCTGGTTATTACATATAAGGCTGCTATGAACATAGTTGAGCAAATGTCCTTGCTGTAGGTGGAACATCTTTTGGGTCTATGCCTAGGAGTGGCATGGCTGGTTTCTGAAGTAGCACTAGTCCCTCTTTTCTGAGAAAGCACCTGATTGATTTCCAAAGTGGTTGTCCAAGTTTGTTGTTCAAGTTTGCACTCCCACCAGCAATGGAGGAGTGTTCCCCTTTCTTTACATGTGCTGTTACTTGAGGTTTTGATCTTAGCCATTCTGATGGGTGTAAGATGGAATCTCAGAGTCATATTGATTTCCATTTCCCTCATAACTAAGGATGTTGAGCATTCCTTTTAAGTGTTTCTAGGCCATTCAATATTCCTTGGTTGAAAACTCTCTGTTTAGATCTGAACCCCATTTTTTAACTGCATAGTTTGTTTTGTTGGTGTTTAATTTATTGAGTTCTTTATATATTTTGAATATTAACCCTCTGTTAGATGTAGGATTTGGTGAAGATCTTTTCCTAGTCTGTAGGCTATCATTTTGTTCTGTTGACCATATCCTTTGCCTTACAGAAGCTTTTCCGTTTCATGAGGTCTCATTGATTAATTGTTGATCCTATAGCTTGAAATTTAGGTGTTCTGTACCAACTGTTCTGCTCTCCCTTTTTGTGGTTCAGCTTTTGTAGAGTCATCAGTTCTGTGAGGAGAGTGATCATGATTTGTTTTTCTATTCCTGGCCTATTTCGCTTAACATTATTTCCTCTCAGCTCATCCATGCTCCAAAAGTCAGAGTAGCCCTTCTTAACAGGGTTGGATAGTTCATGACATGTGTATGCATGGTGTAGCCAGGTGCACATGTACATGTGTGTGCATTTTTCAATAGGCATGTGGGTTGCTTCCTTGTTTCTTCTGTGGTAAAAACATCTGCCATGAAATGAGCAGTGTGGATGTCTTTTAGACATATTGACTTCTCCTTTTCGCTGATGTATGCTCACCAGTTGTATTGCATGGTGCATCTTATTTTTTAGCTTTCTAAAGGTATTGAACTTACTTTCCATAATGGTGGCCCTGATTTACATCCTCCCCACAGTGTGCACTGCCTCCTTTTCTCTGCATCCTCCTTAGTGTTTCTTAGGCTTTGGCTCTTCTATTTTAGTTACCCTAGCAGATATGGGATGATAGGTTACCACAGCTCCAATCTGCATCTCCTTGACAGTTGAGCATGCTAACATCTCTTTGTGCATGCTACTCTTTTACATTTTGAGAGATTTTATTTGAGCCCTTTGTCTTTTAATCATATTTTTATTTTTGCTACTGATTTATACATTAATTATATGATTTTGATTTTAGCAGTTGTCCAATAAATGGTCTGTGAGAGTCTTTCCTTATATTCCTAAGGCTGTCCATGTATATTGCTGCTTCTCTTACTGCTGTAGTGGTGTCTGTCTCTTCTTGCCTCTGTTGTTTGTGATTTTTCCATCTCTTTCCTAGTCTTACTAGAGTCATCACATATGTAAGTATCAGTGTATTAGTTACTCCACCTGGTGCCACACTATGTCTTCCAGTTTGATCATGTGCTGACTGAATGTAGATAATATGTACATTGTCATCTTCAGGCACCATAGAACATGGTACTTCCTAGAAACACAGGAAATACCTGCTGAGTAAGACAGTCTACTCACAACTGAACTATATAATATGCATTGCTTTAAAATAGCTTTTTGCAATAGTGTGTGAACACCTTACCAAAACCACAGGGCAGAAGTCACACATAAAATTCTTTAAAGAATTTTAAATATATCTGTCAATGGACAGATCAATATTGAGTATCACGGATTTGTGCACTAAATGATGTAAACAATGAATCCCAGGAAGCAGAGAGAACAGGGAGAATAGCTGCATGTGATGGACAGGCAAGACCCACATCATAAGGTAGGGACTGGATTGAGCTAAAACATTAGGAATGAGTGAGGTTTAATTATAAAGAACCCTGTGCTGGATAGTTTTATGTCAACGTGACACAAGCTAAACTCATCTGAGAGGAGGGAATCTCAATGGAGAAAATGCTTCAATAAGATTGGTTTATGGCAGGCCTGTAAGGCATTTTCTTAATTAGTGGTTGATGGAGGAGGAGGGCCCAGCCCTTTGTGGGGTGCCATTCCTAGGCTGGTGATACTAGTGTCGTAAGAAAGCAGGCTGAGAAAGCCTTGAGGAGCAAGCCAATAGCAGCAACCCTCCATGGGCACTGCATCATCTCTAGGTTTCTTCCCAGGTAGAGTTCCTGTCTTAGCTTCCCTCAATGGACTGTGACTCAGGATGCAAGCCAAATAAACCCTTTCCTCCCCAAGTTGCTTTAGTCATGGTTTTCATCACAGCTATAGAAACCCTAAATAAGACAAACTCAACAAAGGAAAAAACACGTCAACTTCTAAAAGATTCATCATCCCAGAGCAAAGCCTGAACTCATTATCTGGTTGAGGGTCTTTCCTATCCAATTGTACAGCTTGCACCTTCCAACCAACACATCCCTGGAGCCAGCACTTCTTGAGGTGTCTATCACAGGCCTCATCTTGTATGTTGTAGATGCAGCAATGATCCAGACTTACAGTGTAGGCAGATGGCAATGAAATGAGTCAACAGGAGGAGTGAAGTGCAAAGATTAACCGGGGTGGGCTGCAGCAGAGAGGGGACTTCAAGGATTTCTTTGAAGAGACATTGGTGTTCTGAATAACCATTTCTCATTTGATAAGAATATATTCATCCCAGAGAATAGAAGAACCATGAGAAATGATAAATAAGGGTTAACTTTGTCCTCTTGTGGGATGCAAGTCAGCCACTGTGGCAGAGGTGAGGGGGCTGGTGAATGCATCCCTAGCTTCCAAGATGGTGCCATACCCTGCATGCCTAAGATGAAGTTAAGGAAGGACATTTATTAAGGAAGGACATTTATGCTCATAACCCAACTTGATTTTTATTTTGGCCAATGTTTGGAAAATTTTTGAAGTGGGATTAGAAGCAAAGTGGGACCAGAAAGAAACTCTGGGAAGCCTTTGTATCCAACAGTGGACTGTTCTGAGTCATCATGTATCAGTGACAATAGGGATAACAGATGGATTCAGAATGAACAAGACACCCCCATGCAAACCTAGAGCACTCGTAATACATGTTTTACCTCCCCTCAGATCTAGAGTCTCCAAAGACCTTAAGTCCTCCAACATATCCACTTTGTATGACTCTAAGGTCCTAAGAAATAGAGTGTGCATGAGCCTTCGTGGCTCCCAGCTTCTGAAGGACAGTGAAGCATGATTAAATGAGGAGAGTAAAGCTTGCTTCATAGCTGCCCTGTGAGACTAGACTGTATAAGGGGCTCAGCACAGCATCCAAGCTCTGTATTTAATAAGTGGTAGCTGGGATCAATATCACTGTGATCATCATCAGGCTAGAAGAGCTTCTCCAAGCTGAACAACTAGGGCTCTTTACTCTTTATCTCCGTTACTTTAATTCAGGGAAAGTGACTCTTAACTCAGTGCCTTCTGCATCTAAAATAATAGCAATAGAGACCTCAGCTGCATCCAGCTCCAGCCTGAGAGACAAGTGTGCATCAATAACTCCACTTCAATGCCAATTGTCGCAATGGATAGAAGTGTAGAACAGAGAGGACTGACAGGAATTGGAATAAATTTGAATGGATGCTTAGGATAACTGAACTTGGTCAAGCTATAAATAGCAGTGAGATCTCTGATTCCTTTAGCTTCTCAACTAAGGACAGTTTAACTTCCAGTGCCTATTTGGCGATGTAAGGGTGGCTCCGGGGCACAGATCATCAGCGTCTTCTGGGCAGAGGCCTGGGGTCCTGGCAAGTATGCTGCAATGCAGAGCACAGTTGAGAATGTTTTCAGCCTAAATGTGAATATGCTGAGGTTGGAAAATGCTGTGCGAGATCATATTTCTTCAGAGATATAAATAAAAAATAAGTGAAAAATATAAATGCAAATAAGGTTGCTGAGGGGCCTACTGAAATGGCTTCATTTAATTATTATTCAATGTAGGTAATAAAATGAACTCTTTTCATCTTTAGATCAGATGTTTTACCATCTTGCTTGAGCCCTCCACTGCTCCCTGAGACATGTTAAAATAGCTCCTTGTGAAACACGCAGAGCATTTCAAGGAGAAGGTGCTATCAGGGATTGTCAAAGCTGTATACACATTGCTTTTCATTAGAAGAACTTCCTCAGAATGAACCCAGGATGCCATCTATGATGTTGAAGGCCACTGTGGATAACCCAGTGCCAAGTAGCAACACTTTGAGAGAGTGCTTAGGGTATTAAAAAAATGACTACAACTATGATCCACAAGTCTTTGAGATTGATACACAGGAGAAAATACCGTTTGTACCACACCCAAGACTCCCTCACCCGTGTGAGCACACCATCACCACGCTGCTTGTCAATAATGATAGCTGCAGGCTCTGGTTATTGAAGAATTGTATGTGGACTAAGGGCTTATCACCTGTGAGGTCACGAGGTACTCACATTCTCCTCTGCTGAGCAGGCAAAAGCCAAGGCTGCCTTATTTCCCTTTAGAAGAACCAGCTCTGTGCTACACCTCACATTCCAGATAAGACTGTATCTCTACTTGGATTTCTTCCCCTTCCTGATCTTGCTTCCTACATTTCTCCTTTGAGAGCCTCTCCTAACTAACCAGTTTCACAAAACTTCCCATGATGGACTCTGAGTCTATGGAAGATGATTCAAAAATGCATAGAGTCCATAGATACGAGTTGATATATATATATATGCTTGTGCGCCCATACAATGGTCCTTGTATCTAAGCTCCATCTCCAGAGTAGATGCAGAGAGTAAGAGAAAGAACAGGGATAATCAGAATTAAGGAAACTGTTAGAAACAGGTGTCGTCATGCTCTTCTTGATGATCGGAAGGAGTGTGGTAAGCCCTGATCTGTACAGACTTCTCCCCAGGAAGAGAAATTTGTTTCATTGTCTTGAAGCCAGACCCTAGGCAAGTACATTGCTGTCAGACTCTAAGCTTGCATCATAGCTAATGGGAAGCAACCCCCCCCCCTGCAACTCATTTCACCATTCCTGTTCAGTTTACACATTTACTATCATAGGTACAAAATAGTCCATGAAATTGTTGTTCCTTAATTAGGCCATTAATTGTGTCTTACATGAATAAAAATAATTGGAGATGCTTCCTTTTGGCCATGACTCAGAAAGCACCTGAGAAATATCTTGACTTATTGGTCATGCTCTGTCTACAAAGACAGATGTGAGTTCTTTTAGAGTATAATTTTGCAAACAGCCTTCAGTGAATTTAGGCTGTTTTCAGAAGCCGAGAAATTTTAAATGCATAGTCATCAAGTTAAAGGGAAAATTGGGTTTCCTCTGTGGTCTGAGAACACTCCACACTTCCAAACTTGAGACATTAAAGCAAGCCAATGTCTTCACCATGGTGGGAGCTGATCTTGGTACTAAATACAATGGAACAAACAAAAATCTTGTGCCCTCAACATGTCCATAAACATATTGTATCATGGCATCAGTATTCACACATAAGAGGAAAAAGTCAGCTTACTCCTGCCCCGATAAGGAGGACACAGTCGCATTAAGACAGTGAATTGACGCTGTTTCTTGGATGATATCTCTGAATGAGACTGAAATGAACGAGGGAGACTCAGATCGTCAGTGGAGAGTTTTCAAGCTGCAATCAACTAACTCCATGTTCTAGAGTTGGAAACCAGTCCTGGCCACACAGGTCAGTGACTGGAACACAGAGAGAGCAAGCCGACTGGAAAGTACTTTCTGTGCCCTGACTCAGGGGATCAGAATAGCTTAGGCTAATCATCTTTACAATCTTTCAGCTGCAGACAAGTTGTCTTCCTGTCTCCTGATGCTCAGCGCCCACAGCATCCTACTGCAAATCAGCCACCTGCCGCACACTTGTCCTTCGTGCAGTGACATATGATATTAGTCCCACTGGGCAACTAAGAAGGGACATAAGGTAACTGTGACTGCCGAGTGGGAAAGTAGACTGAAAGGGTGCTGAGGAGAAACAGACAAGCCCAGAATGTAGCTTAGTTGGTGGTGTGCTCTCCTGTTAGGCCAAAGCCCTGACTTTGATCCCAAATATCCCTTAAGCCAGAGATGTAGCACAAGACGCACAGTCCCCAAACTCAGGCTTGTAAGCAGGAGGATCAGAAGCCCAAGGTCACTGTCTGCTAGAGAGGGATGGTGGGACAAGCTTAAAATATGAAAGATCCTGAGAGAGGGATGGAGGTGGAGATGTTAGTGCAATGGTTTGCAGTAAGGAAGGACCGGGTGGTAAGAAGTAAGTGGGCTACAAAGCAGCTGCTTTGGGGTCACAGGTTGAGGGTGCAGCTGTAAACACAAGCTGATACTGGAGATGAATTGTGGGGAGTGGAAATGAAAGGGAAAAGTAACAGAAAATTTCCAGACCTACTGTTGTTATTACTGCTCTTGATTTTTTTAAAATAAAAAACATGTTAGACTGACATAGGACCTATTTTATCGTTTCCTTGTGTACCTTGAGAGAGGGGTGTGTTGAGAAGAGAGACTGTGTGTATACGTGTGTAGGCTTTTGCATGTAAACGTGGCACTGCCTAGCTAGATAACATTTTGTATATGGTGGGACTTGATTGCACACGAGCTTCAACCTGAGTGGTTCAGAGAGAGACCTCTCTTCACACTATAACAAAAAAAAAATGGCCTCTATTCATTATCTGGTGGTCTCTGGGAGGGTGGAGGGTGGAGGGAGGATACCGTCATCAGTTGAGAATCATTGCTGTGAATCAGAGCAGCTACAGTGGAAATGCTGACTAGCTTTATGTCAACTTGACACAAGGTAAAGCCATCTGGGAAGAGGGACCTCAGTTAAGGACACGCCTCCATCCGATTTGCCTGCAGACAAGCTTGTAGTACATTTTCTTGATTAATGATTGATGTAGGAGGGCTCACCCACTGGGGACAGTGCCACCCCTTGGCAGATGGCCCTGGGAGGTAGAAGAAAGGCTGGGTAAGCCATGGAGAGCAAGCCAGTAAACAGCATTCCTCCACGGCTTCTTCTGTTCTGCTCTGATATTGTGCTACTTGTGAGTTGTCAGATGAAATAAGCCTTTTCCTCCCCAAGCTAATATTGTGGAGTATTACTACAGCAAAAGAGCGCTCTAAAAAAAACCAGTGGCCTTGGTGCTACCTATATGTACGTAAGCTTGGGGAAACTGCCAAACCTTTCAGGATTCCATGGTCTCTTGAGTGCTGGTCATGAGTATAAGATTCTGTTAACCCAAGCTGGAACGTATAAATCAATTATCCAAGACTGTCATTATGGAAAACTCACTTCTACTAAGTTTAAAATGGCTAATGCTTTAAAAACCCTTATTGCTGGGCGTGGTGGTGCACACTTTTAATCCCAGCACTTGGGAGGTAGAAGCAGGAGCATCTTTAGGAGTTCAAGGCCAACCTGGTCTACACAGTGAGTTCAGGATAGCCAAGGCTACACAAAGAAACCTTGTCTCGTAAAACCAATTAAGCAACCAACCAAGCCCTTATTAATATGAAGTTAGTTTTTCTTCTGGAAATGAAATATAGTAACTCTAAAGTTATAGGACTGATTTCTCCCAATCTTGACAATAATTTGAATAGATGCAATGTGCTACCAGATTCTCTGAGCCTCCCGATGAGCTTTTGTACTTTTCTGCTTTCAAAAGCATATTGGGGTGCATGTTTTTTGTTGTGGTACATGTCTGTTGTTCATGCCTGGTTCCTCTGAGGCAGAGTTAGGCCTTCAGTTGATATCATAAAGTTGTTAGCACTGCTGGGGATGGTGTTGCAGTGCCACACCTGTTCCTCTTCACAATTAGAGCTGCCCCCACATGGAGATCCCCTTGCCATAACAATGACAGGCATATCTTGCAGCCAGCTTCTCTAAATGTACTCACATAATTTCCAAGAAATCACTGAAGCCACTTCCTCTAGAAGTGTACATGGTCTTCTTACTCACCCCTGACCTGAGGGTGAGGCTCTGTGGAGTCACATGCTCTGAGGCTGGCATGAGGTTACCTCACACCTCCCAGCAGAATGGAATCTGGCCTGAAGCCTGTGCTCCTCTCTCAGGTCAAGCATTAACACCACAGAAGTCTGGTCATCAGATATGGATGGTGTGGGCCAGTACACTATTACAGGCAAATTATTATGCTGTGTTTAAAAAATTGTGGAAAAAATAGTGAGCCAAATGAAATTCTATATTTTGGTGTATATCTTATAAGATGACTAAATTCTCTCTCTCTCTCTCTCTCTCTCTCTCTCTCTCTCTCTCTCTCTCTCT
>OU015746.1:96522970-96532869 GCA_907169655.1 Acomys percivali | reverse complement strand
TCTCTCTCTCTCTCTCTCTCTCTCTCTCTCTCTCTCTCTCTCTCTCTGTGTGTGTGTGTGTGTGTGTGTGTGTGTGTGTCTTTTTGTGTGTGTGTGTGTTGTGTGTCTCTTCATTTTGAATGACCTATATTGAATGCAGAGTTTCTACTTTATTAAATCTTTAGATACTTTTTATTAAATAAAAAGGCAAAATCAATTTTCTATATTTACCTTTGCATTCTAGCTTCTGTAGGCTTGGCCCTGCCAGGGCTTTCTAAAGAAGGCAGAGTCAGCTAGAACAAGCCTTCCACTTTGGGGTTTTCCTGCGTTCTATGAGACTAGGGATTTCCTTTCTGGTCTTATTCAGCAAACAGTGTTTGATGTTAAATCCTGAATTGATTGGTGGCATTGATTGCTTTCAATTAAGCACTTAAATATACAGAACAGTCCCTAGGGGGCTAGGGCTGGTGGCTTTGACAGATACAACCTTGAAATGGCTTCCATTATTCCAGTGTCAACTAAGCAACTGAGCATTAAGAGGAAAGCAGTGACATGGACCCCTGTCAAGAAGACCCCAAATTCATCAAGCATATTAGGCCAGGAAGAATTCTCCCTGTAAAGGGGTTTCACAAGAAAATAGAATTCATGTGTAGTCTAAGGCATGCAAGGCACAACACACTTCAGAATTCTTTGTGCTTAGCTACTAAGAAGTTTGACATTTTTTATTGGCTAAAATAATAGCAAATTTTTTCATGTTTATTGTTTTAATCAACAAATACTTAAATGTTTAAGTTTTAAGTAATTTAAGTTTTATGGAGCTTAATGATAGGTGAAAGGGGGATGCAGCTGTAGACAGTTGATGCTGCTTTGATAATGTCAGGCAGTTGTGAGGGCTAATGCCCTGGCTGGTTTTCACGGTGCTATGTGCATACTGTACTATAAGTGACAACATTAAGTGTGGTTTGTGTTAGAGAGCATAGCCTGATACTGTGGAATAACAAAATAAAGTACAATTAATTCTACTTGAAAAGAGAGTAGTGTATCATAATAAGAGAGTGCTACTGTTTGTAAGCAGCAGGACCTGCCAATTATAAATGGCACCAACTAGTGCTGGAGATCTGGTTAAAATGCCTAATCTTATTTAGTGCTGTGGGAAAACGCTCAAGATCCTAGGTTTAAGGGCTTCTAGGCCTTCACATACTTACTCCACTGACTACATCACAAGAAGTTTAAAATGTCTCTGTACTATTTCACACATACACAAAGGCTGGCTATAGGTCTTTTTCACATTGCTTGAATACCTCAAACAATACCCCAAAGGACTTTGGCTGTTTCTCTTCTTTTGGTGTTCTGTCCTTGACCTATTGACTTTTTTTTTCTGGTCTGCAAGTAGTTGCACTGGTTCCCGGCACCCAGATATAGTCTTGGCAACACCATGACTAGAAAGTGTGCTGTTCCTTTACAATTCCTTTACAGGAGAAAGAATTGTCTATATACATCCTTGTAAATGTCTGGGTGCACACTGACTGTTACCCTATCTGATGCTTGCTCTTCCAGTGCAAGGGCAAGGAGGAAAGTGGACTTTCAGCATACCTGAGATACAAGCTCTGTGCAAAGACTATCAGGGAAAATGATGGCTACTGGTTCTGCAACCAATTTTGTCTGCTACAAGGAACTATGCTGACATAGGAGTCTTTCCCCCCTGAAACAAGGTTTCTCTGTGTAGACTTGGCTGTCCTGGACTTGCTGTGTAGACCAGTCTGGCCTAGAATTCACAGCTATCTGCCTCCCTGGGTACTGGGATTACAGGGGTGTGCTACCACTCCAAGCTGACATAAGAATCTTAAAGGGTGAGAAATGACCCTTTAATTCAATACACGGCCACATGGATAAAGTCAGACACCTTTTCTAACCTCAAAACCAGAGTACTTTCCGGCTTGTTTTTTCAATCTGTATAATATTTGTTATTACCCTATCTGCCAATTTTCTCATTGCTTTTATAATTCTTCCAGACTCATCTTGTAGACTATTCACTTTCATATCTTGTCATTTCTAATGCTAAAGCTTTAGTGAAAATTACAGGTACACAGCCTGATACACTTTAGGTACTTCATAAACGTCCTTTTTATTCTCTTTTTTAAAGGCAGTTTTGAGCATCCATTATCTGGTTTGGTTATTGGGAGATGGAAATTCAACATTTGGCCATAGTATCAGGTATATTATGTTCAAGGTCATCATGAAATCGCTATCTAATCTCATGATTGCTATATTCAAGCATGCAGCTGCAACATTGATTATATAGGCAATGCCATCTTTAGAGTTGTGAAATTTAACTCAAGGTCAGGAACCTAACTCAAGAGGGTGTTGGTTGGATGGTTAAAGAGTAAAGGAAAGGTGCTTTGTGTAAGGAGCCCCAACTGAGAAAGCATTGCACTGGAGGCGGGGGGGAGTGCACAGCTGTGAACATCTGAATCTGGCTGGACCACCAGAGAAGGGAGAATGGTAGGGAATGAAGCCAGTGGAATAGGCAGGTCACTATTGTAATTCAACATGCTGGCTGTTTAATAAAGTTAAATTTTGATCATGAACCACTGAGTCATTTTGAGCAAGGCATGTCACAGTCACTTTGCGTGCTTGAAGCACAGAGTGAGGTGTGGCAGGCAACAGAAGAGGCAGGAGAGGGGGAACCCCTCAGGGTGATGAAATAATGATCATGTGAGGGATGATAATGTTCTCAATCAACATCAGTGTAGGAGAGGAGAAGAACAGTGTGATATGGTGCAAGAAGGAGGTAAACTAGGTTCTAGTTGAGGATTGAAGGGAAGGGTGTAAAATGGAAGCTGGCTCTTCTAGTGCCCTTCTCTTGAGAAGCCCCTTCTTTGCTCCAGAGCTTCCTTAGCTCATCATATGCATAGTGTGGGCCAGACCTGCTCACAGACTCCATGTCTCCCTCACCGAGTGAGCCAGGTGCTTCCTCCATTTAACCAGTGTGGAAGCAAGGACTCCAACTTTATCGAACAACTGTCAGTAGACCATGCCACAGTACCAGCAAGACACTGCGAACAGAATGAGGGCAATTGCCTTGGGAATGATAAAGCTGGAGAGTATGAATGCATTCATGTAATACTCACCTTCCAGGTACTCAGACAGCCTTGGAGAGATCTCTCCATAGCCATGTGGGTATCACATGGTATGGGTAGGTCTTGTTGGAGAGGGTGTCCTGTGGGAGTCTCCTGGAGCAGAATAAGACATAGGCCCACATGGGAAGGGATGTCTGTGTTGGAGTCTTCTAATAGCATACTAGCAGGTCCACACCAGAGAGGTATCTGTGTGGGTGTCCTGACACAGCGCACCATTCAGGCCCTTGTTGGAGAGTTTGTCTGTGTAGGCGTCTTCTGACATAGCATACCATCCAAGCCTACACTGAGGTGGGTATCTGTGTGGGTATCCTGCCAGAACACCACTCAGGCCCATGCTGGAGGGAATGTCTGTGTAGGAGTGTCCTGGTAGAACATACCACCCAGGCAGGGATGGAGGTGGTATCTGTGTGGGTATCTGCAGCACATCATCAAGGTTCATGTTTTAGGGGGGTCTGTTGCTGCAGCCCTCTGCTTATATGCTTGCTAACTCTCTTGGAGAAAGCTGAGCTCCGAGCACAGGGCTGTCTCAGGGCTGATATCCTAGCAAGAGGCTATGCAAAGGAGACTTCATTAGGCAACAAAACATCAGCACTCTGTTGTGTTTGTCAAATTCTGGTCTGCAAACCTGAAGAGAGGATTGTTTGGGGGAACACCTACCCTAAAAGAAGCTTTGGAGACAAAGAAACAATTCTCTCTTTTTTTTTTTCCCACCAGAGAAAACTAATACCTGCAAAGTTCCATGGCTTCCCTAGAGCTTTCTGTGTCCCTTAAGTGTAGAGGAAAGACTGCAACCTCAGCCGGTAATGGTAATATGGGGAGGGCTTTTCCCTCATGCCCTTGGCTTCTTACAATGAAATGTGAGCGGCCAGAAAGCTTCCTTGTCAGATCTTTCAAACACCCCCAGTGGGTGGAGAAAACATTAGTACAAAAGAAGGAAATCAACCCCATAATTATATACTGAACCAACTCCAGACCAGCTAGCAGGAATATTGTGCTGGCTTCCCTAAGCATTTCAGAGGGAGGGAGGGGGAGCCTGCCTCAGCCAGTCAGGGCTCACACACAGGCTCAGAGCAACAGTAGTATGGCTGCAATGCCTGATTGCAGATACAAACATCTTCGATGGGATGCAAAAGTAACAAGAATGAATAACTGCTGATGGGGGCCTCTGCAGCATCATTTTTTTTTTAATGTCACTGTGCTTTCTTTGTTGCTTTCCTTGAAAACCTCTGGCATTCAAATTGAGTTGGCACATTCTGCTAAATGGTAAGAAAAAAAAGATATTAATTCATTGTTGAAACTCCCCAAAGATTTTGTAGGTCCAAATCTCCACCTGCGGAATAGCAAGGAGACATGCTAGATAAGGAAGACCTAAATGAGATGCTCATGACACTGAGGTGCTTCTAGCCTGCACTTCTAGGCCCCTATCTAGTTGGAGACAGGGAAGACAAGTAGAGAGAGACTATGAAGATGATAGAATCTAATGTTAGCTTTGCCATCACAATAGCTTTGCTTAGATGGAACTTGTGTGCACATGTTTTTGTGACCTTTAACATGTGCACAGATCGGTTCTGCTGCTGCTTGAGGTGATCTTTAAAACACAGCCGTCTCTTCAAAGGGAATCTTACCCCAAATCCTGCCCCCAAGCAACCACAACTCTACCTGTGGCTGTGAAGATCTCCCTATTGCAGTTCTTTTATATCATGGTGAAGTAGTTTCTTTCATAGACAGTAATACAAGGTTTATCGATGGCTTCATCTTTTAAAAAATACATTTCTATTTTAATAGACACTCATCATATATATTTTGGGGATACGGTATGATAGAACACATCTACACAATATGGAATGATACAATCAGGGTAATCAGCACTCCTCTCAGCCTGGTGGTCATGTATCATTTCTTGGTTTGGGATCACTGCTTTTGGCTGCCCCCAGATCTAAATGGTAAGATCCTACGGCAGAAGGCACTACACACCTTAGCTGTAGAATATAAAAAAGCCACATTGGAAGGGAGCTGAAAGCTTCCTCCAGAGTTGGTAAGCAGACAGGGGGTAAAGAAAACGTCAGTGGTGCTCTTTCCCAGCTTTGGACTCTGCATGTGATGATAACAACTTGCTAAGCAAGATGTGCCTCCTGGTGCAATAGTGACACAGCTGCTATGGGGGTAGCCAATTGATTTTTAATTGCATCTGAGATCTGCTCTATGGAAGAAAGTTCATACCAGACATCATGACTCTGGTCAAAAGCCCATAACTGGGAAGGTCAACAGCACTAGGGGTAAGCTTACTACATATACATTGTTGAATAAATGTGTTAACAAAGTGCCTCTTAAGTATCTATGTTTATAACCATAGATTAGTCTTATCTGCAGCCTTAGTCATAGAAGCTTCTCTTTGTAGTGAATGAAGACTTGTGACTAGTCAAGGTGAAGAGTATAGGTGAATAGTGGGTACTCAGACTAAAACACAGCACCAATATCACACTTCCAAAGTTCAGAGAACATCACAGAACAGTGAATAGAAAAAAATATAAGAGCTGAGTGATAGAGAGGAGGATATTGAAACACTGTGTTAAATGGATGTCATGGCACTCATAAACTCACAATTGTAGGGTGAACATCTAATCATAGATTGGAGGGACTTATCAGGGCCCACCTCAGGCAGGATAGCTAATTGCAGTCGAAGACTGTTGGGAGTCTGTAGAAAGTTATCTGTAACCACTTGAGAGCTACCATGCTACAGCAGATAGCCTCACACAGATGCCCATGCAAGTAGCCCTGAAAAAGCCAGTGGGTTGCTAAGCAAAAACAAAACACAATGATATGGAGTAGATAGAGGCTTGTCAAAGACTTAGAGGCACACATAGATAAATAGATAGATAGATAGATAGATAGATAGATAGATAGATAGATAGATATAGATATAGATATAGATAGGTAGTAGATAGATAGAAGATATAGATAAAAACTCAGAGGCTTTAATTCATAGAAAACATGGCAAAAAGCAGAGGATGCTGTAAAAATAAAAGAGCCTAGATCACCCAGAGACTTGTAAGTCAAAATGGAGAGGCCATTCTACAGTCAGATTCTAATTAAGTTGCCAGGGAATTACGCAGCCAGGGGAAATCAGAGGCCTCTAAGCCTTTGTCTCTTCCTCTCCTGATTAAGATTTTTATATGAATAGGCCATTTAAAAATATTTTATCTTTTAACTAATTTACTATTTAACAATTTCTTACATGTATATAATACATTTTGATTACACTACCTCATAACACTCTATTATCTTCCTCTCACACCTACCAATCCTCCCCCAACAGGTCACTATCTACTCCATATATACAGTATATGGAGTATATACAAATGCTAATTAAAGTCTGGGGGAACATTCTTTTTACCATGAATAAAATAGCAACACCTGCTTTTTCAAAAGTCCTTTTTACAAGCCAATTTGAAATAGTAAATTAACTCCAGTTCTTCTATAGCCAAGCAATATTCTACAGCACAGATATATTTGGTCTTTCTCTCAGCTGGCCAATATTTGAGTGGTTCCCACATTTTTTCACAATTATAATTCTCATGGACTAACTTTGGATAGAGATGAAAATATCTGTTCTGGTGCAATTGAGCCTTATTCAAAAATGTGACCTGGGATCTTTGATGTAAGCTGACTTGTCTATTCAGTCACTATGACATCCCCAGGAGGGAATTCCAGCACATGGCGGAGGCCACTTATATCCCATATACTAGTTAGTTACTAAAGGGAGGAATCAAATTTGTGACCATTGGCCTCTTCTTTGAAAACACATGACAACCTGACCCTCTCCTTTGGGAATGGAGAATAAGTAGGCCTGGGAGCTGCTCAGATTATCCAAGAAACAGACTGTTGGGAGAAGGGCGGGGAATGAAGCAGTTTGGTAAGTGCTGAGAGGGTTAGAAAGACACGGAAAGGAAGAAAGCTAGTTAGTTTTGTGGATAATGAGGGCTTATTAGCCAGAACAGATTTCTGCCCTTTGGTGAAATACATTAAGGGGATTGTGGTACATAGAGGAAAAAAAAAAAAAAAAAACATTTGGAGACACTTAGGTTCAACTCATGATCACAGCCAAAAGAACAGGGGTGCCCTCGAGCAAATGATTCCATTCTATGAGAACAAGTCCTCTAGGATTCATCAATGCCCCGCCCACACCCTAAGGGCTCCTAAGAAGTGAAGCTTGGAGGAGCTTCAGTGCTAGAGCTGGTTTATAGAATGAGTTAGCAAATTGTACCTTTCGTTATTTCCAGTGGGAGTAAGGGGGAGGTACAAACAAACACATCCACTCACCAAATGAAAATTAAACGTGTAAAATGCTCTTCCAGTGGTCAGGGTATCGTGGTAAGCCCAGGTCCCTGGCCTCGCGAAGCCTGTTAACTCCAGTGCCTGCCCTGCTCCGGGATTTCACATTGAGGTACAGTTCTTATCTCTAGAAGCTGAAGTTCCATTTCTTTTGTTTGCTGAGCATTTGACTGGAAGAGAAAAGCCCCCCAGCAGAGAGCTCATCAGTGCAGACACTCTCTTGAACCTTTAATCAACTTTCTCCGAGAGGCGTTTCATTTCTCAAGTTGTTCCTCAAGACTGTATTGTAGGGACTTTTTTGATCCTGGGTGACAGAATCCAAATTTGAACTACTTCAAGCACAAAGGTGAGTTAATTTAAACAAGAAGATGAATTTAAAAAGCTGAGAGAAATGCAGAAAAAAAAAATGGCTGTAATGGCTGCAGACAGGGTGGAAGGCTACCCAGGGAGCCACTGTCTCTGACAGTATCCCAGTGTGACAACTTAGGACTCATCCTGCAAATGGAGGACAAACATGTATATGGCATGTAGGGTTCCCATGTGGTCGATTCAGCTGCCATAGCTAATCCAATTCTCACAGTTAGCTCTTCAAAATTTTCCGGAAAATCCAGTCAGACAAGGATCCCTATCAGACTGTAGGTTGTTAGCAATGTGGCAGTTTGTGGCCAGAGAACATCTGTCACCCATAGGTGCACATACTGCCTAATAAGACAGAACCTCCGAAGTCTGATGTCGTTTTCACCTTCCTGGCAAGAGATGCACATAAATGGAAGCTCTCAACACTAAAGAAGTGAACAAAAAAACAGCCAGAAGAGATGACATCTTATTCAGTCCACACAAGGTGTCCCCAAGAGAAATGAGCCAACAATACATTAATGTGTATTGTGTAATGTGTTGAATATATTCAAAACAAACACATTAAAAGGGGATTACTCACCATTTCTATGTCAGGGAAGTAATAATACTGTCTTTATTGCACATATTAGTGTTCTTGAGTGCTTTTAAAGTACTATGGAACTTCAAAATATTTTCCAGTTTCAGAGAATTAATTAGCATCCCTAGGGAGTACCTCAGAAGTGACGTTGCTGTTTTGGAGATGGGAAAGGTAAAGGGGTTTGATTTATTCATCTTTTTAGTAAGTTTACAGCAAGCATATACTCTGTGCATGGGCCTGATCTGCCAGTCATGGGTACATGAACTGATGGACTGAAAGCAGGAGACATTTATGGAGGCCACAGGTGCCAAGCTAAATCTCAGAAGCCCTTCAAACCATGGGAAGCAATTCAGCCTTTGCTATATGAAATCATTATTAAATCAAACCCTGTATTCTATTGTTAATATGTTTAACTTACTAGTTCTCCAATTCTCTACCTAATTGGAAAAGAAGTAGATTCATTTGTCAGTCGTCCAAATCATTAGGCTGTTGTTCTTGTGCTGACACTTTCTGGATTAATATTTATGACGTTGTATATAGACTGGAGAAGCCTGTTTCACAGGCATTCACAAACCATCAGGTGTTCATTATTAAGGGATGGTCTGATTGCATCTGGGCCTCCCTCTCCATGGGATCCAAACCATCAGCAATGAGAGAGACAAGAACCCCTGGAGAAATGCATGTAGGGTGATCACCACCAGGCCTCAGCTCCCATGGAGCTCAAGGCTGCACACAGTCTAACCTTCCTTTGGTTGAGGATGAGCTCAGTGGCAAGTCTGCTCTGCATGGTGTCCTTGCCCAGATTCCAGCTTTAGGCTGCCTTGCCATGGCTTACTATTACATGGAATACCTCTAGCAAAGGCTTTGTGGGAGCAACATCTTCATGCCTTGAGGTTTTGTTTGTTTGTTTGTTTGTTTTTTTGTTTTTTTAAGTCTATAAATAACAGGGCTTCAGGCTCCTGTCTGAACTTAAGAAATTCACCCCACCCCCACCCCAAGAGGAAGGCATCGCACTTTTGTAGTGATGTTTCAATTGGGAATGCAGTGCAGAATTGAAGGAATTTCTGCTCTATGCAAAGGTTTCTATAACATACTCACTGTGGAACAATGCACTCCACTCCTAAAGGAAGTTCATTAGAAAACATCACTAAATCCCATTTCCCTGCATATGTTTGTAACATTTCTTGTATGTGCAGACACCTTTTACAGATGACCCCCTCTGAAGTGGAGGGTCTTGAAGGTGAATCTGAAGGTCAGAGTCTCATGACCCTGGCATGCTAAGTTCCTTCTCGAGCTTCCCAGAAGCCTCCCTTCTCCTGTTACATTTTTTAATTGGATGTTGGCACAAGCAGAGGAAACAGCCAATGAGCTTCTCATATTAAGACCATATTTTGCTGAGCTGGACTTGATTCTTGGTTGCTACAAAACAAATCTAAGCTTATATCAGAGGTGACAAACTCTGTGGCCTGTCATTTATCTTTTTTATGGCACTGGTGACACCAACAGTCAGCCAG
>OU015746.1:96490470-96520470 GCA_907169655.1 Acomys percivali | reverse complement strand
CCTCCTCCTCCATCCTCAGCCCAGGTTTGGAGCCCAGTCCCCTCTAGTGACTGAGCCTCCTGCTTGTTGGCGAGTGGCTTTGTGCCTCCTTCGCATCTTTGTCTCCTCCTCCAGCGAGGCTCCGGCGCCCCGCACAGGGTCTGCAGCGGCCGCAGCAGCAGCAAAAGCCAAGTCGTGCCCTAAACGGCAGCCCGGGGCCGCACCCTCACTCGGTGGCTGCGCGCAAAGACGCCAGCCGCGCCACGCACCGTCTGCGTCCTGCGCCCCGGCCATAGCGCATCCACGCCGCCAGGGCGGTCGCTCCGGAGCGGAGCCCGGCCGGCGGGCCGGGTCAGGGTGGGTAGCCCAGTTTGCAGCCTGCTGGAGGTTGCGGTCGCTGCAGCTCTGGCGGCGCGCACACCCCTAGGCTTACGCACCAAACGCCTCCTCCCTGCGCCACGAGGATGGAGCAGCCATCCCAACCCAGGACTGGCGCAAGGTAAGGTGCAGCCGCCTGTTGCTTTACGCAGAGCGCGGGATCAGCTCCCAGTCGGGGTGCCTAGGCCATCTCTCTGGGTAGCAAAGAGCCGGTCACCGCAGTTCTGAGCCGTGTCGGTCCAAATCTTCGGGTTCCTTTGACACAGATATTTGAAGATACCCCGCCTGGCAAAGGGAAGTCGACCCTTTTCGCTTTCGTGCAGCCAGGTGCCTTGCAGCAGTCTGCAAACTTTTGTGACCCTCCCTGCGTGGTTCTCACCTGGTGTGGTTCCTGTTCGGTTCTCTCTTGCGCCCTTCCCCCAGCTCCCCTTGCCTTAATGCATCTGCCCATTTCTCTCACTGTGTTCTTGCAGTTCGACTTTTTGCTCCCTGCAGCTCGGGTTCCAGAGGCGAGGGCTCGGCATCTAGTAGTGCCTCTCCTGCCTGTCGCAGTTGCGTAGGGGCAAAGAGGGCGAACCAGGATAGGTGGGACTCATGAGAAGGCTGCTGCCACCCGAGGTCTTCATCCAGGGCGGTGGGTGCCAGACCGCTGGAGCCGGCCACCCTCGATTCGATAATAAAAATTCCCCGAGTGGCTTTCGGTTATGATTATGTGCCATGGGAAATACAAGTGTTGATCTGGGTGGGTGAAGTGGTTCTCGGAGGAAAAGATCCCCCTTGAGGATGCGGGAGGCAGTGGAGGATGAGCTCTGCCCAAGGGTGAGGGGAGCAGAAAGGCTCTGCTAATCTGGGCATCCCACCCTGGCTACTGAAGAGGATTTGGAAGAGAGATTCAAGTCCGGTCCGGGTGGAGGCCGCTGGCCCGGGTGTGTAAATACAGGGGGAGGGGCTAGGTACCTGGGAGGTCCGGAGGTGGGAGGCAGCCCTGGAATTCCTGCCTAAGGGTATTTAGGAAGGCTGACTGCTTCTGCCTGGGGTAGATAGAGCTCCTTCCCCAGGAACAAACAAACCTCTGGGCTACATTCTGAATGCGTTGGCATCTTGGGCGGTGACTGAATGTTCAGATCATGGACCGCGGAAGCTGTCTCTGGCTCCAAGAGGACCGACCACAGCCCCTCTCCTCTCCGGCATCCGCTTTCTACACCTCTTCAGCTCCGCAACAGGGTCGGTAGATCTACGCCCACCTCTGACAGCTCTGGGGCGTCAAGGATCTCTCCATGTCCCAGAATGGGAAGGGAACTCCTGGCCTGATCCTTAAGGTTATATGTATGAAAAAGAAGCGAAGGGAAGTCCCCAGCCAACTCTGTGCTGGGCTGGGGTCTCAACCCTCCAGAGGAGAGTGCAGGGTGGGAGCTGCGCTGGGAGCCACCTTCTCTGCTCTGCTTCAAGATTTGCACTTGGGCGGAGCAAAGGGAGTGGGGGAGCCCTGAGCTGGGCTAGGAAAGATCTTTAGCTTAGAGCTGGGGTGTGCTGTGGAGAGTCTCAGAGAAAGGGGGTGTGCGCAGCTCCTCCAGTGAAGGGAGACCCAGCTTCTTGACCTGGTCTCGGGATCAGAGGTGGTTTTACCCACTTTGCAACCCCCAAATATATCGCCCTGGTTATTTCTGATGGTTTGGTGGATGCAGTGATTGATCTTCCTTTGCACCCCAGCCACTTGGCCTTCAAGACCACTTGTGGGAAGGGGCCTAGGGGACCCACTGGGAAGAAAGAGTGCCCCTCTCTCGTGTCTCTAAGCCCTTCATCTCTACCCTGGGGAGGAACACATCACCATGTCTGGGAGAGGAGGTGCTTAGCTCTCTTCAACCCATCTCCAGGGACACTTTGGGTTAAGAGTCCTGCATGCCTCTGTCCCTGCCTGGCTGGGTGGGAAAGCCTATGGCGGCTGTACAGGGAGTGAGTGGACAGCTCCCAGGTGCTCCCTGCTTGAACTGCTCATATTCCAGCTTCTGTTAGAACAACCTTCCCTAGGTTGTCCTGTGATTGCCTCTCCCATCCTGTGCTAGCTGGGAAAGAGCAGAACTGAAGTCAGTTTGCTTGGCTTTTCAGTCAGAGCCTTTCAGAAGAGGGGTGGACTATCAGGGAGCTAGGGCGAGTCTATGGATTCTATGGTGGTCCCTCCCATTCCCAGCAGCACTTGGGGCTACTAGCTGCCTGCTTCAAAACAGACAGTCCCAGAGCCCAGGACCAAGACGGGGATTCCCTCCAAAAAGCTTCAGATGTGTGGATGTGTTTCTGGGGCACAAAGGTGGCCACACCCTCCCCAGTCAGACCTGGCTGGTGACAGCATGCAACTTCTGAATTACCTGGCTATCTGAGGTAGGACCACTCTGATAGGCTTCCTGATGCTTTTCACCTGAGTTTGTGCTTGCCCTCTGTTTGGAATGTCTCATCTCTTAGGAATTTGAGTGAAGGCTTCAAAGCTTCTCTGAGGTGGCTTGGGCCAGAGGTTGAACTGTCTGAGGAGACTGGGGTGATCAATAGCAGTGCCTTTTAACATTTGTGGGGGTGGTTCTGCAGGGCCGGACACTTACCAGGATATTGTAGATGCTTGTGTTACTTTTAATTTAGACAATAGCTAGGTGAAGTAATTTGATGTGATTATATAAGTGGGAAAATCAAGCCATGGAAAATCAGTTTCCTCTGTGTCACTGGTACATAGTAGGACTGGTTCACCTACTGGGCAAGCCCCGAACTCACAAGCAGATTTTGTAGTAAAGGCTGTCCACAGGAGACGTGAATGACTGAGGCCCCTTCTGTTGTAGTCTAAGCCCAGGGGTGTATGTGAGCACTTAGAATCTGGAGCATAAGAACTGATGTGCTGTCTTCAGAGTCGGAGTCTCTTGAGGTGCACCAAAAGCCAGGCTAAGAAAGCGGCCGTTGTTAAGTTTCTCCTAACATGTTAGTGGGTGTGAGAGGTGGAGTTGGAGACCTATGTGTGATGTACTTTGTACTCAAAAGTCAGAGGCAATTCGGGGTGGCAAAAATATTCCACAGGAGGGTGTCTTTCTGGGGCTTGAATGAGAACATACTGGTGGGAACTTGGAGACCACTATTCAAGAGTAGGAGGGCAGTGGTGCTGGCTACAGCCACTCTGTGAGTTTGTGGCATAAGTAATGTAGAAACCGTTGCCTTTAGACCCCTGGGTCCTGTGAACCTTGTTTATTTCTTATATTTTCCAAAATCTTAAAAGTGCTTAGGGATAAAGCCATTTCTCAGGCCCACCAGAATGGTGAGAATTACAAGTGAAAATGGAAACTTGGTGGCACTTATGTCACCCCCCAATTTGGTAACACACCAGCACAGAGGTCCTGAGTAGTGACAAGAGCAAAACTAAGCAACTATGGGAGTAATCACAAGAAAAAAAAAGTGAGAACTTCTTTCAGAACACATTCACTGTATATGCTCATGCCTTGCACAGTGTGATTATGCATTGTTTTCATTTTAGGTTAATATTTAAAAATAATAACTAAAATCCAGAGCATCCAACTTAGATTTTTTTAATAGCAAGAGAAGACAAAATAGATTCTAAAGCTGGGCAGTGGTGGTGTATTCCTTTAATCCCAGCACTCTGGAGCAGAGGCAGAGGCAGAGGCAGGGGATCTCTTGAGTTTAAGACCAGCCTGGTCTACAAAGGAAGTTCCAGAACAGCCAGGGCTACACAGAAACCTTGTGTTGAGCCCCTTGCCCCCACCCACAGCCCTGTCCCCGCTCCCAAGAAAAGATTCTAAGGAAAGGGTTTGAGACAATTCCATAAATGAAACAAACAAAACAAAAATGAAAAGATCAAAATAGAACTAAAGAAACTTTATCCTCAGGAATTCTGCCTTAAACCATTATAATAATATCTTAGACCACATCCACATTTGAGTTTTCTATGTGACTGCAATTTGGCACTGTATTTTATCTGTATACTGTGACTCTGAATATTTTCTGACAATGCAGGATGGATCAGACTTTTAGATTAGAGATGGCCATCTGCTTTTGTGTACTCTACACAAAATCGTAGCTATTGATTTAGCTCAGCATATGACGTGGCCGTTTCCTAAGACAGTGAAGTCTGAGGTCTTTTCTTGAGCTATGGGACATGGTGAGTTCCTGTGACAGTGAAGTCTAGAACCTTCTCTTGAGTCAGTGGTATTTCCTCAAAGTGGTAAAGTAATTGAAAGGCCCATACAATGCTTCATAAATTAATGAATAAGTCTTGGAAAGAGAACTAATGCCATAAGAATGGGTTTTGCCTTGAAGGGACATAAGCAGATTAGGAAAGGTTATAACATTTATCAATTCATTCTGTGCTTTATGTTGATACTTTCCCAGTGCAAATATCATTACACTCTTAGGCAGTTTGCTTTGTAAAGTGTTTTAGTGCCTTTATTGGGGAAAAATATTATTAAAATGTATCGCAAACTGTTTCCAGTATGATGGAGAAAGCTTGATAGTGCACTCTGTTTCCAAATATAGGCTAGTTTCCTGTTTTTCTTCCCTTCCGCTTTCATCTCTCCCTCCCTCCCTCTTTCCTGCCCAGCCATTCTTCCTTGGGTTATTGATAGTGTTGGTAGACTCTCCACTACCTTCCCAGGAGGAACTTTCCCAGGAAGTGTCTCTAGAAGAGGGCGGGGCTGCAGGAACAGTGCCCCTTGCTTACTTAAAGCTAAAGTGCTAGTTGGGAAGCTTCTCTCCAGCTCTCCCATGGTCTTCTATTCTACCCTCACTCTGACTTGGAGGAGCAGACATTCTCCAGGCCTGCCCTCCCCTGCTGCTCTTCTCCCTGCCCCACCTCCCCTGGTTCTGTGCTCACAGTGACTAAGCAATATGCTTGGCTAGGAACATGGGCAGGAGGAAGGTTCTGACCTGGCCTCTGGGATTCCCTACATGGGGCCCAATGAAATTCCCCACAGGATGCTTTCCACCCATCTCACAAGTCAAGCCTTCACCTTCCTGTGTCCAGTGTCCAGACATTTATTGGGATAGCCTGTCTGTTCTTCCATCTGTGTCTTAGAGATACCTCCCCTCAGTGCAATGGTTATTGTTCCTAATTGGGATGGTGGTCTGTCTTCAGCTGCAGACCCTCAGGAAGGGCAGAAATGGGCAGCCAGCAGGTACAGGAGGGCCAGGTGAGAGGTTAGAGCAGCAGAGAAGGCAGATTGGAAAGGAAGACCACAAGGAACTGAACCAGGCAATGAAGAGAAGTCTTAGCACAAGAGAGTGACGTCTAATATTATGCCCAGACTCAAGACCAAGAGGAACAAAAACACCAAGGGAGTGTGAGGCATGTCACCTGAAATGGTGAGGAAAATTAAAGAAATTAGAGCTAAGGAGCTCCTAATTCTCTGTATCTGCTCAGAAGTACACGTTTCTTTCTCACACACGAGAGTCACTCATTACTGTCCCTCCCATGTTCCTGGCCTCTTACCACCATTTGTGCTACAGTGCCCTTGGCAGATCAGGTGAAGCTGTGGGGCCCTGGAATAATATGTTTACATGTATTACACACATTCACTCCTAGCCGCTGTTGCTCTCATCTCAGGCACCTATGGAATGCCAGTATTTACATAACCTCTGTGGCTGACTTAGGTGCTACCATTTCAAAGTAGCAGTCAGTGGAAGTGCGGAGCTAAGCACACTACAGGATGAGTGAATGCCTCACCTGTAGGGTGCCAGATTCTTAGCTCTACTGCTTCCTATGAGGCCTGTGTTGGCATCAGGATGGAATGCTACATTGTGATGGAAAGTTAATGAATAAACGTTGTGACTTCTGTCCACTACATGGCCTGGTGACTTGGGTTTTGTTCATGGATGTCTTGCAAGTACATGACCACCTAAGGACACTGGACCATGGTGACTACTGCACTGCCAGGGAGCCTTGGAAGATGAGAAGCATCAATCTTACTTCTCCAAACTGCTGGGTGTACACTGATATGAATCTTGGTGGTGAGTTGTAAATACAGAAGGCTCATGGCTGCTTTTGCTGCCCAACCTTTCTCCTTAGGCAAATCTTCACTTCTCCACAACAAGGAATTGCTTTTTCTTCCTTACTCATAGGCATTAGGACTGTTGAAAAATGAAGAAGACTGTTAGCTGAAAGAATATCCCATATCAGGACCACTGGCAGGCTGTGGAATGCAGCTCTAAGGACTGGGCAAAAGAGCTTCTGGGAGCAGCTGCCCCAGAAGCACCTGTGGTAATGCTGGGATGAGCACTGGCTGCATTTCACCTTCCAGCAACAGCCCTTTTGGATAAGATTCCCCACGGCCTTGGCAGGTATGGCCTGCCATGAGACTATAGTGCCTCTCAGCAGTGTCGACTTCCTTGCCAGCACATTTCCCTTTCAGCAGCACTGCCAGTGGTTTTGAGAATCTTACTTCCTTTCCCTGAGCACTCTTAAGGTAGGGAACGGACAGTGGACTGCAGTCATGATGTGTTCCTTAAACAGATGGCTCTCATCATCTTGCATTGGGGGCAATGACTGAATGCCCCACTCTTGAGATATACAGTTTAGTTTGTTATGATTACTAAACAGAACCTACTTTAGTAGAAAATCATGTTCTTCAAGGAAATCTCTGGCTTAGAGAGCAGAGACAACATCTCAGAAACCAAAATTGTCTTGATGTGCTATCAGTTCATCTCTTTGATCATATGCTGGCATTGTGATGCATGAAATGTTCAGTGAGAGGACAAATGGGTACTCAGACCCCTCAAAAGCCCCAACAACATGGACTGTAGTGGCTAAGAGTATGTCTTTGGGATTATAATCCATGCACTAGCTTCCCTGTGTGAGCAGCTTCACACCCTTGTATGTGCTTAGGCACAAGTACAACGATGGAGGGCAGACACCTTGTAATATTGAGGGCCAAGGATACTTGGAGCGTTTGCAACCCTAGAACTAACAGATGGGTGTGCATGCTGCAGAGGGACACGATCTGGTTGGCAATGGAGCTGCGTGGATAAGAGAATGATGGTGAGGAAGGGGATGACAGGCCAACTTTCCTTGTACAGATCATTAGGCGAGAAGTAGAGGGGATAGACAAGGATTTCCTGAAATTTCACTGTGGGAGAGCACAACTTGTACCCAACTCTGTTACTCTCTATTAAAACATTAGATTCAATCTGGTTGTTGTACACAGGAGGGTTTCACCTCTAGGGCAGTGTCACGGTCCTTCACTGGCTCTTCCCTGCTTCTTTATCGTGTTCCTTGGCATCCTGTAAGCACCTCTGGGCTGGAGCTTGGTTTGTCGTCGTCCTACTGACAGTTGTTCCTGTTCTTCTCCCCAGTGCCCTATTGGCATTTTAAAGTCAGTCGGGTGGGTGAGTGTTTAGGCTACAAAGGAGGACACCTGCCAGGAAGTCTAGTTGTGAAATTTCCCTGCAAACACCATAGCCCTGCTTTACTCTTACCATGCTACTTGCAAAGAATTGCTGCTCTTTCCGTTTCTCCATCCCATCTTGTCACAACATGGAGCTTTTATTAACTACACACATCTATCCATCTAGAGCTAACAGACCAAGTCTCAATACCCTTTCTGCCATTTTCCAGCCAATTGAGAGACTGGGATATCATCCTGTCTTTAGGATGCCTCAGTTTTCTTTATGTGAAATGGATTTAAAAATAGGCAGTTGAGAGAATTACAGTGTCTGGCACCTGCCAAATAACACTTAAAGCATTGTTATTGACATCAAGCAAATCATAGTATTGATAGCTGGCTGTGTGCTTAGCACTGAACATGTACCTGTGAAAACAGACTGATGGACTGGAGAGGTAGCTTCCTGGTTAGCAGCACTTGCTGCCCTTGACCTGAGTTCAGTTCTTAGCACTCACAAGGCAGCTCAAACTATCCATAACTCCCATCCTAGAGGATCCAAAATCTCTTGAGTCCCCATGGGCACTGCAGGCATGTAATACCCAGATAGAAATGCAGACTACATACCTGTACTCATCAAATAAAAATAAAGATAAAATAAACACATTAAAAACAGCATGAAAAAATGTTCCAGAGCTCTGAACAAAGCTTGTTGTCTATTCCAGGTTTATGAAAATTGACTTCCTGGAGCCTGAGGCAGTTAGACTGACTTCAAAAGATGATCATAGGTTCCCATCCAGCAGTGAAGACAGACAAGGAGGCAACACATTAGCAGAGGCAGAGATGGGGACCAAATGAAAGTCTATTAGGATTTTGTACCAGAGGAAGAGGATTATATTTGCTTGGTGCTTTGATGCTCCAGGAAGCAAGCTACGGTCTCCTGTTGTCTGTTGACTGTGCCCAAGCAGGCCCCAGCTTCAGCTCTCCCAGGCTGTGTGTGACACCCTCAATGCAGTGGTTGGACTCAGTCAGTTAAAGTGGACATGAAAGCCTGCATGGCAGTATGTGATTGTAATGTCAACACTTAGGAAGCTGAGTCAGGAAGATTTTAAAAGTGGCTTGGACTACGTAGTGAGGCTTTTTATTAATACAGACAATAAAAAAGCAAGAGAGAGCACACAGTCAGGTTATATTTAGGTGCCCGCCACAGAGGGGAGTCTAAGTTCCAAGCCTGTTTAAATGTGTTAAGATATGCAACTGAAATTCCTTCTGTTGGATGTGATTCTGCCTGTCAGTATCTGTGAGCATAGGTGAGTCCCATAAGCTCTGAGCATCACTTTTCTGCCAAATGCTTACTATATTTCTTGCCCTCCATACCTTACTGCCAGAAGTCTTTGGATGATGGAAGTCAAGTTTGTGCAAATCAGACAAACGTTGATATAAGCCACAGGTCCTTGTGTGCTGTGACAGAAGCAGACCCAGGACAGACTCAGAATAGCTCAGTCGTTCGAGGATTCCCAAGTGCTGGCACATGCCTCCTAAATTCCAATAGTGGGTGGGGGAAGGGGGTCCATGGGCATGCTTCCTGCTTCCTTCTGTGCACTGCACTCTGCAGACTTGGACTTTGCGCATTGGAAGTCTATGCCAGAGATCCAGCCGCAAGTCTCTGATTGTGCAGCAGGAGTGCAAGGTGACAGGTGCCACCTAGCTCCTTCCAGGAGATGAGGGAGGAACTTCTTTCTGTGCAGGCAGGGGCTCATTTACATCAACTGTCCGTCAGGGAGATATCAGACTGAACTTGGCTTTGTCATTCTTCTCTCTTGATCCCTTTCCGTCCCAGTCTAGTTTTGATCATGCAAGATTCCAAGGAGATGATCAAACCTTCCGAGAGAGCCTGCTTATTTCTAGGTGAGGAATTGTGCTCAGTGCACACTGGTTTTGACATTGTCAGGAGACAGACACGCACCCCCAACACACACTCATCACTTGACTCACATCAAGTCACTGGATTAAAAGAAATCTGATGCTGTGGCTTTATGGAAACTTTGGGGTTTCTTATCCGTCACCCACGCTGGTGTCTGATTGATGCTACACTTATTTGTTCATGTGTTGCCCAACTCAACATGGTCACAGGCAGATTCAAAGAGGCAGGAAAGCCTTGAATCGTAGATACCTGACTAACGAGAGAGCTCAGTTGTTGAATGTTTAAACCCATTGCTTCAGGAACAGACCTGAACTTGGGAGTTCTAACTCACCTGGAGACACCCAAAGCCTGAGCCATCTGGGTCCTAAGGACTGACATATCTCTTGCCTTTGTAGATCTTCCTCAGCTGTCCCTCTGATCTCTGTAAGTGCTGATCCCCAAAGGAGCCCAGGTCTCCATCTCCTGAGTAGACACATGTCATATGTGACATAGAACCTATTCCGTACTGGCAATGTTGAATATATTGGGCACAGAGATGGAACAACCCGCTTTGTATTAAGTAGGCATCCTAATTCAAGGTCCCGGTGCATTGCTATTTGGAGACAGAGCCTTGGCAACATGGTTTGGGTGAGGGGGGGGGGGTTCCCTTCAAATGGCCTTGCTTCTCCAGAAGAAGAAACACCAAAAGCTTGCCTCCTCTCTCACATGCAAGGAAAACCATGTAAAGACACAGTGAGAAGATATTTACTGCCATCCAAGCGAAGCCCATGCCACACTTGACCCTGCTGCACCTTCTCCAGAAAGGTAAGAGAACATTTCCTGTTGTGGAAGTCACCTTGCTCAATATCATCCTGAGAAGAAGTCACTGAGAGCCAACTTGGGTACTCAGCCTCTAGCTGAGTAAGAAGGAACCTGTTTGTTCATCTGGGGTAAACCACAGTCTGATGGATAGTAGGCCTTCAATAGCTATGTACTGAATGAATGTGTGAGCTCCAGCCAAGAGTAAAACTTATGTTCCACCTGGATAGTTGGGAAACAGTTAATTCCATGTTAAATAATCCCTGTGATGCTAAATTGAAATAAGAATAAATTAGATTTTCTTAGGGAAGTACACATACTACCACCATCACCATCACCACCACCACACCCCAAGATGTTAATGAGTTCACCTTTCCTTACTGGCTAACCCCATGGAGATATAAGGATAGTAAAACAAATACAGTCAGCATGCTTCCCTGTTTACCCAGCATGAAGCATGCAACCTCGTCTAGACATTAGCGATTCCATCAAGGTCTCCTGGAACTAACTCTTCTTGATAGAGAGCTTTCAAGTTTGGATGCTGACTTGCTCAGATCCTCCTTTCCTTGAGATTACAGAAAGAGAATCAGCTGACCCTTCCCTTTTCAAAGGCTTAGAACCCTGGCATCAGCAGGGCCTGTCCAGATCCAGTGGTCAGCCTGCCACAGCAAGCAGGATTTTCTGACAAAATGGTGCCTGTATGATTCTCTCTTGCTATAAGAAATGACTCAGAAACTATAAGGAATTCACTCCATGGGGCTTGCTCCTTGTCAGCAGAGCCGTGGTTTCCTCAAGGTACTCTTCCTCTTTAATCACATCGGGTGCAGCTGAGTTCAGAACCTGTGGGTGTGGGGTTTGAAGTCTGAGGTGCTTAGGTAACAGCATTCCAGTTGTATAATGGGGAAAAACATTGACAATATTAAATAGTAGGCTGAATCTCTCTCTCTCTCTCTCTCTCTCTCTCTCTCTCTCTCTCTCCCTCTGCCACCACTCTCTCATGTTAAAACATGAAAAAAAATGTCTAAGGTCAACAGTGCTAGTTTTAGCCAGGGCTGTTTCTATCTACTGGGCAATGGTGTCATGATATGCAGGTCTCCAACATGAGTTTCTTTCCTTGAACCTGTATTTATTGTGCAAGGCTCACTTTCCTGTCTGTGGGGAGGGCACTGCAGAGCTGAGTAGCTGAGGGAAGTCATTTAGGTACATAACAGGGAAGATGAATTCACTTTTCTTGCTGAAGGTGGAAATGTCACCGTTTTGCTGATTTATTGGACTACTAGGAAATTGGTGCTAGTGTCCCACCCTTTAAGACATCTCCCAACCTGCTCCCCGCCCCCCAGTCCACATCAGCTCCAGGACTTCCTCTGGCGAGCCTTTCTTCTCTTCAGGGAAGGAAGTCCAGTTTCTTCTTTCTCTTTCCTTGGTGCAGATCTTCAGGAGGACCTTCTTCCCACAGGGAGCAGGCTACAAAGCATCAGTAGGACCCTGAAAGGACCAGGTGGTTGAGTGAACGGTACAGATGGCAGATGCTTCCAGGCACAGGTTGCCTAGAGTACAGATCTTTCCTGTGGTTCTTGCAGAGGACTCCTTTCACAGTCTCCTTGAACCTGTGCAAATCTCTTTCATGCATATATGGAGATAAAGAGAGAGGGGGAGGGAAGAGGGAGAGAGAGAAAGAGAGAGAGACAGAGACAGAGACAGAGAGACAGAGAGACACACAGAGAGAGAGAGAGCCTAGTGTAGCCCAAACTGTTCTCTAACTCACAGTCCTCCCACCTCAGCCCCCCAAGTGCCAAGACTCCAGACCCAAAGCACCCTGAGCAGATTATGCTATTGCCTAACGTGTTATCAATGATTAAACAATTATCTGCAGTACACCCCTCAGGAGTTGTCTCAGACATTAGTTAGATGTGTTTGACCTGACTGGGCTTGACTAGTTGCCCATTTGAATTTTTAAATTTTGTTTCAATGACTGCATCCTTCTTGTCTGTGAGGGTAGTGTCCATAGGAAAGACTGGCAGCATAGTAAAGACCCCTGCTGCTTCCATTTCACCTCTCTAGGTAGTATGAATTCTGGGATCAACATGGTTTTAAAGCTATACTATTTTAAGACTGCAAGGATCTATATTTTCCTATCAAAGGGAAACTGACTTTTATTGATGACTTCAAGTGAACAGGTGTTAGTGATGTAATCTCCGATGCCTTTAGCATGGAAGGAAATGCCCAATTCCACGTGGTGGTCAGTGGAAGTGCCTAGGGTGCTGGAGTGGGAACAGAAGCCCTTGGGTTTTTTTTTTTTTTTCTTTTTCCAATGACTCATACACTGTTCCAGCCTTCTCTATAATAGCCAGGGCCAGGTGGATAAGGTTTAGCTCGGATTTCATCTGTAGAAGACGGTATCCTTGGAATCAGCTGGTAGACCCCTAGAGAGTGATTTACCTTAAAGAGTGTTGTTTGTTGTCCACTAACACAGTGTTTTACTATTTCATTGAAGTAGTTAGTAATGACATTAAATAAGACGAGGTCTCTCTCTGTGTAGCCCAAGATGACCTTGAACTCATGATCATCCGATCTTAACCTCCTCAGTGCTAGGTTTACAAATCGGTGCCATCGTGCCCAGCCTTCAATAGCCACATTCCATGTGGTCTTGGATATTGTTCTATTGTTCAGCAGAAATTCATCATCACTAGATGTCTAGATAATGTAAACTTTTCATAGTTATGGCTTCTATGACTCTGATAAACCCAATAACCAAGAGTAACTTGGAGAAAATGATTTTTTCAGCTTACATGCCCTGATCACTATATGTTCTGAAGGGAAGTCAGGGGAGGAACTCAAGGCAGGAACCTAGGGACAGCAACGGAAGCAGAGGTCATGGAGGAGTGCTGCTTACTGGCTTGCTCCTCATGACTTGCTCAGTCTGTTATCCTGTAAACTCAGTACAAGCCGCCCAGAGTTGGCACTACTCAGAGTGCGTTGGACCCTCCTACATCCATCATTAGTCAAGAAAACGCTCATTTACGTATAGACATCTGAGGGAGGCACCTTCTGAACTGAGAGACCCTTTTCCCAAATGGCTCTATCTTGTGTAAAGTTGACAAAAACTAACCAGTACACCACACTAAACATACAAGAAAAAATATATAATTAATCCCAATAATATCTTAATAAAAGAATAGTATCTTAATATATAATATATCTTAATATATAATATAACAATATCTTAACAAAATATTTTAACAAATAATAATATTAAACTTTATTGAGTTTTGTTCACATTAACCTTCCAAGAGGTAGCCTATATTCTTGAATTATACAACACCAAATGCTAAACTCTGAATTATTACTGGAAATATTTGGCTTCTTTTTAGATTTCATTAAATGTATGCTATATAGTCAGGTTTTTGCTACATATTAAGACATTTTCCAATAATGGAAAATGTTTAAGTGTTGATTTAATCACAGCTACATAAAATTAAGCGCTTCTTCCTTCATTCTCTCCAGACATGCCCTCCGTGCTCAGTAGCCCAACATGGTTGCCAGACAGCAGAGATCTAAGTTATATGTGGAAACCGTTGGGAAGGCACCTCAGCACAGTGTGAGTGGTAGTGTCTGAGAATCAGGGGCACAGTTCTCCTAGGTCTGTGCTCCACTCTCTGGATTTCTTTTTTAATCTTCTGGTGATCCAAGTATTTTCCCCAAATCTTCCATCATCTCTGTTTTATATGGCCCCCCCAATGGGCCTTTCCTCATGAATATTCATTTTTCATATCTTGGGTACTCAGTGGTCTCTGCTTCATGGGCAGAAAGTTCAAGGTTGAGTTTAGGTAGAGAGATCAAGAAAGGAAATTGATGCTTCGTCTCCTGATATGAAGAAAAAAAAAACTCATTTTCCTTCTGTGAGTTGCCCAGAAAGGCTCATACTCTGGATGCCTTTGATTCGGAAGATATGTGCTCCAGATAAAATGTTCTCACTCCAGCCCCCAACCTCTCCCTGAAGTGATCCAGGATGGCCTCATTTAAGAAGCCTGCCTTTGAGCACCCCTTCCTTGCAGTTCTTCTGGCAGTGGCTCTCATGGTGTGTTCTGAAAACCTTGTTTTTGACAACAGCTTGTGTTTGTTAAAGAAAAGGTCTGGGCCCTGCCCCAAACCAACTAGGTCAGAATACTGCAAGTGCCCTGTTTTTAGCAAATTCCCTTAGTAATCCTTATCCCTAACAACCCGAAAATCTATTGCTTTATCTAGATTCTCAACTTAGAAATGTGGGTTCCGTTGCATTGACGTTGTTGTACAGAGGAAGGGCCCCATCTTTCCACACAGGCTAGCTTCCAGTTAAAAAATCATCCTGCCTCAACTTCCTGAGAGATGAGAGAGCTGGGATTATATATGTGCACCACCGTATCTGGCCTGGATTCACCAGCCCTACTTTCTTTTTCATCTTCTTTCTCTGTTCCTGGAATGTGAGTCATCCCAAAGGGCCCACGATATGGTGTTTACTATATTCCCTTTCTGTTCAGGTCATCTAACTATGGCACAGAGGGTATCCACATATGGCTAGTGAGATGTTTTCAGAAACAGAAGTCAGAGAAGCCTGTGGAAAACTAAGTCTAGAAGATTGTTGTAGATGTAGGGCTATGTAGGCATGATGTGTTCTTGGGAATATGAAGATGAGAGTACTATCCAGTTGGGTTGGAAGTTGAGTGAAAAGGCACAAATGACTGAAAAGTCTCTGGGTTGGTTCAGAGAAGGTGCATTTGGTGTTCTGCCAAACATGGATCTGAGAAAGAACACTGGAGACTTGAGATAAATTAAGGTCTGAGCAGGGAAGCAAAGCCTTGTGAATGATAGGGGAAAAAAAATGTAATAATTGCTGAGTCAGATACTTCACAACTGTGGGAGATATACAGAGTATAAAGTCCTAGCAGGGCATAGCTTGGGGAATCAAGGACAACGTAGTGATCAGGGACCATACATAAACAGCAAGAGGCCTGTGATGGGCGATGGGCCTAAAGTGATTGTAGAATAGCTGGGGTCAGAAAATAAGTCAAGGGATTCAGAGAGAGAGAGAAGCCAAGGCTGCCTGGGACCTGAGAATGAGAATGAGTCCAGTGCTTTAGCACCTTGGGTGGCAAGAAGAAACATGAGATCTTGGCCTTGGAGTTGCAGACACTGCCTCAGACACTGAGGATGCCAACTGAGGAGGAGCTGAGAGACCTGGAGGACCACTTTTGTTCTCACTAAACAGACGAGCTTTGAAGCTGTGGCAATGTATGTCCCATAGACAGTGTCATCCTGGTGAGACACTCCCAAGACACAGGCAGACTTATCCTACCTGGAACCCCATGGTCCATGCACTAAAGTCAACAGAACACAGTTACCATTCTACATGCTCGAGTCAGTGCAGACCCACCTTCTATGCTCCCAGATTAACACAGAACACAACCACATATCTCATGCTCAGATAAGTACAATATAGAGTCACTGTTTCCTGTATCCAGGCCAACACAATATAAAGTCACTGGTCCCTGCACCTGTTTCAGTACAAGGCAGAGCTACCTCTTCTGTACTCTATAGAGCCCTAGACTAGATGTAGCAGAAAAGAACATGGAAAATGTTAGGAGAAGGAGTGAGATGGTAGCCCAGGTGTTGTTGCCAGTAATGCATAGTGCTCCGGGCCTTGCCAAATACTGTGTCTACTGCCTTCAGCATCTGAATGGATTGGAATAGAGGATTAACTTGATTAAATAAGTGTTCTCTTTAGAGATTATTCATATACTTGTGGCAGTAGAGATTTTTAAAAAATTTTTAAAAATATATGAGAAACTTAGAGATTCAATTTTCACAGAGAACCCCAAAGAGTTTTGGTTTAACGTGGTTAATCATGGGAACCATAATAGAAAATAACACTAAGAAATGTTTATTACTCTATGCCGGGCAGTGGTGGCACACACTTTTAATCTCAGTACTTTCGAGGCAGAGACAGGCAGATCTCTGTGAGTTTGAGGCCAGGGTGGTCTACAAAGTGAGTCCACAAAAGTGAGAGTTACACACAGAGAAACTGTCTTGAAAAAAATTAATGTTTATTACTTTTTAAAATGGCAGTAATGTTATTAAATTCATGTAAAAAGAATTATATATTTTCAAAAATCTAATGTGTTGAGGAGCTGGGCATGACTATGTTACATTTTCCTGTTGCCTGGTATAACACAGGACAGCTGGATACACACATGCTTCTGTGTTCATTAATGTTTTACAAGATTTATGTAAATGATGTGTCTGTGTATGGCTATGTGCACATATATGCAGGTGCCTACACAGGCCAGCCGCAGAGGATTTCCTGGAGCTGGGCTGTCAGGCAGTAGTTATAAGCCACCTGATATGGGTGGGGCCTGCTCTGAAACATGTAGCCACCTCTCCAGTCCCATGTGTTCACTATGTTGATATGCCCAGGTGAGGGAGCTTTCAGAACCCTCCACTGAATACTTGTAAGAGAACAGACACAGAGAAAATGAAGGCATGTAGCACAGCATACTCACAAGGAAGGAGAAAAAGATAGATAGAAGTTAGTAACCCATAGGATACAGGATGGAGGACAGGGAAGAGTCTCTGAAATGTCCTGGCCAGTGAACAAGCTGTGGGTACAGAAATGGGGACATTGCTCCACCATCCCAACACCAAGCAAGTGTTCTTCCCATGAGGCAGGCCTGAGATGAGAAGGGTTAGGGTTAGTGAGTATTTTATAGTATGATCTTGCTCAAATTGGCATTGGAATGGGCAGTTACTAGGCGCATTCAAGTCACCTAGTAGCTGTGCATTCTTGGACAACCCACCCATGGTCTCTGGGCTCAGGACCCTGGACTGCTAAAGTATAGAAAGCATGGAATTGCAGGATTCTGACACAGATCTGAAGAGTGATCTAGTAGATTCGGGGATTCCATTTCTCTCAGATTGCCTTAGAAGCATAGAAGGCTTCTTAACCTTAGCTTGACTAGGAAATGAGTAAGAAAGCCATCAGTATGCTATCAGAGGAACGTAGGCTTCAGCTGTGTGTCTTGAACATTGTGGTCTTGTTTGTCGAGGTGCAATTCCCTTAGACTGAAAACCTGGCCTAAGGTTTTTAAACTTCCTATTTTATTTTTTTACACTGATTTTGGAGGAGGAACAAGAGGAGGCATAAATAGCATGATGGCGTGTGGAGTACAGAGGGAAAGCCATGAGAATCTCTTCTTTCTTTCAACTACGTGAGTTCTGGGGATGAGCTCAATCCACTGGGCCTGCCAGCAGGTGCCTCTCACTCACTGAGCAATCTCACTGGCTCTAGTCTACATACTTCTTGAACAGGAAAAAGTCGAGCTAAGTATACAGACACAGATTCACCCCCGTCGACACATGCTACCTAGAAAATGCTACCATCTTCCTCTCAGGGTCCTCTAGCATAGCACTGTGCTGGTTGAAGGGGTTTTATGTGGGTATATTTTTGTGCATACTTGTAAGTGCTTTTATAGACATAAGGAAAATACAGCAAGCATCGCAAAGTCATTTATATCAGTCTTAGTTTTGTGAGTGATGTTGAAGATGGAGTTTTGGAAGGTGCGTTCAACAGTACCAGTGCAGGTGGAATGTGATGTGGTAAGGATCCTGTGCTTGTATCCAGTAGCTGACACGTGGGATGCTCTAACTTAATCATGTTGATGAGGCTTTTGTTCTAACAAGTTCAGAAGAGACCACTTTGCCGGGTGACACGCTAACACCTGTCAGGAGTGTGTGTACTCTTCATTGGTTTGATAACTTACTCTAAACTGTCCTTTTGGGAACCTGAGTTATTTCACATTTTTCTTCTGATTGATTGTTTGGGGTACTTAAAGTGTTAGACTTTAACCTGGATATAATTAGACGAAACAAGCAGGCAAATTAAAATGAGAAGAAATTATGTAAAACAAGTGGCCCTGGATTCTACACAAATGTCAGCATCATAAAGCATGTAACAAAATAGGGTGGAGCAATTCAAATTAAAGGAGACTGCAGAGATAGAGCCACTGAATCAACATGTGATCCTTCCTTCATAGTACCCACTTAAAAACAAAGGGCCATGGGGCACATTCATGAACTCTCAAGGAAGTCTGAGAAGTGAACTGCTTATTGGAGAACAGGATAGTTATAAATTTTAGTCTTCCTAAATGTAATAAATATCACTAGAGATCATATCTCAGCTTCAGTGTTTCATCCTCAAAGTATGAAGTGCATCCATGTCTCCAACTAATATTTCAATAACTCCATTAAGGTATATCTACTCATTAATTCTCACATATATTGTGCCCATCTATAAGTACATGTATAAATAATGCACACATGTAGATCTATAGGCACACATGTTTATAGGCATAGATACAGTCATAGATATATATGCACACATAAAAACATATATGCACATATAGATCCACACAACAATTTATACACAGACATGCACGTTTAAGGATATATCCATAGACATATATACATATATACACACATATATACATACATGCACACTTATACACTTAGAAGACAGTGAGTGTGATAGGCTATAAAGAGCCACTCTAGAACATTCTTTTTCCATTATTACAATCTTTCTGCAGACATTTTTAAACGTGAAAACTACTAGATCATTTTGAATTTGGTATGTCTTAGACATAAATCCCAAAATCTAAAAATACTATTGTATAGAGCAAGGGACAGGTGTTGAGATGAAAAGAAAAAAAAAAAAAAAAGACCAAAAAAAAAAAAAACCTTCCTTGAGCCTCCAGAGGAACATGTCTCTACCACTCAGAGAGCTACCAAGGCTTTTAGCTAGCTACTCCACAGACAAGAACTCACTACAAAGACACTATCTACCACCAAGGCAGGCTCTGGTCCCTGTTCCTGAGGACAGTTTTAATGGCCTCAGTTTCAATGGATGCAGTCCTTGTATGTTACCACTAATCAGAGGATGCCAACCTCCACAGCTCAGACCCTGCTGTAGTCTACCCGGCTTTGTGACTTTCCTCTTCCTCCAGAGAGTGTTTAGAATGGTTGCTGTGTATAGACTTTGTTCTCAGAGCTGGGGTAAAGCACTTCAAATTCAACATCTAATAGTCTGCGTTGTGGGGTTTGGGGAAGAGAAAGTAGCCAGCTAGACGCATCAGTAAATGGATGGGCGACTTCAAACATTGCTAAGTATTTTAAATAAAACAAAAAGGAGCAAGGATCAGAGCACCTGTCTTCTGAGGAGACCTCCAGCCACTGTCAAGAACGTTTTGTTTTCATGCCTTTTTTTTTGGATGGGGATTGAGTTCACCCTAATGCCACAGGCCAAGAGTCATCTACATCTGCCGAATCAACACAGGTCGGTGTTTCGGGCCTGCATCACATGAACACAGGTTTCACCCAGCTGAAAAATACCCAGCTATTCTCTTCTTCCTCTGGCAGGAGCACGTGTTGTTAATGCTCCTTAGTTCTCACAGCACAGGCCTGAGTGTCCTCAAAGACGTCGATCTCCAACCCACCAGAAATCCCATTGCTGCTTATACTGACAGGGAGAGGAGAGAGCCAGAGCCCCTGGAAGATGCTTCAGGAAGCCTCCTCACAACACTCCTCAGTGCTGCCACCCTGGCATGCCTCTGGATGACTGTCTGCTTTTGCTAATTCGATGTGACAGGTTTCTAAAGCAATTTCAGTTTGTGTCCAAGCAGGGTGGGGGAAAGCAGACATTCTGCTCTCCTTGCAATGCTCCTCAAATCCATTTGGACTCCTGTCCTGGAGGCATTAAATATGTTTTATCTTTTCTCCAGTCACCTTTCCAGTTTGCTCCAGTAATTATATTCCATCTGCAGTGCTCGAGTTTCCCCCAGAGTGTGGAGCCCGTGATGGGACGTCAGCCAGGAGGCCACCAAGGACAAAGAACAAAAACACTACCTCTTGGTATTGAGAATTCCAGCTTTGAAAGCCAGGCAATAGGCTTGGTCCTAGTGTGGAATCAGAAGAGACAGATTGTGTAGGGTTCACTGTATCTCTCCAATTCTGTGCCCCTTGTTTCTACATGGTAAAGTATGCCGGCTCTGGGAAGGCCGGGCTTGGGAAAGGCAACATGAAGTATTTTAGGATGAGTTGGACATGATCATCAGGCCCTAAACTTGGTTCTAGGCCTGACCTGCAGCAGCCCTTGGACACATGCAAGTCGGTACCCTCATCCTCCATCAAGATTTTTTGTATTCAGTCGTTCCTTCCCAGCATCCCGCCCTCCACTGCAGCAGTCTGTGCAGAGAACCTCTGCCATCTCTCTGGTCTGGGGTTCCAGAGATCATATCTCCTCCTGCTCGGCATGCCCCTGTCTCTGATGGAGCACCCCACCCTTGCTGTTCAACTTCCTGGGTGTTTAGCTCAAAAGTCACTACAGAAACAGCGCCACTCCACAGTTTATGCTTTAGCACTTTACCCTGATGGATTTTCTTCATAGACTCTCTCACGACCTCCATTGTTTGTATTTTGTGCTTATTAGCTATTTTTCCCATCAGAGTAAAGGCCCTGTGCTCAATACACCCCAATATATCAGTACCTGCATATACTAAACACTCTGTGAGAAATAGAACTGCCCCATATGCACATTCTTGGCATTAAATCAAAGATCTGTTAGAACTTTGCAAATTATAAGCACCCTGAAAACCTCACTTTGTTAATCTCTGCCTCGTTGCCCATGAAGAGACTCCTTTACTCTGGCCTCAAGTATCCCTTCTGTATTCTTAGAGCATTGTGCATCACTGTCGAGATGTAATGTTCCTGGTGATGGAGATTTGAAACAGGAGAAGCTTAGAACCTGCTACTTACCCGGTAGCTCACGGACTCCGACTCCAGTCCCATGGAGTACACGGCATTTAAACAATGTTCATACCCAGGTAGAGAGACTTAGTTCCGCTTAACTGTGCCAAGACTGGCCTCAGGAAAATGCCGTCATGTCCCAGCATTGAGATGGATAGAGGCCTGCACAGTGACACCTCGGTGGCTTTGGTTTATTGTACCTCCGCAAGACAATAGTGCTGTAATGAACAACACTTGATGGTGAACGCAGTTTGCCAGTGGATGGCATATGTAATTTTCTTCATCTACTTACCTTTGTGGGAAGTTTTCAACCTTTCCTATTTATAACCTTTTCAGTCTTCAATCAATATGTAGAATATGTTGGCTCTGAAAGCGGCTTGATTTAAATTGTGGAGGAAGAGGAAGGGAGTTTCAGAAAGCTCAATCCATTATTCATCATGTTTAGAAAGAGGTGATTTTTTTTTTTTTTTTTTTTTTTTTGAAGTGTGAAGCTATCCTGGTGGAAACTGAATCAGGCAGAGAGTGCTGATGGGAGGTGGTAGGAAGCCCTTGTTCCCTGACACCTTGGAGATAAGGTGCCAGTGTTGTCACCCTACCCCCACTCCCTGAATTTTCATAAGAATTGAAAAGAGGTTCTTTTCATTTCAGAGGAAATGAACAGACCCAGCTCAAGAAAATGAAAGCATGTTTTGAATCTGGGGAAATCACTTTACTTTGAGCTCTAAAACTGTTCTCCCCACTTCCTGAAACCAAGGCTGTGTCTAGCTGCTTCTTCTCTTCCCTTCCCTCTTGAGACAGCCAGCACACACTGCCAACATGGCCTAGGATGTGGGGTCTCTTTGTCTGTCTCCTGCACTATGAGGTGTATATAGTGCAAACACTCTTGACTCATTATATGCCCACTGAAGACTTTCACTGTTAATTTAACTGTCTTAAATGACCAGCAGTTGCAGCACCAAATTTGTCCTGTGAATTATGTCTTTGGATAGAGCAACCTACCCAGGCAGAGAGAATAAATAACCCAGCTGTCCAAGATTCCAAGAGCATGCCTTGTTCCATTTAAGCATCTCATGGATAATAATGGAAATGCTCTGTGGGGAGAGGGAGCAGGTTTCTTAAGAAGAGCACTGGTGGAGTTACAGGTGGAGCCAGAGAGCGTCCTTCTCCCAGAGGAGACATTTTCAGAATGACTCCAATGCGAGCCACCTATATAATGAAAAAAAAATAACAATCAGCATGGAGGCTGGAGTTCAGGTTGTCAGAGGCACTGCTTTTGTTCTGTATCGTCTGACTCAATGCTGGGTTGTCTCGGAAGGGAAAACCATCTTACGGAATCTCGGAATGACGTGAGCAACCCTTTCCCTTGGGTGTAGGTTCGGGAAGCTTCCATTCCTCTCCTGGAGGAACCAGCCTTTGTGCTCTGATGCTCACAGCAGTGCCCTGCCCCTCTTGATTTCTTCCTTGTGCTGTTTCCTGGGGAGGCTTTAATTTGGAATCCTTAACAAGCAAAGCTATGTGAATGGACTGAAGGGAACGTTCCTAGATGCTAGAGGAGTGTCAGGTTTTACCAGACCCTTCTTATTTTATTCCTCAAAATAAAAACAGAAACATGATCCGACTTTCAGTTTTGTGACAGGGGACCTCTTGGTGGACACTCCTTTCCATCACATGGGAAAATGAGGTTCCTCGGTTGGGTTCTAAATCATTCATTCCAGAACCCAAAAACTGCTCCTTCTTCGCTCCTCCTCTGGCTTCATCACCCTGGCCGTTGCCACCAGGTCCATCTTCTGAAGGTGCCACTGAATTCCAGTCCCTCTTTGTTTAAACTGTTAAGTAACTCAACTGTCTGCGTTGCCACAAACCTGAGCCTGGTATATGCAGCCATCTCGCACTTCTGTGTTCATGACGGCCATGAGCAAGACTGACTTTAGTTCATGACTTTAGTTTTCTTCTGCTTCCGTCCACTTCCAGTGTGGCCTCTACTTGAAGCCTTCTCCTCTCTTTGCCCTCGTGTATCCCATACTACTCCATCTTTTTGTGGCCCAGCATAGAAACAAGTAGAGAAGGTTCCACTAACCATGTCTGGGGACAGTAACCTCCTGCTTAATAAAGCCTTTTACATTCTCTTCATCTGTATTTTCTGCCTTATTAATTAAGTAGGCCACATATTTGTGGTTTATATTTGAAGGTTGATTTTAAAAAATAAGCACTGATCTAAGATGATGTCTTACACTCCATGTGTCTCCCTCACCATCCAGCTGATGGCTGGGCTCCTGAGCTCTGAGGGCCATGTCACATGCTGTGTCCGTTCCACTCTTCCACATCCACAAAAGTGTCTGGCAGGAAGTCAGTGCTCCGTGTGACATGAGAGAAGCAACTGAGGGTTGAGAGAAGGGCCACTGGGTATTGAAGTGACCTGGGGCTAGACTAAGGTAGTGAGCAGCCAATGAGCTTCCTATGGGCCACAGAATTATCTTGTACCTAAAATGTGGGAGACCATTTATCTGTTGATAGATCAAGGATTTCATTCAGCCACAAGGAAGAATGGAACTGTGATGATTATGTTATGGGAAATCGGTCATAGTTAGACAAACATCAAATTGTCTTTTTTATAGGGAGTGGATATATTCATGTGTGCTGTGCTATGTAGGCCATGAAAATAAAAAAGGGAGGTGGGCTGTCTTGGTTAGGTTTCGTTACACAGATAAAGCCATAACCAAAGCAACCTAGGGAGGAAGGGGTTGTTTTAGCTCACAGGCTACAGTCCATCAGCAAAGGAAGCCGGGGAACAAGCTTAAGGTCGGCCTGGAAGCAGGAGCGGGAGAAGAGCCAATGGGAAACACTGCTTACTGACTCACTCTCCTCTCGCTGGCTCACCAGCCTCTCTCCACCCCCCCCCTTTTTTTAAAATCTAATACCTGCCCAGGGGAGGTATAATCTGTAGTAGGTTTGATGGCAAAGCCCACTTGTCTGCAGGTCAATCTGATGGAGGCAAATCCTTAATTAACATTTCCTCTTCTTCTCGGGTGACTCTAGTTTGTGACTAGTTAACAAAATCTAGCCATCACAGGTGCCTTAAGAGGGTGTGCAAAAACTGTAACATGAGGCAGAGATAAACATGGGTAATGGGACACATGGGACATGAAAGCAAAAAGGGGGCAGGGTACTGTTTGTAGAGAAGAAGGAGCCCAGCATGAGAGGAACTACAAGGAAGGAGAAAGGCAGTGAGGGAGGGGAACAAGCAAGAGCAAAGTATATATGTACACCCACTCCAGATGCACGCGCGCGCGCACACACACACACACACACACACACACACACACACACACACACACACACACTGGCCTTAATGAAAGCCATTAGTTTGTATACTAACTGAAAGTGATTTTTAAAGGTGGGATTCCCTTGGAGAAGTTGGAAATTTTCTTCTTTTGGCGAAGCCTATAAATCACTCCTCTAAGAATTAACTACAGTTAGAATGTTTGATTTATTTTCTGTCAATGCCAAGTTACCATTCTAGAAGGTGCTCAGGTCCTATTGCAAACATGTACCAGAGGTTGGCGTTGAACCCAGGTCTGGCTGCAGAGCCACTTTCACCATCACAGATTCTTAGTGTCTGGCCTCCTGCCACACTGTGCTGGGTGTTGGCAAGTGGAGCCAGGGATGCTGGGACAGTATGTGATCAGACAGCACCTTCTGGGCTAAGAAAAGAAAACAGCCAGCTTTGGAGGCATTTGGCTTCTGCAAAGCCCAGAGAAAGCTACATGTACCCATGGTACCCAGTAGTAGGACCAGCCGAGGCGCTGTCTCAGTTGAGGCTGGCAGGAGAGCCCCAGTCTTTGTGGGAGCCCCCAGTCTCTGCTTAGGGACCTGTTCCTGGCATCATATGCTGCTAGGAAACGTTAGATGTCACCTCATAGCTGTGAAGTCTGGTGGAAGACAGAAGCCAAGGAATGGCACCCTGGAGCTGGAAAATAAAATGCAGGCAGAGGAGAGGTGGGAGAGCACACGCAGGCTGAGGAGAGGTGGGAGAGCACATACAGGCAGAGGAGAGGTGGGAGAGCACACACAGGCAGAGGAGAGGTGGGAGAGCACACACAGGCCAATGAGAGGTGGGAGAGCACACACAGGCTGAGGAGAGCTCACACAGGCAGAGGAGAGATGGGAGAGCACACACAGGCAGAGGAGAGGTGGGAGAGCTCACACAGGCTGAGGAGAGGTGGGAGAGCTCACACAGGCTGAGGAGAGGTGGGAGAGCACACACAGGCCAATGAGAGGTGGGAGAGCACACACAGGCTGAGGAGAGGTGGGAGAGCTCACATAGGCAGAGGAGAGGTGGGAGAGCACATACAGGCAGAGGAGAGGTGGGAGAGCTCACACAGGCTGAGGAGAGGTGGGAGAGCTCACACAGACTGAGGAGAGGTGGGAGAGCTCACACAGGCAGAGGAGAGGTGGGAGAGCTCACACAGGCAGAGGAGAGGTGGGAGAGCTCACACAGGCAAAGGAGAGGTGGGAGAGCTCAGACAGGCTGAGGAGAGGTGGGAGAGCTCACACAGGCAGAGGAGAGGTGGGAGAGCACACACAGGCTGAGGAGAGGTGGGAGAGCACACACAGGCTGAGGAGAGGTGGGAGAGCTCACACAGGCTGAGGAGAGGTGGGAGAGCACACGCAGGCAGAGGAGAGGTGGGAGAGCTCACACAGGGTGAGGAGAGGCTGGTAAGCAGCAGCAGCTTCCATGTTCTATGCTTACAGCTAGAACACACTGGAATGCCTCAGCCCACACACCCAAATTTTTATGTACAGGTGTAAGTCAGCCCTGCCAAAAGTTTCCAGTGTTTGGATCCTGTCTTGCTCTTTAGATCACATGCATCCCTGAAACTGACTTTAACTTTTAAACCAAACAACCAAACAAAAGAACCACAGATTTTTCGGGGACTAAAATTATTTTAAGCGCATGCCATCTCATTTAAAGGTCTACTAACAAAGCTGTGGCGGCAGTGAGCAGAATAAATGCAGAGATTTCCTAAGAAGCACCCTGCTAAAGGCATGCTCATCTTTGGGGGGGGTGCTCTTCTCTGTGCCATTCTTGAACATGCCCATATACACTTTTACTTGGGCAGAAGCCCAGAGCTCTGATGTGTTGGGTTATTTTTTTTTCTAGAGGGTGTTTGTCAGTGTACAGCACTACCTGGGGCAAGGAGGAAAGATAGGAAAGGTGGCACACCTGGGAAACCTACAAATAGGGAAAAGTGGCCCCCAAACCCAAGGTGGAGTGTGTGGGGTGAGAACACAATGAATGAGAAGTCAGGGAAAACACTCAGGAGTCACAGGACCACAGTGTCCCCCAAAGTGACAATCACCAAGTAGACATAGCTCCTGAACCAGGAAAAAAAGGTGGGGTGGGGGGGGAAGAAAGATACTACGTATGGTAGTTAGTGAAAAGACGTGGCTTGATTCTCCCTGACCATCAGCCCGGATGCCTGGTGTAGCCAGGGCCTAATTCTAAGTAGTTTCTCCCACAATCTAGAATTCCTGTCATGTCCCCTAGACCGAAGCGTGAAGGCAAAGGAAGACTGGGTGGACACAGGAGTTCAGAGGTGCAGACACTGGCCTGTCATTAGTAATGGTTTAGAAGTAGCTGGCATGTCAGTTCTCACTGGCCTGAGCCTCAGGGAGACAGGTAGAGGACTAAAGCAGAAAAATATGTAAACTGTCAAAGGAAGAATTCACCCGGGAGAAATCTAAAGCTTTCCTCCAAACCACAGTAGATAACCCGAGGTTCGGAGAAGCCTCAGCTGTGATGTATGTTTCAGGGTCTGAAGTGATTTCTGTGACACTAACTCCAAGCCAGGTCCTAGGTCATTAAGAGATGTCTATTGCAAAGAGCCAAGCCTACCATCGCGTGCTGAGATAAGTAAAGCTCCGAAGAGACACCACACTGAAGACACTACATTTAGTTCCTAAAAAATGAGTCATGTTATATGGATAGTGGAGAGAATGTTTATAGTGTCCATACCTGGTGGCACCAGATGGCTCCATTTTTTTTTCCATGACTAATTAACAACCTAAAATAGCCTTCATGATACATTTCCTAGATGGGAAAGCAGTCCAGAGCCTGGCAGAATTTCTGTGATGCTCCTCTGTTCCCAGTCTGTTTCTAATAACCTGCACAGTAATGAGATGGAATCATGGTTTAAAATCACTCAAAGACTGGGTGTCCTTGAACAATACCAGGATGGATTTGTAAAAATCCTCAAGTGGATACTCATGTATTTCCCTGATGCTATAGCAGGTCAAACAGGCAGAAGGTGACCCCAATAGCAAAGGTTCGGTGAAGCAATACAGCTTGTATGTAGCAATGACACTCACACTTGACTGTACACTAGACGTCTCCTGAAAGATTTGATACATGTAAGTTCCAAGCCACAGTCGATGCAAAGTAAGTCAGAATTTCCAAGCAGGGACTATGTATGCCATTGGTGGTTTAAAAGTTTTCCAGGTGCTTTGGATGCTTGGCTATAATAAGGTATGGTATAGCAAACCTTGATGAGAGCTGCCAATATGCCGCAGAAACACGTCATAGAAAAGAGGATCAGCAAAGAGTGGCAGGGAATAATTTGGACTCTGTAGACAGAGAAAACAGTAAATGCAAAAGACGAGAAGGGAAAAAGTCTTTATACCTATGGCCCAGATGCCTGGGGGAGAGCAGGCTGAGTATAGAAAGGCAGAAGGGTGCCTCCTAAGGGTCCCTGGGCATCCAGACACTCCACTCTCTGTTCCGGAGGGGAGGAATTGTTGTCTTAATGTGCATGGTAAACAATGCCAGGAGGAAAGCAGACAATGTAAGCTTGTGTCACAAGAGGAGGCTGTCAGTGTTTTAGAATGGCATTTCCTAACTGGAGCCATTATGTTGCCATCTCCAGAGGTTTGGATAGTGTTTCCTGGTATACTTCTTAAAATGGACTTGCTGATTTTTACTTAAATGTATCTAGAAAAGCTACGTCTGTATATCCACCTCTCTAGCTACTAAATATCTCCCTAGGTGGAAAGCTGTAGCCTTTTTCATATGTAGAAGTTCAACTTTTGGAGCAAATGCCACAAAAACAAATCAGAGTGGCTCCTTAGATACTTGCTGCTCATCCTGCATCTGAGATGCTGTCCTTGTGTGGGAAAGGGAAGTCAGTAAATGGTGTTGAAACAAAACATTACCAATCAGGGTAGGCACCATGGATGAAGAATCGGGGCTGGCCAAGGCAGCTCACAGGCTGGGCCAGGGCCTATCCAATCCCTGCATGGGGATGACAGGCATTTTGTTGGAGTTTCCCTGAGAATGTGAGCAGAGCTGCCCTTTGCAACAATATGAATGTTCCCATCAATGCTGGAGGCGTGGTTTCAGCACCTGACAAAAATCACAGCAGCCCATATCCAATGTGCTTTCAGACGGTGTCCTCTCTTCTTATTCTACCTACAGAAAAGGGCCTGATAATCCCAGAAATGATGTATTTGTTAAAAATGTAAGTGAACTTAATTATGCACCTTACACATGAAGAGACCATGGTTTAGAGAGGCTGGGGGAATAGCCAAGGTTTGCATAACTAATTGACAATGAAGCTGGATCTCAAATTGAGCTTTGTTTGACTGCAAAGACCTCATCTCCTTCTATACTTGCCTCCAAAGGACTGTGCCTGGCTGTTCATTTCCCCCAGATGATTTTGGCTCAATGATTTATGAGTGCCCCGAAGAATCACTGCAGAGAAAGAATTGATAGTCTCTGAAAAACAAAGCACGAGGTATGCTGCTGCTGCTGCTGCTGCTGCTGCTGCTGCTGCTGCTGTACAGGCATTGTAGCTAAGAGTTTAATGACAAGTGAGTCCAAACAAAACAAGTGTCTGATAGTTCTAGGAGATCTGGTCATGGCAGAGAAGAGACGATGTAGGAGCAAGAGGTGGTCATGTTCCTACCACAGCCTAGAAAGAGATAGATGAATGTCCCCTTTTTATGCAGTCTGGGACCCCGGATGTACAACGATACCAGCCATGCTCTATTAACCAAATCTAGCTATTCCTTCTTATACAGGCCCAGGGACTTGTTTCTCTGCTGATTCTAAATCCTTTCAAGGCAGCAAGCAAGATCCACTGTCTTTCAGGAACTCAGCTGACTGTGGTGTAGCTGTCATCAGTACATGGTCTTTAAGATTGCTATTGCTTCCAACCTAGCCATCCACTAGGGCCAAGGACCAGGCTAAGGGACTCCCAGGGACCAAGTCTCAGAAGGGGTACCTGTCCTTGAACTCATTTCTTGGACCAGAATTCAGACTGGGCTACAAGGGATGGGATAACTATTGAGATGTAACAAGAATAAATTGATAAAAAAAAACTAAAGAAAAGAAAAACCATAAATATAGTAAAGTCCAATTAATAGTGAAAAAAAAGAAAGAAAACTAGATTCTCAAAAGTATCCCTACCAGAGAAGCAGAAGAAAGACCCCATGTATAGAAATCTGAAGATGGAATATCAGACTTTAGTTAGGAAAGCCACTTAGCAAGTTTGCCCATCTGAAATCACAATCAAGTGGTCCTGTTGCTTTCTACTTCACAGGGTAATATAAGATCAGAATTGAAGTGAAATGTGCACTTCTTGGTAAAGCAACTGAGGGCTTAGTATGTAGGACACACAGACTGAGACCTGGAGAGGGAAGCTCAGGTTAGACCTGGAGAGGGAAGCTCAGGTTAGA
>OU015746.1:96471490-96490460 GCA_907169655.1 Acomys percivali | reverse complement strand
GGAGAGGGAAGCTCAGGTTAGACCTGGAGAGGGAAGCTCAGGTTAGATCCTTCCTTCTGCCATTGTGCAGCTCTGTCAATCAGCTCATTCACGCAAGCCCTGTGAGTTGAGCAAAGGTGCTGACGGTGCCTTCTTATGTGGTCCAGGGTATAGAAACAGAGGGCTGTGAGAAAATGTATGAAAACTATGAGATGTCAAATAGGCATCCAAGTCATTGCTCCATCTGTAACTCAACTGAGTTCATCTTTCAAACCTGCGTGCTGGCTGCTGGCAGGGTCCAGTGGCTGCTGAGCAGGACTCACTGTCCTGGCAAGGAGCAATCTCTGGCCCCTCCTGCGTGTCTCTCCTTTGAGTGAGGTTTATCCTTAGCTGTCCTATTCCACCTCCATATTTGCTAAGTCACTCCTCAGAGTTGATGGTATTAGTCATTTAAACAGGCTTGCTCCTGCTTCACGCCTTGAGGAACTCCAGAATTAGAGTGATTCATTAAACTGTTTCCCTTTTGTTCTTTTTCCCTTTGCTAGAGCCCTTTGGAGCCCCTTGTTTCTAACCATAGCACACATTGCCTTTGAGGTTGCCTTCTGAGCTGCTTGTTAGAGGAGGCTCACCTGGCCTCGCTTTCTGTACGTTGCTGGGCTGGTACAGCTATGAATTGACAGGCGTAGCCTGTCCTAATGGTGGGCAGAATGACTCACTCATATCCTGGTTGTTGCAGGTGAAGTTCCACCAGCCTTTTCAAGCTTTAATAAGTAAATAATAAGGTGGAGGAGAGAAACATCAGGAAGAGTCTTGATCATTTGATTATAAAATCTCCTGTGTTGTGCTCATGGCCTGTCAGGTCCACATAATCTTGACCACCTCCCCATCAACCAACTAGCAGAGTGGCATTGTCTGCAAGACTAACTCCATTGAGGTCAGTTCACAACCAGAGTACCTGCACAGAGGTAGTGTGTGGTTTTCAAGTTTTCATGTGCCCAGGACTCGCTTGAGATTTTAAAATGCCTTGGTGACTCCACCCAGGTTCCTGGGGCTGATGCTAATCTGCCCCCCCCCAAATCCTGAGTTTTGGGGAGCTGACAAGGCAGGTCCCAATGTTACCAGTCAGTTATCTTTATACAAAAACACTTTCAGATGATATATCTCTGTGAGGAATAACTATGTGGCGCTACAATAATAGGAAGAAACTACAACAGGAGAGAGCTGGCTTGTGTTTTTCCAGTCTACAGTGTTTTTTATCAAGTGCCTCCTCCAGGTCACTGTGAATAGGCGTGACTTAATCAGTCTCACTCCCAAGACTGTATCTGCCCTGATCGTGGAAAGGAAAGGAGCAGAAGCTCCCCCCTCTCAGTGGTATGGAAATGGGGCCATGACTACAGCAGAATGGCTGAGCAGAGGATGGTCAGCTGTGAGGGGGAGCATGAGTGGCGACCCACAGACTGATGATCCGAGGTAGGCACAGGTACTGGCTTGCTTGACTGGACTTCTGTGGTAGTTGATAGAAATATTAGGAACATTATTTCAAATAGACTTTTTCTTCCTTTCTTCCTTTTTTCCCCCCCTCTATTCTTTTCTTTTGAAGTGATGGGAACTATACGACCCTCTGCCTGCTAGGCAAGTGCTTCACCACAGTGCTGCACCCCCAGCACCTTGCTTATTTATTGGGTTTATTTTGAGGTCGGTTCTTATAGAGTTGTTCAGCCTTGGCTTTGAACTCACTGTGCAGCACAGGCTGATTTCGAATTCATGACCTCCGTGCTCCAGCTTCCCAAGCAGTTGGGATTACAGGTCTCGGTCACACTGCACAAACACTTCAACTACTGCTGCATGTGCTGTGCTCGCTGGTTGCAAAGCTTGGTGGCAATGCTAATGCCTTTAAATGCTCACAGCAATCATACAAAGCAGATATTCTTGCAGTGTCCTCTGCTAATGAGAAAACGAGGTACACAGAGGCCAAGCACAATTCCCCAGATCAGCAGCTCAGGGTTCAAGTCAGAGTAGGCTGCCTTCCTTCCTCCACTGTGCTATGCATCTTCCCTGGTCTGACACAGCGAATGCCCATATTCACCTGCCTAGAAGTTTAGGGAATCCCTCCACTAGCTTCTGCCTTTTGGTAAATCCTTCGGACTTCGTCTACCTACTGAGGAATGGGCTTTGCAGCGCTTTGAAAAACTCTTTTTTTTTTTTTTAATTAATTTATTCCTGTTACATCTCTATGGTTATCCCATCCCTTGTATCCTCCCATTCTCCCCTCCCTCCCATTTTCCCCTTATTCCCCTCCCCTATGACTGTTCCTGAGAGGGATTACCTCCCCCTGTATATGCTCATAGGGTATCAAGTCTCTTCTCGGTGACCTGCTGTCCTTCCTCTGAGTGCCACTAGGTCTCCCCCACCAGGGGACATAGTCAAATGTGAAACTCTTGAGATTGTGAAGAGGTTGAAATAACTTAATCCAAGAGAAATTCTCTAAATATCATATGAAGTCTAGGACCAAGATAGAAGTCCATGAGTAAATACCCCAGAGTAGTACTGAGGTAATTTGAATAGCAACATCTAAATATCTAATGCATGATGTGCTAGTCTCTACTTCCATATTTTTGTGACTTCTTCAGGATTAATTGTTTTATCCTGGACTCTCACTTATATGACCAAACCTGTTTGAATTTGCTTTGTTTAGGTCTGAATATAGGATGTTTTGCAGAGTCTCAACTCCAACAAATGGTCCATCAACTGGTTTTATTCATTCATTTATTGTGAAGGAGGATTTCCTCCATTTTGCTCTGGGAAAGTCTCGTCTCATCTGGGTTGGAATGATTCTCCACACTGTCTGTATTTAGATCTTAGGTGTTTTGTGATGATAGCGATTTCACCCTCGCATTTTTCACGCTCAAATTTAGACCACGATTCTTGCTGTTTGCCTCATCCCCACAAGTGTTCCCTCTGCCAATGCTCTCACGTTTGTAAGAGTGTCAGGCTTGGAGCTTCACACACTCCCTCCACCCCCTCTGAATTTTAGCAGGAGATGAGGTACAGATTTTCTCACCACTGTGTACTCTGTCCAGTGGAAGAATGTAGGAGCCTGTAGCAGGGTGTGGTGGCACCCACCCGTGATCACAGCCCTACTCCTGACCCCAAACTCACCAAGATTCCTCTTCTCCTAGCAGCTAACAATCACCAAAGTTTCCTCAGTAAGGGAGGAGATGGGATGTAGGAATGGTGCTTCCTTCTATCCTGGTCAGTTGTGCGTGCCCAACAGATGCTCCCACACCATACACACATGGGCATCTGCAACTGGACTTGAGTTTTATTTTTGTAAAAACAAATAATTGGTGGCATGATGTGGGGGAGAGGCTAGTGGGAGAACGTTAGTGGGAGTGTCAAGGAGACTGGAGAGTAAATATAATCATTTTTCATTGTATACATATATGATCTTAAGACTAAAGAAAAATAATAATATAAAAATATAAAACTAAGAGCCGGGCATGGTGTTGCACACTTTTAATGTCAGCACTTAGGAGGCAGAGGCAGGTGGATCAATGTGAGTTCGAGGCCAGCCTGGTTTACAAACTGAGTCCAGGACAGCCAAGGCTACACAGAGAAACCCTGTCTCCAGAAAACAAAAACAAAAATAGAAGTTAAAGAAATGCAGGATCTGAGTGTGGGGCAGGGGTCTGATGCTGCTTGAGGTGGTGGGGCCTCCAGACCATGGAATCATCTCTTTTCTCTGTCAGAAAGTCACTAGAGAAAAACAAGAGACTTTTAAACTAGGCTTTTGTTCTGTCTCATTTCTTTCAAATGGATCACAATTTGTTTCCATTGGACCACATATCATCATCATTCCTAGGTAGATTATCAAATTCAATCTAGAACAAGAACAGAAATAGTTTTCCGTGTGTAACTCAGTAACATTTAAAAACAATTTAGTGAGAGGAGAGTAGCCCTTGATAGCTTCATCCTTTCCTTGGCTTCCATAACAGTTGCTCATTAGCCTTTTGAAGTGGCCTCTGTGAGACAGGGGTGAAAAATGCATACTTGTGTCTTCCAAAGCATTGTGCTACTTGTCTGGAGTTGCTCTAGAGAAAAGCTAAAGTGGAATGGTCTGTGAGGTGTTGATTATGAGGTACTTCTGTGTAGAACAAGCAGGCAGTTATCAGAGGCACGGACACTAAGGACAGAGAGAGCACCCTGGGCAGAGCTGCCTGTGTCTGATCCCAGCTGGGTGAAAATAGGTGGGTTTCCTTTCTTTCCTGATCCTCCAGTGTAGATACAAACAGGATCTGTTTCAGGAGCCTGTGATGGAGATGATAAAACATGAAGTATCACACAGAAAATATCCTCAGTCTGGGCACAGTAGTGCATGCTTGTAATCTCGGCACTCAGGGAGGCAGAGACAGATGGATCTCCATGAGTTCGAGGCCAGCCTGCTCTACAAAGTGAGTCTGGGATAGCAGAGGCTACACATAGAAACCCTTGTCTCAAAAAAATCAGAGAGAGAGAGAGAGAGAGAGAGAGAGAGAGAGAGAGAGAGAGAGAGGGGCAGGCAGAAGAAAAAGAAAAAAGAAAGTAAATAAATATTCTTACAAAAATAGAAACTGTCAATGTAAAAACTGACTTTCAGAAAAAGTTTTGTCTTTGATCTACTACAAATCTACATGGTACTGCAAGTGCTCCAGAAATTTTCTTTAGGAACTAAAACAATTTGAAAAACATTCCAAAAAGATATTTTGTGCCATTTTAACCAGTGAATGGAAACAATCCAAGAGGTGTGTGTCATAGACTAAAATCTCTTCAGTGTGCACAGACACACATGCATCAAGGAATGTGTAGGCTGGTCTGTGAGGTATTGGTTGGTTATGAGGTACTTTTGTGTAGAACACTAGGCAGCAATCAGAGACATGGGCAATGCATCCCTCGATGTGGACCCACGTGATATATTCACACCAAGCTTGGTCCCTCAACCCTGTAATTGTAACACTCAGGAGGCAGAAGGAGGAGCCTGAGCTATATAATGAGATCCTGTGCCAAGGAAATAAATGAGTATCGTCTTTATTATCTGTGGAACTCTACAGGTGGTGTAAGAACCCACACCTTCCCCCAAACTCACTGCTGTTTTCACCTCCATTCTGTGGTTACAGCATGCTTACTTATAGTAGATAGGGAACAAACTAGTAAGTAAGACTTGGGCATTTACTCCAAGCTCTCATCGTTCACACCTGTGAATCCGTGCCTTTGGCTATTATGTCATCAGTCTTGATCCCCATGCAGAGGTCTTCCTTTTCACATTTGAAGCATTCCTGCATTCCTGCATCCCTGTAATAGCCACATAATCTCACATGCAGTACATCATGGCATCATGGCAGGCAGTCTTAGCGGCCTCAGTGAAAAGCATCTCTGTCTCCTGGTTCTTCTCTATCCTGGGTAATGCAGCCATGTGCATCCTTGTGCACATCAGTGTCAGCACTTATGGTGATAGGCAACACATTTCAAGAGACACCACAAATCTGTAATGTTACTTGAGCTACAGTGTTGTTAATACAACTGTCCTTGACTTCTAATGCATATTTCATGGTCTTGTTTGATTCTTTCAGCTCAAGTCCAGTGACCAAGCTGGTGTCTCTTACCGGTTTTTAGAATCTGGAATTTCAGGAAACCAATAATGGCTCAGATGGACATCAGTTTCTCATAAAACTTGAAAGATGGCTGAATTCCCAGAATCCTTTAGAAGCTTCTAGTAACTCCAAGGACAGAGGATCCTAAAACTTCTCCAATAATGTGGTTGTCCTTAACATATGTCCTTAGCATTCACTTATCTGTTCCAAAATTTAGTCCTATTAACCTCACCATTAAAGAAATGTGTATTTTAGACCTTTTAGTAAAAGTTGTCACCCTTCCCTAATTGGGTCATTTTTTTCTAGCTACTAATGCTAGCCTGCTCTGTCACTTTTTCTTCTACACCATTACAATTACATTTCTTTCCTGTCCTTAGACTTAGCCATGCCCTACATGTGCTCCAAATTAAAAAATGTGAACACGTTTATACACAGTGACATTCTTGTTTTCTAACCTCATCCTGGTCTGTTATGCGTGGAAGTAAACAGTTGTTAGAATTAATAGCAACTAGTTCTTTCTACTACTTTATCCCGTGAATGTACGCCCTCTCACCCATTAGATGCTTTGCGCTCCTGATAGACTTGGTAGTTTCCAGGCCAAAGGCTGAAATCTCTACTAAACACATTTTTCTTTTGTTTGATTTGGGTTTTTGTTTTCGTTTGTTTGTTTGTTTGTTTGTTTTTAAAGCAGAGTCCTGGGATTACAGGTGTGTGCCACTGCTCCCGGCTTACCAAACAGATCTTAACTCTCCACGCTTCCTTATTGCTTACCGTGATAATAGACAGACAATAGATGGTAGATGGGTACATTGTTCAAAAATAATGTATGTATGTATGTATGTATGTATGTATGCCTGTATGAATGTTTGTATGTATAATATACATGGAGAGAGATATGGTGGATGGGTAGATAGATAGATATGTAAAAAATAAGAGATACTAGATAAATATAACTAAAAGATGTTTGGCTAGATAATAGAGATAAGTAGAAAAATAGGTAGATGATAGACCGAGGATCACACATGTTGGGTATGTGTTTATATGTCTATATTAACACTACCTGCATTTTTTTTCTTCTTACTATTTGGCTAAGTTTCTTGGGAGAAAAGTGAATATTTTGGTCTTGGCATTCTTTTGATTCCAGTCACAGCCTCCGCTTCTCACTGACCCAGCTGCTTCTTTGGCAGACAAAGCAGCCTTCACTCAGGGTACTGAGTACATGGAAAGGCCAGGGCTCAGCTCCATGGCTTTTGTAAAAGCCTCACACTTCCTGACTCATCCCTCGTCATCACTTCTCTCATCTTGAGTTCTTAGACGTGAAAGTTAAATGGGGCAGGAGGAAGGGAACAATGAAGGGTGCACATCTATTGTGTCGGGTCACATTTAAAGTTTAAGGGGCTGCTGGGTAGCTGTGCTAGTTGGACCTTGCTGTCACCTATCCCAGGGTATCGAGCTCAGAGTCAGAGTTTACTGGGTTGTGCTTTCAGCCATCTGATGAGAAAACATTTTGCAAGCTATTCTCGTGGGACTGCTGATTTCCCACCAGCTTTTGGCTTGACTGAGCTCTGCTTTTGAGAAATGTGCACATTTCATAATAATACTTCTGAGTTGGAACTAAGTATCATGTTTGCTATGATTGCACATTCGAGTTTGTACCACTTGCCTTGCCAATTCTGTTTTCACCATTCTGACCCAACAGGAATACAGCTTAATTTTAATGTCTGCTCTCCTAGTAAGTATTAGCATCACTCTATATCTAGTTCTCTTAAAACTTAGAATTTATTAATTGCTTAGGGTGTATTGAAAAATCATAAACATTTCATTTAAAATAAGTATACATGAGTTGTGATTAACTGAAAGGACTTGAGTATTAATTGTACCTGGGTGTTTGTTGATTGGGCATTCTGAGTTAATGCTAATTGGAGCTGTGTGCATCTTGCTGCATGGATGAAGTTTTCCATAGATCTTTTAAATTTAGAATATAAGTGTCTAGGTTTCCAATTCTCAGCATGCTTGTTTTAGTCCTTGCCCTGAAATGGCAAAATGGCACCAATAACGATTCTGAACATTGTTAATGACTATGAGTATTGTTCATTCTGGATCCAGGATGCATCTTTGCCTCCTTCCTCCCTGTTACTCAGCACAGTATTTAGTCAACATCTGAACACCATGCTTGAGTCTGTCATCCTGAAACTTAAATGAATAACAACTACGTTTCTTGGGAGGGAATCTGGGTGTCTCTTGATTCTTGTTGATTTCACTGCTTTCCAGGGTTCCTGCTACTCCCAGTGGGATACTATGATGGCTAGTCTGGGCTGTTACCACACCTTCTACGTGATCTCTCTGCTGGTAGCCTCCACCTCCCCACCCCTTAATCAAAGTAAGAGGCCTCCTTTCTTCCTTCTCCTTCTTCCTTTCACTCTTCCCTTCTCTCTGTGATGTTGGGGTTAAACTGGGGACTGCACTCATCAGTAACTGCCCATCATCTCTATCCCTGGCCCTTGAGGGTGTTTTGTTCTGTTTTGCTTTTTGGTTTGGTTTTGTTTGAGGATCAGGTTTTCATTATGCAATTCAGTGTGGCTTCAATCTCTGCATCCTTCTACCTCCGTCATTCCTTAAGTGCTACATTTACAAGCATGCACCATCACATCCAGAGTTACGCCCAGATCTCAAGACCCCCAAAGACCACCACCAGTCTGAAGTCATACACAAAAACAAAGAGTCTTTATTCCAGCAGGCTGAGTTCAAACGCTCAAACAAAATGGTAACAACTATAAGGGGAATGTGCAGACCTCTCTTAAAGGCCAGAAAGAGGAGTTTCTACTGTGGCTACGTGATCTCATTGAGATTGGCCAGTGCCCAAGAGGCTACATGACTCTGATCAGAAGTTAGGGGCTCTTTAAACTGGTAGCTAAGCACCCTTATCTTCCTCAGGCCAGATGTCCTGGCTATTCCTGATTGGCTGTCCATTTTCTGTGGTATGCCCAGGAACTGCTGAACTAATTTTTGAGGAATGGAGGCTCAGGCCTGCTCCAAGCTAACACGAAACGGAAGCCTGTCATGGAACCAGCTAGCCTTATTTTACCAGGCCTCCTCATCAGCAGAGAGGGGGTTTCCTAAGAGTACAGGCAGATAGGCTACTCTTATATTTAAAATTTCTCAGCCCATACCCACTGCCCAAGGCAGACAGCTGTCTGTACTGGAAACACAGAGATTTTCACACACTTTGGAACATCCTCAGATTTTCAACTTCTTCCCCTGCCTTTTTCCACTGGAATCCAATACCGCAGCACAACCAAACCTATCCTGTGTGTCCTCTGTTCTTTACTCCCATCCTGTAGGTTCTGGCTTTCTTTCTTGATACTGTGATAAAATAATGACTCAAAAACAATGTGGGTCAGAAAAGAGTTTGCTGGCCCACAGGTTACAGCTCGGCATCAAAGGAAGCCAGTGTAAGAACTCAAGGCAGGAACCTGGAGGCGAGAAATGAAGTTGGAGGAAATGTTGCCCTCCAGCTGTCTTCCTGCTCTCTTGCTCAGCTTGCTTTCTTATATGGCCCCAGGCCGGCTATCTTGGAGTTGGGGTGGGGAGAGTAACAGTCATAATGGGCTGAGCCCTCCTTTACCAATTAGTGGCCAAGACAGTGCTCCATAGACATACCTACAGGTCTGTAGCATGGAGGAAATTCCTTGACTCTAATTTCCTCTTCTTGGAAATCAAGGTTTGTCTAGATGGTGTCAAGGTGACATACCCTAAGCAGCACACTGTATTGACATCAATTTCCTCCTGGATTTCCTCTGTTTCTTATTCCCATGTTCTAGTTCATAGTTTTTGCTGTTATATTTTCTTGGCTTTTTGTTATGCTGACTAACCTCTACCCATACTTGGCACTTAGCTTGACCTGTGCATCTTCCTAGAAACTAGGACAAGTGTTGTTTTTACCACTGTGGAGAATTTCAAACCATTTTCCACCTCTTCACATCGTGTGACTGCTACTGGCTGTGATTTCTCAGAGAACAGAGAGGATCCTCTCTACTTTTTCTGTATTCACCTCTCCTGTAGTGTTTGGTGTCTAGCAGCCATTGTTAATACAATAACAAGGTCGCCAACACGTTTCCAACAAAGGGTATATTTTTTTAGCACAGTCTTCTAGAAGATAACCCTGAGAAGATGTGTATGAAGTGACATGACTGGGAGTGGTGTAGAAGAATGAGACAAAGAGAAGGAAGCCCAACAAAGAAGAAAGAAGTGGCACTTAGAGAGTCTCACAGATGATTATTTTGGCTTATCTTTTCAGAGAATATTGGAAATACTGTAGAGGCCACCTTTGGCATTCAACCTTGGGAGGCAGATGGGGTGTTGATAGTCTCAGATCCATCAGCACTGGCTAGGGGCTGCCTCACCCCTCAATATATACAACTCATTACTTAGCTTTCGTGTGTGTAGGACTGTGGGTCTCAAAGTCCAGCAGGTATTGGAGTGAAATAAAAGGCCCAAATAACACCAAGCTCTTGGGAACTCTTGTATTCTGTTCTGTGACAAACACCATGACCAAAAGCAACTTTGGAGAAGAATGCATTTACTTCACTTTACAGGTTACAAGTCCATCTCTGAGACAAATCAGGACAAGAATTCAAAGGCAGAAATCATGGAGGAACACTACCTGATGGCTTGCTTGTAGCCTCTTTTATAGCTAGCTTTCTTATATGGCCCAGAAGCATTTGTCTCGGGAATGGTGCCCGGCACAGTGGGGTAGGCACTTTGATCTGAAATAGCAATCAAGAGAACCCCATATAGACTTGATCTTGGGCTAGAGTAAACAGAGAAAGCCTTCAATTAAGACAACTTTCTTAGATGGCTTCAGGTCATATCCAGTTGCTAGTTAAAGGTGATTAAAACAGGCCTCATTCCCCAGAGAGTCTGTCAAAGAGATCTGTAATAGATCTCATAAGTTTGCATTGTCAACAAATTTGCTAGGGATGTTAATGTTGCTGTCTGTGGCTTATGGAGAAAGGTCATGGCTGTTGAGAGCCACTCTGTGATAAAGATATGGGCATGGGCTAGAGATGAGATCATACAAGAATGCCCTGTATGTAGATACCCTCAAGGTGGTGGGTAGAGTGCAATGGTACCTGTCAGCCCCACCTTCTATTCCAGGGCTCCATCCCTGTTTGAAGGACTGGCTTATCTCCAGATACAACTACTAAATCAAACTTCCCTTTCTTACGATTGAAATCACACACACCAAATCATTTCTTCTTATCACTCTTGTTCTCTTCCAACCTTCCTCACTGGATTCCGCTAAAAAGTACTACCTGGCTGCTTGTTGCTTTGTCCAGTGGGAGTTGTTTTCTTGCCACCTGACACCTCCAGTTCTTTCTTCTATTGTAGCCTACTAAAACAAACCTCAACCTGTCATTATCTTAGAAAGGAGCTGAGTCTAATACTGACAAGTATAGAGAGGAAGTTTGAAACATAAAAGTATATAGTGAAAACAAATAACCAGACACTAAAATGGACTGCATGAACAGAAAAGCATCTGAACTTTTTTTTAAAAATTAATTTGTTGATTTACAAAGTGTTCTTTGCAAAGAAAGGAGAAGCACCTTGCAGTCATGGGGATGTAGTTGGTCTTGAGGTATTTTATAATAAATAAAAATTATTTAAATATAAATAAAAGAGTATATCTCTTATTTTTCTAAAAGACAGTTTCTTCCTCTGCTACTGGTTGTATGAAAGTGGTGCCAGCATCTCTAGGGCAGCTGATAGTCACCAAAGTTGCTCACATATTAGAAAATCTGTCTCACTTATGCTTTGACATAAATATGAGCAAGCTAAAGCTTAATGTCATAACTAAGGCTGATATCACACTGGAGCATTTCCAAATGTTGTAAGTCATTTGAAATTCATGTACTGGGCCTTTTACTTACTCCTTGTCCCTCCAGTGAAGTGAATCTGTGGCAAGCACAGGAAGGAGAATGTGGAGCAGGCAGGGCCTCTGCCCTTAGCCAGGCATGAGCTGCTTCTGGGGACAGAAACACCATGGGGGTCCTGCAAGGGTTAAATTTAGAAGGAAGCCTAGGTTAAACTGTTCTGGGAAGAATGGAGAGCAACTGAGGAGAAGCTGAACATCAGCAAGGAGACAGTTGATGGTGGAAGCAAAAGGGTTAGGAACAGCAATTCCAATTTATGAACATTTATTATAGAAGAACGGATTCCTTCTTGGTATGGACCGTCTCAGTTGAGGATCGGTCCTTGGGTCAGGAGTTTTTGAAGTGTCGGTGGACAAAGATAGATAAATGACACAACAGAAACCACAGACTAAGGTGTTGTTTGATTCTGAGTGTATTTTGGAGACAGGCAATCCAGGTTTATATACACATTTTTAAATGGGGATATTTACATGTGGTTACATTATTTTTCCATACAAATCAAAATACAAGATGTAGTATAATTATGTTGTCCTCAATCTTGAACAATCATTCATAAGTCATTAGATTGGTATCAATGCATGTTTTCTATTTATCAAAGGTCAATGTTCTCTCATTATCTCAAACATCTGTGAGTCAAGACAGTTTGTTTTCTTAGATCATCTGCCAGTATCTGAAATCTTACTCAAAATTTTATTTGTAAATCATAACATAAACTATTTATTGGTGACTAATTCTAGCCATGTTTACATTAATAAGTGAAACAAAATTTAATGGTCAAGGGTTGCCTAACAACAGTTAGGTCTAAAAAAGTTCTTTGATAGAAAAATAAAAACAAAGGTGACAAAGAAAAACGTTTTAAAAAACAGTCAAGATGTTCTCAAACAATGAGTTAAAAAAAAACTACAATTAGTTTACTCCTGACAAGAATGTCAGACCCTTTACAAAAAGCTCTTCCTTGGGTAGGGGTCGTCACCTCTGTTCTGTGGTAATGTTTGTCACACAGACTCTACTGGAGGGGTTGTAACATCTTTGTGCTGAGGCATAAGGACACATACATAAAAGGAATTCTCTAAAAGTTGGTGAGATGTTAAAAATTCCATCTGAAAGGCTATTCCCATTTACTTGATTCCCACTATCAGATCAGGGATCCTCCCAGCAACTGCCCCTTTGATTTACAACCCACTTAGCTGTGCAGTGAGTTGTGAAGATGGAGCCCAGAGCTCCTTTATCGCATTCCCCATCCCCATGGCCCATCGCACACTGTAGTCAGGTGGCTTGCCATAGTTTAGACTACAGTACCAGCAGATTACCCTCAGCTGAACTCTAGATACTATTCAGCTGAGCCGCATCCCCGACCCATATGGCTTTCTTTTCCAGGATTTGTCAGACATTTGGTGTTCACCCTTCCCCAACACTGTCTACACATCTTGTGGTGTGTGACGCTTCTTCAGACTTTCTTTCTATTTTTCCCACTGGTATCATGATGTTGATAGGTTTTAGCATACTGTTTGGATAGTCTGCAGAACAGTACTTGCTGCTTTAAAAGTAGTATTTCAACCATAGCATTTTCACCAAAGATCAGAGTTGGGGCTGAAAACAATGATATCATATAATAGCCAGTTCTGCTAACACTATTAAATATAACAAACAAGTCATTGTTATGTAGTAAAGCCTGACGTCTCTAAATTCTGTAAAATTGTCTCTCAATAACCTTTTTTAGTGTTCAGAAAACAACCCCTGCCTAGACTGGTCTGTCCAAGCCTATGGCCTTTCATTCATGATGAAAGATGATGTGTGAGGCAGGTGGAACCTTCTAAGTGGATTCCTAAGGCACACTAGTATTGATAGACATGTGCTAGACTTACCACTGTGAGGGTTACCAATCTTTCTAATGAAGCATCCTGCTAAAATATCTGTCAGTTTCCAAAGTTCTACATAGCCCTTAAGATTGTTGGCTACAAGAAGAAAGCTGAAAGAAATCTCTCCTGCATATACAGACTCAAGGAAGGAACTATTGAAGTTTGACCAAGTGAGATTGAGATCTCCAGAAATGACTGAAAGACCCAGGCCTCTTGCATCTCACTCTTCTAACATGCCGAAAATATGGCTCTCACTATCCTTATGACCCTGCCATTATCTCTGTATTCCATGAATTAGATATAGCAGCAAAAGAATGTGCCTTTTCCTTTATGAGAAAATTTCCCTGCAAGACCCACCTAATTTTTTCCTGTTTCATAGGCCAACCTTTCTGTTCTAGGTCACATCTAAGATGCAAGGGAGCTGGGGAACCTGATTGATAGGCAAGGCTGGTGATGGTATTCTTGGCAGCAGTGGAATTCCTCTTATCAAACAGATGGAGATAGTGGACACCCTTGACAGTGTTGTTCAACAGCTCCTAAACGTACTGGCAGAGATAACTGGATTATCAAAAATTCTTTTTGATATGTCTGGAAACATCATCATTATGTTTTGCATAAGCTGTGCTCTACAAATAACAATGAAAGCATGTCTGCATTACAGTTAAGTATTTTAAATAACAGTTTTGCTCTTTGTATAATCTATGTTATGAGTGCATTTAGTATCAAGCTGTTTTCCCTAGAAATAAATGAGCTATATGAGGAGATCCAGAGGACTTGTTTTTTTTTTTACAGGATGTGTTCTGAGGAATGGAGTCTTCCAAGAGGTCACAAGGGTAATCTCCATAAGGGCCACCAGCAGAGCAGAGCCAATTCCTAAAGAAGTGGGTGGGTGTCTTAAGACTAGAGAGGCTGCTGGGCAGGAGTAGAAAGCTCTGAGTTTATGAAGTCGCCACATGACTCAACAAGAGAGCAAGCGACATCAGGGACTGTGTCAGGTTCTGCATTGGAAATGCCATTATCCTGGTCAGTGAAGACATCAGAGAATGTGTCAGGGACTTTTGCATTGGAAATCTGTTATCCTGGCCAGTGTAAAGGAATATTTCTGAAAAGAAGTAGCATCTCGCACTGGACCTTCTTCATGGCTGAATAGAACTTCATGGTGACTGGGAGTGGCTGGAATGCTACAGGCCTAGAACCTAATAATAATTCACCATGGACTATATTTAGCCCACTAAGTTTTTCCTTACCCAGCTCTATGTCTGACCTAACTTCCTTATGACTATCATGTGGAACTCTGGAGGTGTATTATCAGACCACCAACTTCCACCTAACTAAGATCTAAGAACACAGTCAGACAGCATCCGAGGCCCATAACAAAGGTTTCTCTACTTTTCTCTACCCTATATAGCTGATGTTCCCACCAACATATTTGAAATTTCTTTTTTAAAACTTACTATAATTTATTCAGATTACTTACCAAATGTTATGCACTCATTTGTATCTCCCTATTTCCACCCTCCCTCCCTATTCCACCCTATTCTCCTCCTCTAGACCTCTGACAGAAGGGGACCTCCTCCCCCACCATATGAACACAGCCTATCAGGTCTCATCTAGATAGCTTGCATCCCCTTCCACTCTGTGCCCACAGGCCCTCCTCCCACCAAGGGGAAGTGATCAAATCAGTGGGACCAGAGTTCATGTCAGAGGCTGTCCCTGCTCCCTCCACAACCGTGAAGAATGAGCTTTCCATTGGCTGTATCTGAACAGGGAGTCTAGGTTCACTGCATGCATTGTCCTCGGTTAGTGCAACAGTTTGTGTAGGCCCCCTGGGTCCAAATCTGCTGACCTTGATGGTCTCCTTGTGGGGCTCCTGACTCTTCTGGGTCTTTCCTTCTTCCCACTCTTCCATAGTACTCTCAGCCCTCTTCCCAGAGTCTGGCTACGAATCACAGCATCTGTCCCATTCCCCCACTAGGTGGAGTCTCTCAGAGGACATCTATGTTGGGTTAATATCCACTTATAAGTGAGTATATACCATGCCTGTCTTTCTGGGTCTGGGTTACCTCACTCAGGATGATCATTTCTAGTTCCATCCATTTGCCTGCAAATTTCAAGATTTCCATGTTTTTAATAGCCAAGTAATATTCCACAATGTAAGAACTCAAGAAATTAAACACCACCAAGCCAAATTATCCAATCACAAAATTGGGTACAGAGCTAAAGAGAGAATTTTCAACAGAGGAACATCGAGTGGCTGAGAAACACTTAAAAATGCCCATAGTCCTTAGTTATCAGGGAAATGCATATTAAAATGACTCTGAGATTCTTTTCTTACACCTACCAAAATGGCTAAGATCAAAACTTGAAGTGACAGCATATGGTGACCAAGATGTGGAGGATGTACTCCATTGCTGGTGGGAGTACAAACTTGTACAACCACTTTGGAAACCAATCTGGTGATTCCTCAGAAAACTGGGAATAATGCTACCACAAGACCTAGCTATACCACTCCTGGACATATACCCGAAATATGTTCCACCATACAGTAAGGACATTTGCTCAATATTCATAGCAGCTTTATTCATAATAGCCAGAATCTAGAAGCAACCTACATGTCTTTCAACTGAAGAAAATAATTAATTTATGACTTTCTATGTTCTGTTATTATAAAAGCTTCATGGAATGGTTATTCTGTTGGAACATGGGGTTTGGACAACATAAATATATTTCCAAGGCAATGGTCACTCATATTCTGCTCTTGAATAAACTATCTCTTACTCTCTTGGATGTGAAAGCTGTGTTCAGTGTCAACATCAGACACATACCTTTTAAGTGGTATCATTATATGAATGCACATTAGGTCTCCATCACTCCACTGCCATTCTGTAGGAACAGGTCTCCAGGTATAAGTGGAAACATTTGACAAGAAACTAGAATTTTATAAAGGTTTACAGAAAACTAGGATTTCCTCCTAGTCCAGGGGTGTTAAGACTATCTGCTAAAAGTCTCTTATGATTTGTTTTCTTTTTGAAAGTGCTAAGTTATCATCATAGAAAATTTGAGTAATGCAGAAAACAAATATTCACCCCAAAATGTTATAACCAGTGGCAAAGAGTTGCTGTCTCAAAGCATGATTTTTATCTTTTCCATACAAGGGGACTGTAAACATTTTCAGGATGATATACTGAAACTCTATTTGTGGTAGGTTGTCTACTGGGAGAGGAAGGGTTAAACAGTTTCCTTCCAGCACCTGAATTATCCTAAAGAGTTATGGATCCCAACAGAGGTCCCAAAATCCACCTGTACACTAGACTTTATCTACCCAGTGATTGCACCAGCATGTCCCACACATAGTCAACATTAGGTAGACATACAAAGCTGTTTTGTTGATATTTGTAAATGCAAATTCATTTATAAAGTTCTTTGTATGTAGTGCAGCTTACACCATTGCTTGTTTTTCTCTCAGTCAATGAATACTGAATGGGTTCAAATCATTTATGTTATAAAGATCCACTAATGTACCAAAGATTCCTCTTGTTTGTAAAGGTAAAAACAGAAATATGATGGGAAAATGGGTGACTGGTGGAGTGTTTGCTATTTCTATGTGTTTTTATTCCTGCTCTATTGCTGTGAAGAGGCACAATGACCAAGTCAGCTTCTAAAAGCACCCATGGAAATTGCTTACAGCTTCAGCGGGTTAGTCCATGGTCATCATGGTGGGCAGCAGAAAGGCGTCCATGGCACTGGGGCAATAGCTGAAAGCTTACATCCTGATCCACAGGCAGGAGGTAGAAAAAAAAAAAGGTGAAGCAAGGCCTGGCTTGGACTTTAGAAACCTTCAGGTTTCCCTCAGTAACCTTCTGCCTCCAACAAGGCCATAGCGCCTCATCTTCCCCAGTGAGTTTAACCAACTAGGGACCGAGTATTCAAACATGTGAGTGAATAAGGGGAATCATTCTCTTTCAAACCAGCATGCCAGGTCCTACTCAGAAGTGCCAGCTACTTACAGACGACCTGGCTTCCCTGGGCTTTCCTCTTTACCCCCGCCCCCTGCTAAGGGGCAGTGAGTTGCTCACCTTGTGTGGTGGTCTTTCTTCCATGGTTGAATTAACAGACCTGAACTGGACTCGTCACATCAGGGAATGAGAGGAGATTCCCCGAGTTTATGAACGTTTCTAAGATAAGATAATGAGTAGTCATTTTTAACCCCAGGATGGCACTGAGAGGCATGTAGCTGAATCCTAGCTTTCCTAATTCCTTCATTATTACTTTTTGAGATTTACTCTCTTGGAAAAAAAATCTGTTGTGTTAAGAGAACAAACCAGCAACTTGGAAAATAAGGTATTTCCTATTTGCCATTAAAAAAATAAAACTATTTTGCACTTCATTACTTCTTCCCCAAAAATGAATCTTTCTTGATGGTTATATGGTAAAAGATGACTTCTTGGGTTTTCCATAGTCTGCAGTGCAAAGGAAAGCTGTTCTGTCTTGACCATTTTAGGTTATTTTGATTTGATCTAGTTTAGCCTGGTTAAGTTTAATTTTTAACCTGTGCATAGGACTATCCTTAGCCAGCCCATTGCTTTCCAATTGTAATCACATTTCCTGGAGCTTGATACAATATTCCTCCCATCTCTGTCCTGCTTTATGAATTTTAAAGCTATGTTTTTATTTTAAGCATATGGATGCTTTGTTTGTGTATGCATGTGCATACAGTGCAAGCAGAGGGCAGAAGAGAGCATCTGATCTTCCAGAGGGTTGGGAGGCACCTTGTGGGTGTTGGGGGCCCATCCCAGGCCCTCTGAAAGGGCACTTTATTTTTGTAAGTTATTTGAATTACTGTTTCTTGGGTTTTCTGTACCAGACTGGGTTTAGTGCCTCACGCTTGTCATTTCTCTCCTCTGGTCCATTCATTTCTATCCTGTGTGCTCTGCTAATGAATTTGGACTTTTAGCACAGAACATGCTAGAGTCACTTAGAAAAAGGTGTGCATTTCCCAGTGGGTGCCTGGATGTGACGAAATACTGTTTGCTCTCTTTGCTTTTCAACCAGGAGGGGCAGCAAGCAACAGGCCCCTGAACAGTGCACTTAGCCTTTCATACCTGTTGTTTCAGTGTACCCACTGTGTGCAAGGAGGGTGGGCCCTGCCACTGAAAATACAGTGTTGTGACCCCAAGGAATTAAGTTCTTTTTCATCATGCTTACATCCTACTTGCATCCTTGAGTTTTCTGTCTTTATCCAATGGAGCAAATGATATTCCCAGGTTGTTGGTAAGCCCATGATATGCAGCATGTGTTGTAAAGCTGTCAAGAATCATTGCCATGCTAAGGGTTTACTTAACCATCTAAAGGCAAAACCCATCTGTTCCCTTACTATATATAAAGTAAGTCAGAGGTGTATCTGGGTTTTGTTGTATGATGTCTTGTGTCTCACTCCCAACAGAGTATAGAGACAATCTTAGGGTTGCATCTGCAGGCTAGCAGAGTGAGAGGCAGGAATGCATCTTCCAGCTGGGAGAGTGAGTGGCAGCAATGCATCTGCAGGCTGGGAGAGTGAGAGGCAGCAATGCAT